>VWZV01003557.1:91945-209371 GCA_013397155.1 Irena cyanogastra
GGGGGGCTCGGCTGAGCCCTGAGCCGGGCTGTAACAAGCAGCTCGATGTTAACAGAGCTGGCTCCCTCCACCCCTCGGCAGCTCCCTCCCCACTCCCCGGCATCCCCCCTGGATGCCCAAGCCGCGGCAGGGCCGCCCGGGCCCGGCCCAGCCCTGGACACGGGCCAGGCCAAGTTGCCTCTCTGCTGGCTGGAAATGAAAGAGGGCTCTTCCCACGTTTTTCGTCGTTTAACATGTGTTTTTTCACAGAGGCGTGTCTAATTTCTCAGTGGCTTCTTTACCTGCCTGTCAAACTAGGACAGATACCCAGAGACAGGACCAGAGGCAATGGACTGAAAACACTGGAGGTTCTGTATGAACATCAGGAAAGACTGTTCTGTTGTGAGGATGACTGAACTGGGGCACAGATTGCTCAGGGAGGTGGTGGAATCTCCATCTTTGGAGATATTCAAAAAACATCTGGACATGATCTTGAACAACTGGCTGTGGGAAGCCCTGCTTGAAAAAGAGAATTGTAAAGGACAATTGTCATTTCAACTTCAATCTTTTGTGTTTCTGTGGTGTGTATATATACATATACAACACACAGAGGGGTTGTGTGTATGTACATGTGTGTATACATGCACAGACACGATTAACCTAAATAAACATATATCACAATTCACCTAAGTGAAAATATATATGTATATACATATTTGTATCTCAGACATATCTACATTGCAGATATACAGAATAGGCTTACAGAAGTACATATTTACAGATTCACATTATATTCATAGTTCCATCTCTATTTATATATGAATTATACTCTTCTCTCCAATTTACATTTTCAACTGGACAGTAGTTTTCTAAGGGAATTATAATAAAAAGCTACAATTGTATACTGCTGGTTGAGTTCTATTTGTATTTTATACGCAGATACTAAATATTAAGCAATTATAAACCGTGCCCATATTTCAAGCAGGAATACATATTCTAGCCAAGCTAATGAATAAAGAAATAGAATATTATGCATATGTCATACATAGCAGCTGCATCTTGATTTTGTTGCCAATTCTATCTAAGGTGTGGTTGCCCTTTCACATTTTCATGGACAAATATCTGCAAATCACCTTTCTTGAGTTTGTGTTGTCCTTTTTTTCCAATCCCCTGCATATTGGCCTGAACTTTTTCCTATGATGATATCTGACTCAGTTGTGCAGTGTTTGATCTGCTTTTGTATACACTACCCAGAAAAAACTCTTTCTCCATTTAACCACATAGAAATTTGAAATTATGTTTTGTTCCTCTATTGAGAAAATTCCATCCTGTGAAATTTAATTTTTTTTCCATAGGAATAAAATTACCCACTAGTGATAATTTTAGCAAAATATGCTTGTATTATTTCTAATTGCTCATTTCAAAATTAACAATAATCTTTGGTAGTTAGAAAGTAATCAGTTTTATTGCATCTTCTATCCTTCCCTAAGGAAAGGAAAAGGAACAAATATAAACAAGAAAATCTACTTTTGATTGACTCCACCTAAATTCTGACTAGATAACTTCAGTGAATTCTTTTTGAAACATGCACTTTATCTGATTTAGGTCTGTTGTGAAGGACCTCACTTCTAACCCTTGTAATGAGGTACCTACTTTGCTATGTCTGTCATTTGATTTGCTCATTCTTTTGCCCTGTTAATAAATATTCAGAGAAATGCTTCATTGAAAGGAAGAGGGCCTTTGACTTATATAAAAAGATTTGGTCCATTTTCTAAAAGAAAACTTTTATTTGTACTACATGGATTAGAAAATACATACAACTATGTTAGTTTAATGTAGTCATTTATTTCAAACAGACATTCACTCATTAGACATCATTATATTCAGCTGCTTCTAACTCACAAGTTAATTGCAGGTTTAACTGGTACCCATTTTTCAGAAAAACTCCCACTTCTTCAGGGCTTATGTATTGTTAATGAGTTTTCTCTTTGGAGATTTCCTATCCAATCTCTTGCCACAGAGCATTTTCAGACTTTAAATTGCAAGTTTACTTAGCTTCCTTTTATCAACTTTTCACTCAAAAAAGCTCAAACTGAAGCATCAAAGGAAATAAAGCTAGTATAATGAAACCTAGATAATGTAATTAAATCCATCCTTATTCCAATCATGAAAGTAAAAAATTCCAAGCCTATGGATAGCCACTCCCTTTTGTATGAAAGGAAATCATTAGAAAAATGTTTAGGGTCGTATATAGCCCTAATTTTATTTTATGTATGTTTTTGAATGAACTATAAAAAATATATTCAGGATTATGTAATTAATGTCTTACTCAGGATCTCCATCCACATATTCCCCCACTCCAGGACTATATGAAGTTCATCATAAGAAATATAATTGCTTTTGTATTCAGGGTTTGGATGATAAGTATTAGCAATACTATTTAGAATGGGTCTTCTCATTGCCAGACTACAACATATAAAACTGTAAAATGTTGAACTTTTGGGACTGTTTTAATCTTTTTTTAATAGGCTGAATAGTGTGTTTTCCTGTACATCTTCATTTCACAAAAAGAAAAATGTGTCTGGAGGTGCTGATGACTTCAGCAGAGATGGTGTTCACTTATTGCTTTCTTACATACTCCACTTGATTATTTAATTACTTTTTTTTTTCAGGTTGCATTTAGCTGTCAGGATCATTTACTTCTAATAAAGGTTAGGCCAGTTAAACAGTTTGTCAGATAGAGAAACTACACTTATTCATTTTGTCTAGTGAGATTTTTTTATGTCCTTTTGTACTGATATTCTGGGAGTTTATGAAAAATATTATTACTTGATTCTTTGATTGATTGGTGTAGAGTAAATATATATGCAGAGAGTGAGATGAAGGACATGGTGTGCCTAAGGCTGGGGAACAGCAAATTTAGGAGTGCTGGAAAAAATGACAAATTTTATGAAGGATTAAGATGAAAAAATTTAGGAAATATGACTAGTAACTTCAAGTAAACAAGGCAGAAACTTCATGTGAAATAACAGTTCCATGAGAACTTCATGCCACATTATTTCTGAGCTTTTGTCACTTAAAAAATACCCTCTAAAATTCTATTAATTCTATTAATTAAGAAAAAAATCAGTTATTTAGATTTACTATTTAATTAATCTTCAGAATTTTGGTCAAAATTTCAGATAGGAGCATGGAATGGATTTAGTCTGTCCAAATTAGGCACCTTATAAATCAGATTTTAGTATAACTTTCCCTTTCTTTACTCCCTCAACAAGGGCAACAAGGGCAGAAAGATGTGGAAGTAGAAGATAGTACCTATCTATTGTCAGCTGTAAAGAAATTTCCATCATCCATCAAGGAGAATGCTACTTTACTTGTCTTAAACCTACTGTTCTTCACCTTGCTAGTTCTTCAATAATTGCAGGCTACCCAGTCAAAGTAAGCAGTTACTTCTGTTTTGAAAGCATCTGGGCTCATATTTAGTATTGTTTATACAGTTTTCAGTTGGCCAATTTTCCATAATTTCTATATTATCAATTTAACTTTAAGTGATGCATGAAAAATTGCATGAGTCTGTTTTTAGAGGAAATTGATGAATTTATAAGCTGGTGAGCTGCAAATATAATTTTGTCACATTTTCAGTAGTTTCAAACTTGCAGTTGCCTTCCAGCTGAAGTACTGATAGGTCTATCAAAAACACACCTGGGCTAGATTCACAAAATATTTTTGGGCTGAACTGCATAGTGACCAGAATACAGGTATCTAAGCCAAAATCAGGAGGCCACAAGAACCTCTCCCAGAATTTACCTTAAGCCAACTGAGGTTCACTTGCTCTTGAATGCTCTGGAGCTTGAAGAAGGGATGCAGACAATAAGAGGCAGATGGAAATTCACTGATCAGTCCTCTTAAGGTATCTCGAAAAAGCTGAAGGTTGAGAAGTATGAAGTGCCTTAACATGGAATACTTCCACCCGTCACGAAAGCAGAAACTTTTGCACATATGTTTATGTACACTAAGGCACAGTATAAGCAATGTGTGGGGCTGGCTTTTAGTGGGACTTAGAAGAAACTCAGCACAGGCTCTGGCTTTTCCCAGGAGAGAGCTGCTTTCCTTTCCAAGGACAGTTCTGTGGAGAATTTTGGTTCTCAAGAAATGGACTGATAAAAGGATTTTTGTAAGCATCCCTTGTTCTCAAAACAACAGCTGTTGTCTCCTCTTTTGCTTACTTTTCCTTTCCTGTCCGTTCTCAAAACATGTTCTCTCAGCCTCAACCAACGGTGGCAGAGAGGTGTTGTGCCATTTAGCCAATCACATAATTGTTAGTGAAAGTCTCTATAAAAAGAGACTCCTTGTTCAATAAAGTTAAGCCCTCTGATCAACTGAAACGTGGAGTCCTTCATTTCGCCCTCTGGGAACAGTGACAAGCAATGTTAAATGACTTGGTTTGCTTTTTTTTGTAACACTTTTAAGCTCAGGCCTCTGCAAAGTGATCTGTTACAGTGATGGGGAATAACTGCGTTATTTTAAAGGATCCTTGAAGCTCCAGAAGTCTCTAATTTACTTGTTTGATGAATGGACCCAACCCATGGATCTCAGTGTGGCAGGATGGAAGAGAAATCCAGAGATCATGTTGCAGAAGACAAGCTTAATCTATTGGCCCATACTGGGTGAGGCAGGTGGACAGAATTCTAATAAACCAGGCTTAAATCTCTAGTCAGCGTGCACAGATTTACTCTACATGGAGAAAAGGGTTGGTGGGAATAGTGCAACAATTCAGACTCCAGTGATGTGTGCTGTGTTCTCTTGGAACACAGTGTGTGGCAAAAGTTATGGCATTATATGTGCTGGTTCTCTGAAGGTCTTCCTTGAATAGATCCTGTCCAATCAGCTGGTCATTCAGGCATTAGGCACCACTTTGTTTTCATCTGGCTGTGCTTTCTTTTCAGTGAGTCACCATCCAGGGGCGAGACACCTGCTCAAAAAGAAAGATCAGAGTAACTATAGTGTCAATCTGTATTGAAAAATAATTGCTGTGGGAAATTACTTCTGGTCATTTACACCAGATATGAGAGCATCGTTCAGTTGCATGTTGGAAGATGTTAAGAAGAAACCGTACAAAATAGTTTGAACTGAAAAAAAAGAAAAAAATAGTTGCTTTTTTGTTTTTTGTTCCTCTATTGAGGATCTGTAATCAGATCACCAATTTTTAAATTCAGAATTTTATTTTTTTCTCTTGTTGGTAGAAGATAAATCTTGATCAGGGAAGAAAATCATATTTTCTTAACAAGAGGCTAATTAAGGTACTAATACAGTTCAAGTGCAAACAACAGGACAAAATCACATCCTGCAACATAAAGTAATTTGATAGTATAGCTCAGTAAGAAAGATAAAAATCATTGTAATACAAAATTAGACACTTATCAAGGCACAGCATATACACAAGACAACTAATTCACTGTCTGTTTCAGACTGATATTTGAGACACTTTTTGCACAAATTTCTTTCTTACTTTCTGGATTGGATTGTATCCATGCTCACTTTATCATCATGACCTTGGCTGAGAGGTTTGTAGTAAGTATTTGATGGATCTGATGGGGAGCATTTGCTGTTATTTATTTTCTCAGATTAGGGAAACAGGTAGGAAATGGGTCATTAAAACCAGTAATATTGCTCATAAACATTTCAAGTGATCTATGAAATGTGCAATACAGCCCACCATGGCAGGAAAGTTGCAACTAAATGATCCTTGAGATCTCTTCCAAACCAAACAATTTTGTGATTCTGTGATTCTTAAAGAATGAAGAGGCTTTTATTGCTCCTTGTTCCATAATCTTTTGGAATATTTTTCATACTGCATAAAACAGATAAAAAAAATTTTTTTTTGCTTGTACAGACAGATAATAACTTCCTGAACTACTGGAGTATTGAGGCTGCTTTTATATTTGTAGTTGCTTCAGATAGAGTATCTTAAATCAGCACTGCATGAGCATTTCAGTCTAATAAAAGTGCTCATGAAATGTTTTAGTTGAAATTCTCTGATTCTGCTACTGATGACACTGTTCCCATTTGTTCAGTTTTAATGTTTCCTCATATCCTCTTGTCTTTGGAAGGAACTGTTGCTTTTAGACCTATCTGTTGTTTTTTGATCGATTAAAGATTTTGACAGCTTCTTTTCTCTCTTCTCAGTTATGTTAAATAGAAGTGGAAGGCAGAGAAGAGTGTTGACATTAATGGGCTTTCCTTTGAGTTTGGCTGCCCCCGTTGGGAATGAGTGCTAAAGGTCCTTGTGTGAACTTTCATGCCCTGCAGCTCTGCAGGGAATGTGTGCCCAGGCCATAGCGCAGCATCAATCCTCATCCTGCAGTGGTCACTGTCCATTTTGTTGTCCATTTTTGATTAACTTTGTTTCAGTATTTCACTGGTCTCACCTTTCTTTCTGCTTGTACTTTTTATTTTTCAGCTACGTTTAGTTTGTAAGCACTCAGGGATATGAAACTTTTTGGTTTTTTTCTGTAGCATCCCTATAAAACAAAATATAAACAAAAGCAGGCAATATGCAGACATATTATGTAGATATTCTTTTTGGCCATGTTTTCTGAGAAATCACTCAAAACTTCCTCTGTATTACCTAGTCTGCATCCTGCTAAACCAAGACATGTTTTTCCACATTCCTGTATTCTTAATTCTACCAGTTTTACAATATTGAGAAATTCCTGGTTATCAAGTTTCTTCCTCCATTTCCCTGCAGGTACAACGAATCAGGCTATGTTTTTGTCATCTAATTAGAGAATTGCTGTAAGTCTCCCACTAATCCTATTGTTTACCACGCTTGCAATGACTGAGATATTGCTCTTCCATGTTTAAGGCTAGATCCCCATTTTCCCCATTCATGTTTTTTCTTTCAGGTCTTTCTTGCATAATGCCAACTTGTGCCAATGTGCAGCACACAGGCATCAAATACAGGATTAAAGGTATTGGCAGGCATGTGTTTTTCCTGTTTAAATTTAGAACTGCAAGAAGGCAATCACAGTCCTTTCATGGCTAAAAATGAAAAAAAAAATACTTTAACTAGAGAAAAAAACAAAACTCCTGTAGCTAAGGAGAGGCAGCATATATTATCCCATCACTGTATCTCTACTCCTTTATGGTGGAGCAATATTTTTCTTAGTTTTAATTATGTTTACTTAGAATGAAAAATATGAAAGGTTTTCATGAAGTAATAATTTGTTCCAAGGAAATCAACTGTGAACAGGGAAAGATTTTACTTGATAAATAGCTTTTAGTCACTATCCAGTGATGATACTCAGTGGCCCAGGAAATCATTCGCAGCAAACTGCTGAGGAGGAGATAACAAAAATCATTATTTTAGGCAACATTTATCTAAATATTGAGGTTGTTCTATGAAATGTAGGAGGAACTGGACTGTACAAAGATATTAACCTATTAAATAATTAATATCTGTGTCTTCATCAACATAATATTTTCTGTATATTACTTATGCAGGAGTGGAATGTCATTTCACTATTTCTGCTTGTAAAAACGTGAAAGCTCTTACTATAGAAACAATCCTGGCATCTAATTTGAAAATTTATATTTTTAAATTTCTTATTGTGTAATTCCAGTATTATTTTTTTCAAGAAATTATATTTACATTAAAAAATGGTTATAAAAGCATAGCCTGCATAATAAGGAATAACAAAATGTGTGGAATTTTAATTTAAAATTACTGTAATGTAGATAAAAAGAATATTGATATATGAAATATGGTTATGAATTAGTAATTGTGTTTCATTGGTCTTAAGTCTCTGAATATTTCTCACAACTGAAGACTTCAGGGTTCTTCTCTGGACATGTGGAATGACAAATATTCACATATCTGCAGGCTTTCCTGAAGGTGGCTCCATTTGATAAAGGTTAAATTAGACAATCCAGGATCAGATCAACCCCAGATTCTCATCAGAGTAATTTGTCAGAGAAGGAAAAACCAGAAACAACTGTTTAGATAACAGGTATGAATAATGCCATTAGAATTTCCATAAGATATTTCTGGGATTTAGCCAACATGTTCTTGGAATTTATCAACTGAGCAAATACTGCACACAAAATAGAGAAAAGAGTCTTTGCCCATTTACAGTGCATGTCTCTGTCTCAGTTCTGAACTAAGGACTCTCTTAACTAGTAATTTTCCTTTCTTTTTAATTCTGGCTGCTAAAAAATGCAGGTTCATTGGACTGTATCTCATTCACACACAGTTGTTTCCAGCCTCAGTGAACTAGAGAACAAAGCATGTTCAGGAGAACACTTGTTTATTTTTGGACAGTTCTCAATTCTGCCTCAAATTTCTTCAGCTCAGGATGTAGATGAAAAGATAAAATGTGCAAAGCTTCATTTCAAAAGAAATTCTGAAATAGAAAATGGAAGAGGAAATTAACTTTCAGTGTACTTTAGAAGAACTATAGCTTCAAAAACTTTGAAACCCAGGGAATATGATTATATTTGTCTGCTAATTAAAAAACAGAAAAAAAACCAAAAAAAAAAAACAAAAAAAGAAGTAGTGATGAAACATTTTTAGTCAAGTTAAATTCCAGGTTACTAGTAGATAGCAACTTCCATCTCCATTACCAAATAATTTTGAACACTGAGGTTTTCTGTGATTTTCTAACGGCTCAGTGACAAAGGATGAATTATGGAAAAAATTACATTTTTCCGTTGCAGAGGATAAACATTTAAAACTCTAGAGAAGCCTAAGATATGTAGTCAAGGTGTTCTGAAAATCTACAAGGTTACTTGGATCTAAACTAGCATTTGTCTCACAACTCAGGCACAGCATCTTTGAAACCCAATGCATAAATTAAACATTTTCTGTTTGATGCATTTTGATAAAAAGGCTTTAAACCTGCTTTAGGTACTTCAACGCTGTTCAAAGCATCATATGCAATATTTATACATGTTCTAGCTTCCCATCAGCAAGAAATGTCCTGTACATCTTTCCCAAATCACCTTTCTCAGAGTTTGGTCATAAATTAATGATGGCACTCTAACCAACCAGTTAAACCTGTACGTGCAGAACTCCTGCATATAAAAAAGTGTTTGTCACTAGGAGCTAACACAAATCAGAAAAATAACAGCAGGGCTCATTGAGGATAGCTAAATATATTTACAGGACAACAAAATCATAGCTTCATCTACAGAAAAGGGTCAGAAAAGAACGTTCTCTGCCCTTCTAAGGACCTTCAAATCTTTAATGTTGGCTCCATTAAGATAAATATAGATGCTGGCTATTTATACCTTCGTGTATGCATATACATTGGAATCTAGTATTTAATACATTGAGCACTAATGGTGTTCTAGCTTTCAAATCAATGTCACGCAAAATTCATGGGAAAATATCACAACATTTCACCAGAAGATAAATTACTTCAGTATTCAGTATATAGAAATCCTTTAGAAAAAAAATGTGTTTAGAGATTTTTCTGCCTTGAGCTGATATATGCTACAGGCATATGAGTAGGTATTTAAGTGAAATAAGAATGGATTTTATAGAGTGAAGTAAAGCTTTTTGGTGTCTGGTTTTCAAAACCTAGGGAATAGAGTCCCAAATATAAGAATCTTATCCTGCACTCATGAAAGACTCCTTAGAATTCGGCAAGGAAGGAAGTGTCACAGACAGGGTGAATAGATGAGAGCTGGGAATTAGAAGGTATCAGTAGAGAAATGTTAGTTGTTCTAGCTGTTGGCAAAGCAAGGTAAGAAATAAGAGAAATAAGAAAGGTAGCAGCCTTTCCATGCCACAGAGAATTTGCAAAGGCTGCTAATTTTTAACACATTTTTGTGATTTTTTTTAAAAGAAATCTTAGACAATTCATATTCCACGTCTCTCACCTCCCTAAGGATTTAGGTAAGCCTGGAACGGTGCACATGCTTATTTCTGAACCTGAAGACAGTTTTTTTTCTTCCTGTTGAAAAGTTAAAATATTAATTTAAAAAAATCATTGTGATTTGGTGGAAGTTCAGGGCTTTGCTTACTGTTTGACCTGTAGCACAGGAGATGCTCTTTGTAGATGTTGAAGTTTGCTTATTATTTTAAAGTTTTGGGGGTTTTTTTGTGTTTTGTTTGTTTTCTTGTTTTAAATAAGAAAAAGTAGTTAAATATTTAGTAGCTTAGTATCTTTTAGTGATTGCTTTTGTTTAGAAGAATAGCACTTAAAATGTCTCCTGTGCTCCATATGACTATATAACTCTTAAGAAAATGCATACTTTTTAAAGCCAAATAAATAAGGACAATTAAAATTATTTTCAGCAAAGGCTTATTGACTTAACTGGCTTCATGTAAATTCTATCCAATGAACACATCATGTGATCTATTTCTATTTTAGTGGTACAATAACTGTTGAATTAAGGGGAAAAATAGTCTGAATATCCATGAATAAGCTTTTATATGGAAAAAAGAGGTTACTCAATAGTTCTTAATTCTACTTAAATTCTTTTCTCCTTATATCAGGTTATGTTAAATACCAGCAGAATTAAAAACTGCCAAAGAATTTTGATTTTAAAACATTTCTATAAAGAGGTATTCCTATAAAAATCAACTTATCTGGAAGGAAAAAATTAATTTTTTTCAAAGTAATTTAATTGTCAAAATAAAATTCAGTAGCATATGGAAGTTTCAAATGAACATAAATTTTCCATAATTTTAGTTTCTAATTTCACTTTGCTTTCAAGGTTTTTAGTCTTTCCTCCACTTTTTTCCTCCTCTTTTTCCTATTCTACTGTGAAAAAGAAGAGAAAATATCAAAAAGGGAATGCAAAAGGATTTTTAATTTAAAAAAACCCAAAAAATTATCATTTTTTTTTCCCAAATATTACTACCTTTAAAAAGTCTCATTTTTTATATACGTACAGATTTGGAAAGAAAAGTTTTCCTCTGTCTCTGAAATATAAGTAAAAAATAGATTTTTAAATTTCAGTACTAACCATGGCATAGTAAAGAAATTCAAATACTTTTTCCCTTCTTCCTTTGGATACATACTCTGCTTGCATATCCTTCTCTCAATGGTCTTTTAAATACCTTGAACATAATTTTGCAATCCAGAAATAAAATCAAATATTTTGGTTTCCTTTCCAAAAGTGGGAGCTTGAGACTCCTCTTTTTCCTCACTCTCTGTTGAATTACAACAAAATATATGGATTTAAAATTATTCATATAGTGATAAAAACAGAAATAACATTTTTAAAAATTAAAGCAAATTTGGGGAAAGATTACAATCCAACAAATAATTGTCAACTGTAACTACAAAAAGGTATGAAATCTTAATGAACACAATTATCCTACTCCTAGAAATAAGTTTTTTATGCCATGTCATTGTTTTTAAAATTGCTTTAAACAGCAGGTTTTTTAAATTAATTTCTGCCTTTCATGGTCTGTAGAAGGTAGAAACTAGGGACCATCTTGTTGGTCAGGGGAGTTAATGCAATTTATTTTCCAGATCACGAAGGCAGCAACAAATACACCATGAGGTCAGGAAGCACAACAAAGTCATCCTTGAAGGAATGTCATCCTAACAGAGATACAGCTAAACACACCTGGAAGCTATTTTATGAAATGTTTTCATCCTTCACATTAAAAATATGAACATAACTAATTTTTCTTAACAGATGGATGTGAGCATCCTGATTAAGTTCCAGCCTTGACTAAATCACTAAGAGATCTCAGCTAAGGTGGGGCATACTAAGAAAACGTGGTTTTCATTTGAGTTTTACAGGGTTTCATTTTCCTGCGTGGGTGTGAGAAGCAGCTGACTGTGCTCTTGCACCCAGCCCTGTTCATATCTCCTCTGCAGGCAGATGCTCACAAATCCCTGCTGTCCTGACACAGGACACAAGTGGACATAGGTTTGATGCAGTCACAGCATCTGTGGCATGAATTTGCAGCTGAGGAGCCTTTAGCAGCACAAGCTGTGCCACCACCCTCAGTGCAGCTCCTGCTTGCTTGCCCAGGTTTGGTTACCACTATATCCATTATAATCATTTGGTTCTGCAAGTCTGAAATTATTCTGGCATCCTAAGAAATAAGAACAAAACACCGCTGTTTCAGAAAGAATATCAGCTCTATAGTTTTAAGTTTGTGGATGAGAACAATCTAGTGTCACCTGAAATCTACATGAGCTTTTGCTCCAAATCATTTGAGCAGAGAACTTTAAATAAAATCTCCATTCTAATTAGAAGAAAACATAATCATCAATGTTGTGGTAAACAAAGCTGACAATATCAGTGTGATAATTATTTTAAAAAATAAATAAAACATGTTCTGTCATGTTTGACAAATTTAATTGCAGGATGTTTTTTATATGCAGGGGTTACAGACTCTAAGCAGCAATCAAATTAATGGTTTGTCCTTGCCACTTAGCAAGGTTTATTTTGTGTAGTGAAAACATAAGGTAAGCATAGTAATGGCATTTGTGTCAGAATACTGATGATGTTGATATCCTTCCTACACAGAAGGATGAGACTGTTGGGAATATTTTTATTTGGTCACCATTCCTTTTTCAAAAGATATTCAGAACCTGAAAATAAGGTAGCGATATTTAATCCTGTCTTACCTATCAGTGTAAATTTTGAATTCCTTTTTTGACTGAATATTCCTTTTTCCATATATGAATAGAAGCTATGGAGGAAAAGGGGAATTGATGCTCCATCCCATGTAATGAGCACTGAGCTTTGAGAGGAATGCATGAAAAATCACAGTTATTAATTAGTTTCATCTCATTCAAACTTGTAAGTCCCTAAAGGAATTTCCCCAAAGACTAAAGTAAGGATGCTTTAAGTCTGATTTCTTTATTTTCTAACTTGGAACAGAAGACAAGATCCTTCTGGTTGGTTTCTTTCTCCCTATACTTTTCGTGGTCTGATACAGATTGTTTTTCCTACTCTTCTAATGCAGCTCTATGCTGTCTCCAACTGAGCACTCTATTCACAAGCTCTAACCACTCCTGTCACTTCAGTGCTGGGAAAAGACCTTCTCTTGGCTATGCAACTCAGTGCAAAGTAGCTGAAATGAAAGTGCATGTTATTGTTCTTTCGTATCATGATATATTCACTATTCTTATTTCTTTGTTTTACAATCTTAATTTCAGCAAGCACTGCAATTTAAAGCACCTTTCTCTCAACTATGAGTGGCTTTGATTTGAGAGCTTTCCTTCATTTGTAAAGAGCTGTGCCTTTGACTTCAAAATTTTTCATCTTGCTGTAAATAGATTTCTTATTGTTAAAATACTACCCATTCCCTTTCTTCCCCATTTACTGCTTCTCTTTCAGGGAGAAAAATAAAAAGCAAGGAATGATGTGATGGCTTGGCCTTCCAGTGCTTACAGATTCAGAGTCAAAGAAAGATGCTGTATTCACTGCAGCTTACATTTTGCCTTTTCTGCAGAGCAATAGGGAAATCTTTGTTTGGTCACCAGCGGGGACCACGTCTGCTGAAATGTTCCCATGGAGACAGGGCGCAGCTGAGCGCAGCAGCAAAGGTGCACCTCACATCCCTTCCATGGGCTCTGTGGTTATGTATGTTTGATGCAGTGCACAGCAAAAGCATCTCCCTTTGGAAACCCATCTCCCTTCTTTAGAAACCACATTTTGCTAGGAGTCAAACACACTTTTTCTAAAGAAACCTTAAAAACTATAAACTACATAAAGGAGGAACAACCAAAGAAGTGTATGAGCATTTCACACAAATTTCACAGTATTCCAGTGATGCTTGCAGAAACTTGAAAGCTCTGTATAGTTGAGCTCCCTTTTCTTCCATTTATGCTTTTTTTGTGTGTTTCCAATTAATTTCTAGATCTGAAATCAAACAGGTACTGTCTTCTTTAGCATGAGATGACCTGGACCCAAAGAAATACTAATTGAGATGTAGGTATTCAGTTTGCTGTTTGGTTGTGGTATTTGAACCATGTTTCATTCCACAGCACTTGCTGGAACAAGCTGCTCCTAGGAGAAAGACATTGGCATTAAACCTTGGGATGTGCTTCCTATACCACAGGGAGGGAAAAAAAAGTGTTTTTTTAATAAGTGTGGGAAAGAAATCCTGACCATTGGATTCATCAAAGTAAGTGATAGAACTGTAGCTTGACTTCTTTACGGTATTTAGAAAAAATACCTTAAATTTTAGAAATATTTAGAAAATACTGTTTTTCTGTACTGCTGTAGAAAATACTGATAAAATTAGCTTGCAATAGTTCAGACTTTTCTAGTCACTAACATTGAAATGAACTAAAATTGGAGGTTGCAACAGACCAATAAAATGATTTTGGAAAAATACTGTAAAACACTGAATGAGTTTGCTTGGTTTAATTTGGTGAGGCAAATTTATAGATGAGATGTGCTGATTCCTTATAACTAAAAACTCCAATAATTTAAAACTATTTCAAAACTACAAGCATTTTTTAGGACTTAATTCTACTTTAAACTTAGTGACATTAAAAACTTTTACAGTGACATCACAGGTGTTTAGCTGCTTATCCAGCTCAATATGTTGAACTAATTATCAGATATGGGGTCCAGAGGAATTTTTTTCTCCTAATTAGGAAGAATTTCTGCAGAAGCAAAATTTACTTTTTTTGTTGCCTGGGTCATCATCGTCATTGTCTTCTGGGAACTTTATTGACAAAGGTCCAGGAATCTGGGAGGCAGATAATGGTCTCACTTCCTCCTGTTTCCTTCCTGTGGCACGTAATTTTCCTTTGGCACGTCAGGAAGCATTTCCTGGCCCACAGCATCTGCAGATATGTAGGGGGATGCTGTGATGTGCCCCTGAGCCAGCTGCTGTTTGTGTGTCAGCACAGCCAGGGCCTGCATGCAGTGACTCAGTGGCTCTTGCAGTGCCCTGTCACTGTGCCCTGATCACTGTGAATCTGAAAACAAAAGTACTGTTGGGTCCCATTAAACCTTATCTCCACCCAGAGGTGCTCGTGCTCTGGGTCACAGATGTGGTCTTTGCTGGAATGTCTCCAAAGGGAGGCAGGAGAATTAAATTCAGCCCAGTGCCCCAAGGCACCGACTTTTTGTGAGTGATGCTTTCTCCTTTGTGGTCACACAAGATACCATGCTTGAATTCAAAGAGTTCTGGAAGTGAGGGAACCATGAGAACCACGAGCCTGTGAGAAATTCCAGGTTTGATGCCTGTCCTAACGTTTACCAACTGTTTTTCCCCCATCCCAAAGAGTCGTAGTTTGCTGGAGCAGTACTTTCATTTGCAGTTGAAAACATCAAGATTTCTCATCCATCACGCTCTTGTCTTATGTAGTATTTGCGGAAAACTGTATTGCAGCTACCTAGGATTCTGTTGTAAAAACCCTAATATTGTCAACGTTTATTTGCTACACCTTGACATCTCCCACAAGTATGAATGGTTTTGATTTATTAAACTGAAACAGAGTGGAAATTTTACAGGGTAAAAATCCATTTCAGATTTAGGTAAAATGTGCTTGTTTATATTATTTAGTCTATAGCTTAAATATTCTATTTAGTCTGCTATGTTCAAGACTGCTTGTTCTCGCAGAAATCTGTATTTGTGAAAATTGTTTTAGCCAAGGAGAAGGAATGTGCACTGCTAAGCTGGTACAGATAAGAGGGGTCCCTTGAACTTGAAACAAAGAAGGGAGCCAAAGCTGAAACTGCAAGAGAAGGACGAGATGACCCGACCAAATGACCCAAAGATTCTCTCTGTACAAAGAACTGATAAATTGTAAAATGAATATGCATGAACCTGTTGTAAAACTCTATGCATATGTACAAGTGAGAGACATAAAAGGAGTCTGAACGACTCTCAAAGGTGTGCATGTGTTTTTGAGGGAAAACTCCCACACATGCGTCCAGCGCTGTAAAATACATACCGGGCTTTACAACCTTGACAAGTTGTAGAGTTTTTCTTTGGTTTTTTTCCGCAAATCAAAACAAGTCTGTGTTACATGAATTGGAGAGTCATTCTGCTGCAGAAAAGGCTCTTAAAATCAGAGTTGGCTTGATGCAGCCTGGCAGGTATGTCAAATCCATGCTGCAGTCAGAGATGTACCCAGGGCTCAGTGTATCCTGATCCAAGTGTCACAGCATGGTTGGATCTTTGTCTCTGCACGACAACTCATCTGGGTCTATTCCATCAGACTTAAAGAGCCATTCAGTCTGACGTGGAGATGAAGATGGACAAAGACATTACAGGAATCATTTTGATCCAAGATCTCATTCTGAGGCCTGTGAAGGCAGTATAACATGTTAAATGAAAATATCTCTTTGTACAAAGTGGTTATAGCCCTGCTTACGTGTTCTCAGATTGGTGAGCCTTGTGAACACCAGTCTGCTTTAGAAATACAGCTGAGCAGAGGAGGACATTCAGAACTATATTTCTCTTGAGATGAAGACAGAAATATGTGGGACAATATCATAGCAAATGTTATCTTCAATCACTTGTAGGAGATTGAAGTACCTGTCCTGATTTTGGATGGCATAGAGTTACTTTTCTTCCTATTAGCTGGTGTAGCGCTATTTTGGATTTGGAGGAACTGTGCCTTCACTGCTTGAACACAGGCATGGTTTCTGCTCAACTTTACAGTGGAATTCAACAACCATCTTGAGCTGAAAAATTATACAAGGACTTCCAGGATCAAACTTATTATGCATTCAGTATCCCAATACTCCATCTGTTGTTTCTTTTTTCCATATCCCATTAACAAATGCCAAGCTGCAGATTGTTTTTCACATAGTAATGAGCTGCATAAGTATGTAAACAAAACAAAAGTTATATATTTCTGGTAGAACAAGTGCCAAGAACACCTCCTGTTGCAACACTACTAATGACAGGATAGCAACAGTGGAATAAAGAGAGTAATTTGTAGTATTCCCAGGTCAGTTGCACACATGGTTTCTCCAAAATAAGTAAGTGAGGCAATTTATTCCATACTTACAATGCACCAGATTCATTCTTGCTTTAATTGCAGTAGCCTCAGTGGATCTATATCATGGAAGAATTTGGCCTAACGGTTGGAAATCTTCCTACAGATGGTGGTAAAAAAAGGTGAACAGCATAAATAATGTCATTATCCCAATTAACTGGAATTGATTAATTAATCTGTCCATTTCCCAAATGATTATCTCCAATTAAAATAATTGCTTGGATAACATTCCTCTGCTAGATCCCTGGATACAACAGAGATTTCCAAACAGCATTTTACTCATATTCCAGCACAGCCACCAATACCTGGCAGCAGGGAAACACTTTGCAGTTTGCTGTAGTTCAACACAAGGACAGAGGAAGGTTTGGAATATCTCTAAGAAACACAGACTCATGTATAATTATTTGTGTAAGCACAGTCACTGTGGCATGGGACTTGAGTTGCAGAATGCAAGGGGATGGTGCCTGCTGTAAAGAGGTGATATTTATGAGCAAGCACAGATGCATGAGCAGCACAAAGAAACCATGAGATAATATCAGTAGGCATAGCAGCCTCTCACTGTTGTATATTTTTGTAGCTATCATAGTACTGGATGTTTTTTCCAATCACATCCCTGAAGGTAGCCAGCTCTGTTGATGCTTACAAAGAGATCCTTCCAGCTGTGAAAATGATAAAAAGTCTGATGACACCTGTCTGAAAGCGTAAAACGTGGGCAGAGGAGCCTGACACCACAGAATGACCAGGGGCAAGATTCTACTTTCTGATTGGAATTAGAAGATGATGGGCGTGACAGGGATGCCTTGAAAAGGCAGTTTCTGAAATTGCATGTGAAGTGTGAGAGAGATATAGAGTAGTAATTTAAAGAAAGTGATAACAAGCTCAAATGAGCTGGGTTTGAGGAGGATGCCTGTAGTCACAGTAGAGCATCTGCTAAGTTCAGAGAAAAGGCTGTTCTAAAAAATGTGAGAGCATGCTTAGATGTGTGCATAGATGGAGATGAAAAACTGTATCTAAGAGATGTTTTGCATAGAAAATATGCAAAATTCAAGCACAGTTTGAATCCAAAAGCCCTAAACTCAGAGCTGAATGTAATGTTAAATTACTGGGCTGTTAAGTGTTACTCTGTACAGGAGCTGGGCACACTTTTAGGAAAATTAGTTAGGAGAAGTGGTAACAGCAAAGACTGCAGGAAAAATATTAGTTGTTTTTTTGGATTGGTTGATTAGGAGGGATAAGGTAGCAAATCATAAAATGTGCTGAGTTGGAAGGGAAACATCATCATAATTGAGTCCAATCCTGGCCCTGCGCAGGATCTTGGCCCTCTCCAAGGGTCCCACTCTGTGCCTGAGAGTATTGTCCAAACACTTCTTCAACTCAGGCAGACTTGGGACTGTGACCACTTCCCTGGGAAGTCTGTTCCAGTGAGTGCTCAACTTCACTCTCTGGGTAAAGAACCTCTTCCTGATATCCAGCTTAAACCCCTTCTGACTCAGCTTCATGGTGCTCCCTCAGGTCCTGTCACTGTCACTGTCACCACAGAGCAGAGATCAGTGTCTGCCCCTCTTCCCCTCACAAATAAGTTGTAACTGCAGTGAGGTCTCCCCCTGATCTCCTCCTGGCTGAACAGACCAAGTGACCTCAAACAATCCTAATACAGCTTCCCTCAAGGCTCTTCACCATCCTTGCTGCCCTCCTTTAGATTAAGCCTCTTCGTGGCCTAATGTATTTTTTACACTGTGGCACCCAAAACTGCCCCAGCACTCGAGGTGAGGCTGCCGCAGTGCAGAGCAGGACAATCCCCTCCCTTGCCCACCTGGCCATGCTGGGCCTGATGCACCCCAGGACAATGTTGGCTGAGAAGTGAAGCCAAACATGCAAACAAAGAAAAAATGTGGCTTTTTTTTTTTGTTTGTTTTGGGGGTTTTTTGTTTTTTGGGTTTTTTTTCCTAGAATATTAAATTCCCAAACAGTGTTTTGTGTGCAGAAAATGTCAATGGACTCATAGCTAAACAGAAGACAGGAATGAAAGGGCAGTTTCACCAAGAAATGAGCTGAAAAAGCTTAGAAGCTAAAGCAATTGTATTGGAAATCCTGGCTAGAATTCTTTGCCTGCCTGAGGAAAATGAACTGAGGTATCCTACCATGCAACTGATGGTCTAGCACCTTTTGCTTGCTGCCAGTTTGGTTTATTTAAAGACTCCTCATTGTCTACAGCAGGGATTGAAAGCCCTTAAGTTTCGAGGTTGGAGTCTTAACTGCTCAGGCAGAGATGCATGGAATGAGAAACATTTTCAACAGCTGTGAAGGAATGATAGACAAGGACACAAACCCGAATCTATCTCATGCTGTGGTCACTAAAGCATTCTCTAGATGGGTGGGAGGCTCCAGTTCAGATCTTTGCCCATAAACAAAGTTCAAATAATGATGAAATTAATACAGAATAGCTATCAAAAGTGCAGAAGTGAATTGACATCTCTTCAGACAGGGCAAAGCAGCTCACAGAGGTGCTCAAAAGCAGTGGTATTAAAAAGGCAGGCTGGTGCTTTCTTCTATAGTTTCAGGAATACAGTCACAAAACCATCTTCACATAAACCTGATATCCATTTCAGGGCAGCTGAATCTGTATTTTTGTGCCATTGCTATTATTACATTTTCATGAGAAGTACCCTGTTCTAAATCAAATAATTTTTCAGACACTTAAAAAATGTTAATAGCACTTTTTACTACCTAGAAACTTTTTAGGGATTTGAGGAAAGGTCCAGCATTTTTAACATGATGCCAGTCAAATCCTTTTCTTTTATGTTGGGCTTAATGCAAACAACTCTTTTAGGTGCCCAGTCCCATTGTTTGAGATAACCTCACTAGATTAGGCCTCATTCACCTGAGTCTTCTAAAAGCTTGATCAATTCTGCCAGCATTTAATCAGTTCTGGATGGGTTGACTGCTGGATCAATAGTTCTCCACGAAGCCTAAGCAAATCAGATTTTTAGATGTTTGTCTAAAAGTGCTCAGGACAGAGGAAATGTGGACACAGAATTAAGAGTATCTATTTAAAGACTCTCAGTAAATCTATGAGCCTCATACTAATAAAAATAGGGTTTTTTTCTGAAAGAAAATAAAGTTTCTTTCATGCACTCATGCACTAGAAAAGTGAAGACATTTGTTTTTTATGAGAAAGACATAATACCATTTAAATTTGAAAAACCTTCATCACATTAAACAGAGGAAGATTAATTTGTGGGTATTTACTTATTTTCCTTATATAAAGACAAAACACAAATAAGCCTTCATTAGGTATCTAAAGCTCTAAGATGAGAGCAATATATTTTGAAAAAAAACTAAAGAATTGAAAACTAAAGAATAAAAACTAAAGAATTGAAACTACTTTTATGTAAGAAAGAGAAGGCATGTTACACATGTAGCCTGCCTATCTAAACTAAATTTTGGGATAAATTTTAAGAGAGGAATCAAGTAGCAGATGTAAATGGAATCAGATATATTGTTGAATTGCCAAAGGTACATCATACTAAATCAATTAAATCAATCCAATATTGTTCCTGAGAATTTTTTTTTTAATTATATGCATTTTAAATTACCAGGAGCTTACAAAGAGACCTAAGATGATGTAAATGAGACAAGAGGCAGAGAGATTCAGAAGTGGCTGGAGCAGAGTTACTGCCAGGGTAGAGGGGGCTGGTAGTGGGTGTGTGTGTGTGAAGAAGGATGTCAGTGATGAGCAGGAGTGGATCCAGGAAAATACCAGGTTGAAGGTGAATCTCAGTAGCTATTTCCTGAATGTGAGTGACAGCTAGAAGTTACACTGCCTCTTCTAAAGGAATACAACCCTTTCTTAAGAAAGTAAACAGAATAACTGGTCTAATACATGTAAAAGCATAACCCTAACAACATGTTTTTGTTTGTAGTCCCCCTTTTAGAAGAGTATGCATTGCTTCTTAAAAAAACTATTATCTCTGAAGCTTTTATTTCCTATTCCATTGTGAAAGAGTTCTCAATAAATTGACTTTATAATTTTACATGCATATATGTAACATGTATTTTGTGTTCTAATATGCGACACAGATCAGCTCTTCAGGACCAGCAGGTGTCATGTTTTTTAAAGAGTAACTATCCATTTCTAAGAGTATTATCTTGTCCTGATATTTGGGTCAGGAAAAAGGAAATCTTTGGCACCCTTATAACAAAACTTCCCAAGGGAAAAAGCATGCTGCCTGTGATAAAAACAGAGGAGACCTCTGAAAGATCTAGGATTAAGTAGCCTCACCAAAAGGCCAGCATGAAGTGGCCCTTTCCTGGCAACTTAGTTCTCTTGCAATTCTGAAAGTAGGAGTTCCTTTTTTTTTTTTAAATATTCTACGCTAATTTATAATGCATGTTTAAAATGTGTGGTTGAGAAATTTAGAAAATGTGTTTGGAAACTTATGATGACACTGGGTAGCTGTCAGGCATTTAAATAGAGAGAATGAGAGTTTCACATACACCTGCAAGGGTGGGAAGGTGTCACAGTTTGTCTGATTTGACATTGCATTCTGCATCACTTGACACCATGAACTTGACTTAAACATTTGGTGACTGAAAACATTTGCAAAATTCATTGTCCTTGTTTCTCTAGGGAGACCTAAAGTCCCAAAATGCCTTTATGGTAGTAAGACCAAGGTTGTACATTTGCTTCCTTGTTCCTTTTTCCCCCACTCAGAAAGGAGGGGTGGTTGAGTGGTTTTGTTAAGAAAATGCTTTGAATACTTCTACTCCCTGCTTTCTTCCATAATTCTTCTTTTCTTTGAAGAGGAGCCGCCAGAGATTTTTCCATCCTTTTGCCTGATCCAGGATTCTTCTGATCCTGTTAGAAGTTACCCAGAATATTTTTCTCTCAAAAAAAAAACCTTCCTGTCATCTTACCTTCCCCAAGAGACGCCATTTTCTTTCTTAATGGAGAATAATCTAGCTAATTTTAAAGACAGATTTACCAATTTATATTTCAAGCCTTAACTTCGCTGTGACCACTGTGCCACCATAAAAGACAAGCAGGTGGTCCACTCCCACTCTGTCTTAATAGGTGCATTTATTATTTGCTCCTGCCAACCAGGTCCACTCAGGCTGTGGGAAGGCTGCAATGACTGGTCTTGTTATGCCTTGTCAGTAAGCACTGTCTTGCAGATCTCTCTCCAGCAACCTCTGCAGTTCCTCCCATTTCTGCTCATGTCTCTCCTGCTCCTGCTGCCCACACACACTTTAATGATGTGAAAAACCAACCGTGAGTGTAGGCCATTTCTCACTTAAGTCAATTTGGAAATTTGAAGTCCTATTTTAAGCAGTTATCTCTGTCAGAAAATTCAGGATTATAATGTTGTTGTAGAACAGTTTTATTACTGGCAATGAGTGGCTGCATGGGAAAGCACTTCATCATGTCCACATCACTGACGTTTAAATCAAATGTAGGAGGAGTGGAAAAGAGCCACAAGAAGAAACTCCTCTTTCTTGAATACCTTGGGAAAGGTTTCCTTAAAAGAGTTTATTTCATGGTTGCAGCCCTTCCCTGGAAAGTTATTCTGACTCTGTGTACTCGAAGGCTGATGATTTGCTGTGGAACTTCTCATGCTCAGTTAATTCCCTTTGCTGACACTAAATGCCCACCCATTTTCCCTGTTATGACACTCACAGAAAGCTGAGAATACATAAGGTTACAGCATCAGAAACCCTGCACACAGAGTTTAGGCACTAACTGAACAAAGCAGAAAGATTTTTCTCCCCCTACCATCATCGAGGAAGCTGGTGAGAGTCAAAATCCAGTCCTGAGCAGATTCAGTGAATTGGGTGGAAATGACAGCTGCTGTTGTGGTGGAGAAGGCACAAGTGATCTCCAAACCTGGGAGGTGACTGCCTGTGCTTCACACAGCTGTGAGCAGCAACAGACAGAAAGGATGTCACTCCTGATCTGTGGATGCTTTTAATCATTTTTAGAGAACCCAAAACACTAGAATATTGTCAAACAAGCAAAAGATCAAACAGCAGCAAATTTCTATCTCTGAGTAGTAACCAATTATAATGACAACAAAATAATTGGGAAGAGTGAGGCAGAGAGTGCAGAAGATGACATCTCCTTCAAAATGACCCTTTTTTGATAACGGCAAACTCTTTTAAACACCCCTGAAAATAATGAGCTGTAAGCTGCAATTAGCATGAAAAATAGAGTTATTGCAGGGAACGGTTTGAAACGAGTGCTAAAGCAAGGGCAACTTTGTGAAAAGAGTCCTGTCAGGAGCTCTTTTTTTCTTAGATGGAAGAGTTTGTGGCTAAAATTCCTTGCTCTCCATTGCTAGCTGCACAGAGGAGTTACGCTTGTTATTACTCAAGTTAATTTTCAGCAGGACACAAAAGAGGAGAGGGTGCAAACCACGAGTTTGTAGCACACAATGCTTTGTTGCTTGGATTGTGAGCAGCACCTGAGTCTGTGTGCTCTGGACTTTGCTGTGAGTCAGTGGCAGAGTGAGCTCCTGGGCTGCTGCTCTGCTCTGCCGTGCCCATTGCTGGGCTCTCAGTGGGTAAACAGAACTTCCCTGAGGGAACTGGTAGAATCCAAAGTATATTTAAAAACTAAAATTAAATTCTAAGTAAAAAAGCAAGGGCTTTAACTACAAAGTCCCGATTTGGAGGTGTAACACAAAAGAATGGAAAATAAATTTGAAGCATTGGGCTAAAAACAGCACCTTAGCACAATTTGTCATGGCATGATGATATGTAGGAGGGAGCTTCTTGGTCAATCTGACAAAAATTTCAGCACAGTGTTGAAGCCTTAGCACACAATAGCATTCTTTTTTTAAGACAAAAAATACAATGTAAAATTATTTTACTGCTGGAAATTAGACTCTCCTCATTTTACACATTTCACTGACCTCTTTTGACTACTCTCAGCCCCCCTGAAGTCCTAAAGATTAAGGGATAAATATAGATTGCTTCCATTCTTGGCAAAACACTCTGAGAGATGAAGCAAAGATTTCAGAATTTGGACCTCTATTTATTGCTAAAATAAGAGGAAAGTCTCTAAATTTTGATAACTAATACCACCATGTCTTGCTAAAATTGAGTCCCACAAAATACATCAGTATTCAGACAAGAATATAAGCAAGAAGTTAAAACTATAATAGAAGTTATGACCCTGGTGATTCTCTGTAAAAGGTGATATTTGACTGTACATTTTCAATAAAACATATATACCATGGAAGTGACTGTGCAAATTATACATGCAGAAAACTAACTGTCTGCAAGAGTAAAACTGTGAAATGCCTAACATATATCAAAGATAGAAATCTGAATCTCTTGAGGACATGCTGATTCAAATCCTTGAATTCTTCAAATTACTCATATTCATGGATGTAAAATTTCTTTGGATATTGCTGTAATTTTTTTTTTCCACCAGGAAGATTCCTTTGGTTTCAATTTCCTGTATTTTTTTTAATGTTCCCCAAAAGAGAGGGCCTTTTATTATCTATAATTCTTTGAAATGAACTCTGCATCCAGTTAGATTAGGTCTTCAGGCAAAAGTGATAACATGGTTTCATTATTTAAAAGCACTTTGCTCTTCCACGTGGAGATTTTTTTTTTATTTTGGTTTCTTAGTTGACTAGAAAGAACTCCCATTACCATCCTGAGTTGAGCCAAAATAAAGACAAATTTTTCAAGCTCCATTTTTAGGAATAAAGGACATTAGTTTAGCTCCAGTTGATAATTATATTTTGTTAACACCACACTCCATGTGGAGTTCAACATGTTTTTCAGTATTCCTGTGGTTAACCCAGTGAAATCATGAGTGTCTTCTTGCAGGTGTGGGTTTTTCTATCAGCATATGTTTGATTGAAAGCATCTGATTCACAGCCTCTGCCAGGACAGCAGATGCTGTGAGAGTCATTTCAGAGTGATACAATGTGTGCAACTCATGACTGCAAAAGTAACATCTTTTCTCTGAGATCCTATTCCAACACATTTTTGAAACCTGTCCTTTTCTAAAACTTTTACTTAAGAAAGTTTTACAAAATAAAACAAATGTTTTGCTTACCCCTTGAGTCAGTACTCTGTTGCTTTCTGATATTCATGGGATGTTGAATGCTGCAGAATTAGTGGGTTGGGGAACATTTTGGTTACAGCTTATATGTGGACTTTGTGCAGGAATGAACTCACATAAATGCCTCTGATACAGTCAGTTCTGGCCATCTGTAATTCAAGGTACAGACTTCTGATAGGCTGGGAGAAAGATACAGCAAGAAGGCAAAATAGCAAAAGTGCTAGTACTTACCATGGAGGAGAAACTGCCAAATGAAGGGTTCTAGGTTAGAATCACATTGTAAACCTAAGATTTTCTCTAATTCCTACAGAAATTTAAAATTGGAGCAGGCATTTAAGTAACTGAAGGAAAACTACTTTGATTGTAAGGCAATTGTCATCACTGAAACAATTTCCAGCTCTGCTCAGCTCTGCTCGGTTATGTCTGCAGCTGGTGTGAAGTGCAGAGATTTAGAAAGGTCTTTGAAGTAAGTGCTAAAAATGTCAGCTCTATCCAGCTATACAAGACAGTGCAAAACTGGTTTTTTTTCCCACTCACACTTTGGGAGTTTAGGGCTAAAACTGTTCCTCTTGTAATATCTGATCAGCTGTTGCCTATTCTAGAAAAGGTAAAGTTTCCATGAGTGCAGATATGCTTAAATTCCTAATGTACAAATCTCCTTAAAGCAAATGCCTAAAACGCTTATATAATACATAGAGAAAAGCAGGTGCTTTTCAAAGCCTCCTGTTTCTTTAAACATAGACAACTAAGCTGAACAGAGAGAGAGCTGAGGAGCAATGGCTTTTGAGCTGGAAATAGCAAAATCTGCAATTCCTGACCTGTCTCAGCAAATACTGTGTTATTAATTTTACATTCTTATAAGAACATGCACCTTAATCTGGTGCAGCTTCTAACTCCTGAGCCAGTAGATAAAGTGACAATCATCATTAGGTCCTCTTCCATTAACTGGAAATGTAGGGGTTTGAAAACCAGGGCCACAACCCCTAAAAGAGAGGGGAAAGTCTGTTTGAACATAGTTTATGACCTTTTACCGTTGCTTCTGCCTCTTAGAAGATTTCTGTCATTAACCACTTGTGCAGGCTGTCATTTATGATATTTTTTGGTGATTACCTCCTCCCATTCATATTCCAGAGAATTTATACCCACATTCAGACCTCTGCTGAAGATGTTTGCATTCTATTCTATTTTCACTGGCAGTGGCTGTTTTTGAATTCCAAACTCAGTGAATAAGAAATCAGAATTGGCCAAGAACCCAAAGTTATCTTCAGTTTTAATCTTTGTGCTAGAATGCTGCTGCCATAGCTTTAGTTATTAACAACTCTCTTTTTTTCTGAACTGCAATCTGCCACCAGTACTTACACACTACATAGGAGAGGAATTGAGTGGATTGATAGTGCCTTAATAGAGCTGTTAAGTACAAATCTATTCATAATTATTATTATCCAACCACTGATTTCCATCTACAGGAGAAAATTTAGTCATGTTCTGCTATAATTTACTGATTTTCACTTAACTTGACTGGGACATGATCCTCTCTGTTTGCAATTGAACTACAAAAAAAATCATATTTACTTCTAAGGGATTTTTCCTCAGTAGCATATATTACATATTCTTCAGAGAAAGTATGTTTTCCTTGAAATGAAATATCTAAAAAGGAAGCTCGATTTCTAGGAGATTTTAGACCTCACATGACAAAAAATCCACAGCTAAAAGAAATCCTTCTACAGTTAACTCTTCAGCAGTCTGAATTTAATTACATATATAGTAATAGATATGTAAATATGTCTATCTATCTATCTATCTATCTATCTATCTATCTATCTATTTATCATCTATCTATCTTTTTCTCCATTTTTTTTTCTCCCCCAGGTCTACACAAAATCTCTGCATGCCTGCAGGAAGAATGGAAGATTCCCCACCATCTGACCAGGAGAATAGGGCTCATCAGGCAGTTCCAGTGAAGGAATTGCAGTCCCCATATTTGCAGTTTTAATACCTGTCACACTTTACCTGCAGTAGCAAACAGATACTAGAAGTAAATGGAAAAGTACACAGCCTTGTTTTTTTTTAGGCATATAAAAATGCTGCAAGATCAACTTAGCTCAATTACATTTGTTTCGTGGATATAGAAGAAAATTACATCCATTCTTCCTTTTATCTGATCTGCTGGGGAAATTCCATCATTTTATTTCTCTGCTAATATTTGCTGCTTTTAATATTCACTACTTTTCATTCTGCCTTCATGTGCAATTTATCCAGTAAAATTCATAGCATTTAGGTTAATGAAACTTTTCAGACGCACTTTTTTTAAAGAAACTGAAATTTAGGACAAAAAGAAATAAAAAACAGAGTACAAATCTTGAAATCTCTTTGAGTTACTTGATTTTGAAAGTGTCTGGAATCTGCAGTCATCCAAGATCGTTGCAGCAGCAATGCCAAGATTTATGGCATATCTTTATCGTGAAAAAATGTCTATTTTAAATGTCAACAATTTATCAAGTCAATGCTTTCACATTGTCTCAAGTTTAGGGCCTGATCTCAGGCCCCTAAAAAGAGTTTTAAGCTCCTTAGCAGACTTGAGAAGACAAGAGGAGCCTGTTTCATTGAGGAGTCCCTGGAGCAGAGATCACAGACTCCTGACCTGGCTGTCCCTTTCCCACTCCCAGGAAAGCAAAGCACCACACCTGAGCACCAGTTCTTGGGCTGCCATTGATCCCAGACTGTGCTGCAGCAAAACCTGACAGCAGGGCCCCTTGCCCTTACCAGGCACTGCACCATTCACACTCATCAAACTCAGCTTCCCAAAGGTCTTTGTCAGTACCAGCCACACTCACAAAAATTCCATGTCAGTCTTGGCTCTTTCCTCTCACCACCACCACACATTCCAGGAGTTTCAGTGAATTGAGGGATCCCCAGAGGTTTATGGGTCTGGATCTCTGTCCCAGCCCTGGTGAGTACCCACAGAGTGACCCCAGAGAATTGCTGAGCAACTCTCCATCTGTTGGGGAGCAGAGGTCCTGCCCTTTGGAATACTCCATCTTTTGGGTTTCCAGGAGTTCGACACAATGACAGACAGATCTCTGAATTAACAGGATACCAAAGGCTCCTGACATTTACAAGGGTTTTCAAGAAATGATTAGACATGATTAATGCATAATAACTCCCCCTTTGCTTCTTAACAAGCTTGGCATTTGTCAATGAGCATTTACACCAGGGAAGGATACCTGTGACTCTTCAAAATGTCTGTTAAATATGAACTGATTCTGAAAAATTGGCTCACATGGGCTGCTTCTAAACTACAGAACATGCTAAGCAGGTGGAAAACCTTAAAAATACCTGTAATTAGAAATGATGCTGCAGAAACACCCACCTCAGAGGAAAATCACATGCCCAGATTTTCACCAATTCATCAGCAACTTGGCAAGTATCTCCCAAATGCAATAAATATTTGAAACCTTAATAGATGGCACACATATTAACAGCACAGCACCCAGCTGGTGAAACTGGCTTGAAGCACATCCCATCCTGCAATCAATAATGCTAAGTGGGTCTTGTTCCTCTGTACTCCCCCTTCTACCTTTGAAAGGTCACCTGTGTTCTGATACTCTCATTTCTGAGCCTTTTTTTTTTTGATTGATGGCAACTTTGAAATAATCTAAGACAAATATTTTAGAACTTTCAATGGAGTCACAGTCTTGTTTGACTGGAGTTTTATTCACTTTTGTCAAATTGATCTTTGAGATGACATTTCAGAAGAATTCTTTTCAGTGAGTATTTATACTTCCATCATCTTTAGAACATGATTTATCTTATCATTCTTCTGAAAGCAAAGATTTTAGCATAGATACAAAAAGAAATAAACCTTGAAATATTGTCAACTTTCTTCCTTATGAATTTTTTTAGTGTCACTATCACAAATCATTGATGGCATGCTTATTTTCTTTGTTTTTCAGTAGTTGTGCTTTTATTTTAACTCCAGGCTTCATTTATGCCAGCCAAATACTAGAAAACAAGTTGCAAATTTTAATACAACTTAATGTTTTATGTCATTGGATTTTTTCCCCTAAATTTCTACTGTAATAAATACATTTTTATCACAAAGAATGGAGGATATATTTTTATTCTAGTTTTCAAATTCAGATCAACAAACCTTAAAAATAAGCAATCAATTTACCATAAAAATAAGCAATCAATTTACCATAAAACAATACAGCTTAAATAAATCCTGATTCCCCTCCTTTAAAAGGCAACCTCTGAGATATAATGAAACATCGCTATTCTTGTCAGAAAAATAAAGCAAAAATATGTAAACTAGCTCTTTTCCTTATGGACTGTGGTCTGCCTGCTGTGCCCTACCCAGATGTTAATTTTGAAAGCTGAGGAGAATCTTGGATTTAGACAGAAAATGAGTGCCTGAACAAAATTCAGTTTGGGTTCCTGTTTTTAAAGAAAGGTGTCTTGGGGTGACTTTGACAAAAGAGTGAAACAGCATTTCTTCCATGATGTTGAAATGGCCACAGCTCTTCCTTCCTCTGCCTTCAAGTGAGTCAGAGGAACAGATTTTACCCCAGCTCTGTACAATTACTAAAATTGCAACAGCAAAACAGGTCATTCATCATCCCCACAGTACTGCGAGAAACATTGAAATTGTACCTTGCCTTCAACCACATAAATCAGTCTTTTTGCTATATTGCTAGCAAGTTTTTCATAATTAGTAGGAATCTTGCTTTTCTCCCTTGATATGCTTTCTTATTGCTGCATTTTTTCCTTATTTTCCATGCCAGGAATGAAATAGAAAAATTATATGAGCTATATATTCAGAAAATATTGTAAACAGATTGTCAGTTGATGATTAATTGGCACACAAAGTTGTAGGGAAAAATATTTGTTCCACTGCTTGGAAAAATAGGGGGTAAAACAAATTTATTTTAATGTTGCATATTATATTATTTATAATTAATAATATTCATATTAATTTTTTTTTTCAATGAAGAAAGAGCTATTTTCCCAGTTTACAAATGAGGCTACTGGATAGCAATTCTGGTCTGGGAAATTTCCTAAATTTCTGTTCCCTCTCCCCCAAGCCCTACTACATAGTTTTAAAATAGCACTTTCTAATTATATGTGAAATCATAGGTCTGCTAAAGTCTGTAAAAGATTTTTCCACAGATTTCAGTGGAACCTGGATTTTACTTTAGAGAAGGTAAATTTCATTTTCATCCTGACTGCATGGCTTTAATTAGATTAGTGAATCAACCTCAAGGATAATAACTTGACATTTCAATAGCATTACCCTTGGATTCTTAACGTTCATGGATTCAAGTCGTTAAGAAGAAATAGCAATCCTGGTATCTGTAAAAACCGATGAAAACAATGGCCATATTCTGCCTATTTTAAGGTAATAGCTGAAGCTTCAAAGTCTATTCTTCCTTCTACTAAGGGCCCAAAATGCCACGTGAAAAGGGAGATGGAGCACTTAGGAGCACCTGAGAAGAAAAGGAGATTTTTCTCCATCCCTGATTGTCTTCCCTGGCAGCTGGCCCTTGCACATGCTTCTGCTGTGGGGAGAGTGTGTGCAATTTCCATTTAGGAATCACTAGCTAGAATGAGAAAATGAATTAGTTTAGCAAAATACTCTAATTTCTAAGATGTATATAAAGAATGCTATCTAATTCCACAGCAGGGAAAATTTAAGATTATTCAGAAAATAAAAAGAAAAAAGAAAACAAACCCAGCTTCGGGTTCATCATAATGTAACATCTAATCCACTAATTATTTTCAGATTATGGATTTGATCATTAAACACTTAATATCTGGGGCAATGATCTCCTTTTATGACCTACAAGATACCTTCTTATTTTGACCTTAAAAAAAATTGTCTCCAAGGATCTTCATGGAAATTTAAAACCTTTCCTTGAGTCTGAAGTGTGTCAAATTGCTCTTTGCCAATGAAAAACAGTTTTGTCAAAAAGATCACAGGGAACTATGAATAATCCTGAATTATATAACAGTTTTGTTGTCTATCCTGAGGGATTAAGGCACAGAAATATAAAAAGATAAGTTGACTTTAAGGGCCACTCCAAGTAATACAGGCAGGGTAGTAATTCAGTGAGTACAGAACAGCTTTAACAATGACGAGCAGGCATCTCAGGAGCTGCAAAATTTTAATGACACTTTGAGACTTCACTGACTTTGAGCAAGTAGAGATTTAATCTTTTCCCTTAACTGTGAAAGCCTCTTGCAGTTTTACAGGTCTTAAAGGCTTTACATAGTTTCATACTTTATATAAAGCTTGAATTATTATCTCCTGTTAGCTTGAGTTCTTTCTCTTCTATCTAATTTTCTTCAAAGCAAGAGGTAGAGTTTAGTGCAATTGTTCCTCTAAATATCTCCCCAGGAGTGGTTGTTAGTCGCTTATATGAAGTGCCTCCACTTAAAGTGCCAATTTGCACAGCAGGGTTCTGTAGAGCAGTAGTAGCAAGACAGGGGATATTTAAAATAGTATTAAATACAGCAAGAAAGTGAGTAGAAAACTGAGAAAAAAAAAAGGAGTGGGATTGGGAAAAAAAACCTGGTATTCAGAACATGGAGCATTTGAATTTTGAAGGTTCAATGCAATTTTAATGTATTTGTAGGAGAGTAAAGATGCATATTTAACAAAATTGTTCCTTTGTCTCTTAGTTGTTCCTGGGAGCATGGGAAACACTGGTTCAAACCCCTAGTCTGAACCAAGCTAAGAAATTACTTTAACCCAACTTAATCATGTACCATTTTCTTCCCAGAAGTGTAGTGGGAAGGAACTCCTAGACATGACAATCCCTTGTAAATATGACATGAAGACATTGTCTTCCTCAGTTCATGTCCTGGAGGTCTTCATGACAGGCACACATGACCACTAACAGGTGACTGCTCCTGTTACAAAGCATCCAAAGCTCTTCCAGAGCCACTCCTTGCTACCACAGAATGCTTCCCATCAGAGGAAGAATACAGCAACGTGGAATACATTCACCCACATCTTATAATGAATGCTAAATGCTCCCAAGTTGTTGCTGGAATGGTTTTTTTTCCCCCTTCTCAGATATGTGGTCTCTTCATCTTTCTGAAAAGAAAAAAATCATTATAGAGATGTTAATATATTTCATGTGTTCATGACAGGAAATGGTAGAGGTACTACTTATAAACCTAATGAGATACCATTTTTTCTAAATCTTACATTAAAAAAGGTAAATATTTTAAAAAAATTTTCTCTTCTCCATACCCACAAATTCTTTTTTTTTGAATCTGTTAACATTTCTTGACATGCATTGTTACGTTGACAAGCCTTGAAAAAGTATGTGATAACAGACTTAATGTTGTATTACACTTCAATTTCTTTGTTCCTTTGAGCTTAGTACTGGAAAAAATGATTACTAGTTACTGGAAAAAAATTACTAGCTTTTAATTGTTTAACTGTATAGCCCAGCAGTTAATAATGTGTGTATTATCTCTACTACGTAGATGAACCTTATATTTGTTCATGCATGATAAGTTCTGCTAGAAAAAAATGGACCACTCTAATATATGATGTCAAAAGGGTCCATTAACAAAATAGCTGCACAGGATCTTAAGATCAACAAAAGTGTGACTATTAGATTGGGATTCATCTTCCTACACTAGTGCAAGGAAATAGAATTTTATTACATTTTACAGAAAACACTGTGTGCAGCTCTCCCAGTCAATGAACATAGGAGAGAAGCTTATCAGAGCCTGTGAAGGAGCAGCTAGCTCCTGGTGGAGAGCATCCCAGTCTGGTAGGCTAAAACCTTGCCTGGAACAAAGACAAAACATCAGAGCTCCATTTTTCAGAACAAATTATATTTTCTCTTTCACTGTGAAAAGAGCGCAGAAATGGTACTTATGCTTCTGTCCTGGTCTTTTAAAGGCAATAAATGGGGCAATAAAATAGTTTTTTGCTGCACTGAGCTCAGCTCTAGATCTCATCTTTAAACAAAGCAAATACTTGAGGGTGGACTGCTTCCAAAGACAGCAGCGTGGGATCAGCCTGCGTGTAAATCAGGGCCACAGCAGCAGCTTTGCTAGCAGGAGGAGCTGAGGCTCTGCTTCCCACGCTCCCATCAAGGTGCAGCTTCCTGGCAGCACAGTGTCTCACTCCAACTCTCTTCTGCATAAAATGAAAAGTGGTGCCTGACCCTCGAGCCTGACACTCAGCTTACAAAAGCAGCAAATAGATACCAGGTGAGGGGCAGAACATGAGGGACAACTTGTAAATAGCACAAGAAGCAATGGTTAAGACCTGTCAGATACTTAGATGGTATTCAGAGCAGTATTCCTAGCTATGGGGGTGCAGTTATTTTGCAGGGTGCCTTTTCCAATTCACTGTGCCTAGGATGAAAGCTTGAAGTAGAAAGTGTTAAAAGCAAAAGAGATGAAGCAGAGATGGACGCAAAAGCCAGCAGCTGAAATATATTTGAATACAGAAAAGGATTTGAATAGTGAAGACTAATAAAGCATAAAAAAGGCACATTTCAGAATCACTTTTTATTTTCTTCCCTTGACACAGTGACTCATTACTCTTTGGAGATGTGAAAACTTAAGAAACAATAAAGTAAGGTGGAAAACAGTCTATATAAAGGGATGTACAAGGAAGAACATCCTAGGATGGATATTTTCCTCACTAAGAATGAGATATTAAAAAACAGATTAAGTGAAAAGGCACTGGTTTATTAGAATAGGATATTGCTTATGGAGAAGTAGCACAGCTTTTTTTTCCTTGTCTCCCTTCCCTAGAGAAGGAAGGAACATAATGCTGGAAGCAATTGGGAAGAATTGTTCTGATCTTTACGTATTTTGATAGTGTAAATTTCAGCTAGATCAGCTAAAAGCAGGTTGAAAGCAGGGAAAGTGAGTTGGAGGCAAAGTAAAAATGCCTATTTTGTTAACAAAATACCAGTAAAGAGGAGTATTCAGAAAGAATCACCTTACTTTAACTTTGTGGATAAAATTTAGTTGATAAAGTTGCCTTTGGGATTGAAATCAGGGGCTTCCATCTGCTGAATGGCCCATCCACAGATAAATTGGAGAGATAACAGAAAAAAAATCTCTGTTTAATGTTCCTGTGTAAGCAGATTATAAGAAGAAAAAGAAATAGCAATCCCTGGATATCTTTATATCTGTTTGAATCTAGATTTCCTTTTTGTGTGTGAATAATTGGAGTTGTACACCCTGCTGAAACGGCAAAATATCAAGGGTGAGGAGACCAAGACAGTGCTGATCTTACAGCAGAAAGTCAGAGCAGAAATGTGAGGTTTAGTTTCCAGGAGTAGGTGACCTGAAGAGTGTGTTATTATTTTCATTATTGTTCTAGAAATAGTTAGGCAGCTAAATGTACTATCAACGAAAGGCTTTCAGTACATTGGTTCCCCTGTTAACTTCCAGTGTTCAAACACTCATCTCTCAGCAACTCAAAAATGTCTCTTTTCCCTAAGGAACTGAGTTACCATGCACTGAGTGAGGGCTGGAGCACATTCCTTGGGGAATAGAAAGGATCAGAGCTTCATTCACACTTAATAGCAGTTTGTAGTACCTTGTTCCCAAGCAGAGTTTAAGATAAGAGATAAGGGATCTGGTTAGATAGGAAAGCTTACATTTTCCAGTGATCTGGGTTTGACATTAGGTCATGGATAGAAATAAACAGCAGTATCAGCCTTGGTCATCCCATCTTGGGTTTTTTTAATGTAGACTGTAGCATTTGGTAGACTGTAGCAGATAGTAAAGAATAACTATAACCAGTCATTTTCAATGCCTGCATTTTGGTGGTTTTTTAGGTCAACTTCCAAAGTGATCTCTCACCTCAGCTAATATTGGAAATTTCTTCCTATATATACATCCCTGTTGAGTTATGCCTGTTTGTAGAAGCTGAGCAGACTAGAAACAAAATCAGCTTAAAAATTGCCTTTCTCTTCTGTCTCTTCTGTGCTTCTTGCTGCCTGAACTACATTACACTCCTTTAATGCTGTCATGGGCACAACATTTTTAACCAGGAATGAGATCACTTGCCAAATAAATGAATTAGTGCATCTGATTGCTGAAAATAGTGTGTGTAGATCCACTTAATTTTAGCTCAAATGGAACTCAGAAATAAAAGTACTCTAATCAAAACAGGTCTTTAAAGGTCTTTTGTTATCTCAGTCATATATTTGCTGATCATTTCAGTGGAAGATTTATTCATACTATTACTGATTTTCCCATTCAAGCCATGTGGACTAGGATTGGAACTACCAGGTGTCATGTGTGTTTGTAATAATTTTTGTGCTTCAGTAGCTCAAGGATGCTGCAACTATGAATAATTGCCTTATGCTTCCATGGCAGCGATTCAGTTACCTTTAAGCAAGTGGCAAATATGACATAGAGTAAATCATTTCATGTTCACTGAAAGATGTGCAGGCAGATCAAATTGTATCTGTTGTAGCCAACAAAGTAATGTTTTTTGAGCATCATGTTTACTACTTGAACCTATATTCACTGAATAGCTTAAACACCAAAAGGGGAATGATGCAACACACCACATAGAGGTAGTCTATGGTAGGCACCTCATCTTCCTCCACAAAGCCCAAAAAGATGCTTCGTATGCAGTTGTTTTAACCACTGAAGAAAAAAAAATCTTTCTTTTAGGCACCTTTGGCAGTGAAAGCAGAAAAATCCACATCCTATAGGGATGATGCATCTACAGGAATGTTATTTTAAAAAAAAGATAAATCATCCCATGACATGAAAATTCTCTCTCCATTCCCTAGAGAAGAAAAACAGAAAATTAGTTTATCTTAAAGAACAAAATCTTGTACAATAAAAGCTTGGGGACAGGAATACAACATAAAGTATTCTTTTGACATCGAGAAATAGGACGTCCTCTCAACAAGTTAATTACATTAATGGCAATTGTTAATTGTGAGCATCATGAAGTCAGTTGAAGTCACTGTGTCTAATCATTTTAGATATTTTCTAATACTTGAATTTAAAACTGTTCCACAGACTATGAATTCACTTACTTCATTTAACTGACTCCTACATAAGTTTTTGCATTAAATTTATAATGATCCATTTAAATATCTAGCAAATATCCCCAAATCAGCACCATTATTAAAACCTTTCCTAGCTAGTACTGAATTTCTATGTAACCAAAATATTTTTGAAAATATCTTTTTTTATAATTTGCTAACTCCATAGAAGCTTTTAAATTATACATCTATTGCATACTTACTAATCAGATTCTTCAAAAGACTTTTTTCCTCCATAAAGACTTACAGATTGTGATCCTTGCAGTGTAATCTGATGTCTAGGGCTATGCCTTGAATTCTTTGATAGAAAAACATTATATTTTCTCCAGTTTCCCACCCACATGAGTTATATTTCTAACAGTTTCAACTGCCACTCTGCAGACAGCTTGAAGCATGACCTATGGAAGAACAAAGTTACCTTAATCTCTCAAAATTGCTGTGCACATTTTTAGACAGGTTTTTTTTTTCCCCAGTGAAAGCTTTAGGCCTCATTAGGTGACTGCATTCTGTGAATGATATGTGGGGTGATTCAGGGTAGGTTTTCCCTTGCAGTGCAAAGCTGTTCAAGCTCCAAATCTAAAGGCACTGTCAATATGACTATTTTGCCTGAATACAGCACCGTATGGAATGGTTACACTGCTACAGACTACCCTGAGCTTGCTCCTCTCTTAGATCTTGTACTGACGCACCTTCTCATATGGAAAGGCTAGAATACTTCTAAAATCATGTTGTTTTTCATTTTTTAGGCAGTGTACATGGACAGTAAATCACCAGAACCACCAGAGGAGTACATATATAAGCTCAGTGACAGAAACTGCTGAAGCAAATCTTCAGATAAAATGTGGTCACTGCTCTGACTTCCGTGTCTTTCTCAGAAAAATAAAAACAAAGCAGTTTATTTCCAATCTGTAATCATCATCCTGAACCTTCCTCTGAAGCAAAATGTCCAAACAACTTTTCCCCGAAAAGAAGAATAACACTTTTCTATTTACACATAGCACACAGCATACCCATCATTCAGGAGCTCCACACATAAATCTTTGTTGACAACAGAAAGGGGATATGGGTATTCCAGATTAAGTGTGATAGCAGCTACACTATAGACTCACCTCCTTCTTCATCTGGCTCAAGAATATGCAAGTCTTTTTCATAAAGGGGAGAAGTGTAAAAAGCAAGTCAGTCTATGTGCCTGGGAAGGTTTAGGTTAGCTACTAGGAGAAATTTCTTCACTGAAAGGCTGGACAAGCGTTGGAACAGGCTCACTAGGGAAGTGGTGGAATCACTGTCCCTGGAAGTATTCAAAAAACCATGTAGATTTGGTTCTTAGGGACATGGTTTAGTGGTGGACCCAGCGGCATTAATGGTTGGACTCAATGATCTCAGAGATTTTTTCTAATCTTGATGACTCTAGGGTGAATGGCAATGTGGAATTTGGAGAACCTCAAAACAGTTATTCCTATATTAAGTAATATCCATGTGAGAAGTCAGAGATGGAGCTTGTCTTTGCTGCTTAAAGACAGGAGAAAAATGCAAGTCCTTATATCCTAGAGAAATGTCCAGAAACATGGAGTTTCTGGATTCAAGGTGTGTGGATACCAGTGTCTTTGGTACAGAGGCTGATCCGGTGGCTGTGCTCCAGGACTGCAGTCAGACCTGTACAGGTGAATGCTTTGCACATCTTGAGTCTCAATGCTGTCAAGCTCTGAGCAGCCCTCTGCACGTCAAAAAGCAAATACTGGAAGCTTACAGGCTTTGGCTGTGCCGGGGTTCGGATGCTGCCCCAGGGATCGCGCGTCCCGCTCCAGTTAGCTCTTGCTCTGACCCAGCACAAATGGGTACAGTTCAGCACCTCCTCTGGTTTCGTGAGTCTCTGCCTTTGGCAGAAGCATGGTAGTGACGAGGAAATGAGGAGAGGACTTTTGCAGGGTGTAACTCTGGTTTATTTGCCCAGAGCAGGAGCCCACACAAAAGTGAATTCTCCCCTCCGTGCAGCACCTTAAAAACGGGGGTGGGGAAAAGGGGAAGGATACAGGCATGGGACCAATTCAGGATAGGGGTGGGAGTGACCCAGAACAAAAGGACCATTGGTAAACCATGAATAAAAGAGGTGGGAGAAGCTGGGAACCTGGCGAATCACTCGACCCGCTTCCCTGGAATTCACCAGACACCAGGGTGGGGCTGCAGAGAGATGGCAAGAGCCCAAGCCTGCCCATGGGAAAACAGATAAAACCCAATAACACACCACAACATTTGGCTATTGTTTTGGGTGGGGATACCCAGCATTGTATGACAACTGAACTGGAGTTTTGAGGATTCTGATTTCTACACCTATAGCAAGGGGATGATAAACTCATGGGAAAGTCTGAATATTTGTCAGGATAAAGACTGAATGTCATGTTTTCTACCAGGGAAAGCTACTTACTCAGAAGTTATATTTTGTGATACAACTGAAGATCAGTCTGAAGCTAGGACCAAGACTCTAGAGGAGTTGATAATGGAAAGGATTTTTACATCAGGAAATTTGATTTCTAATGTAACCTAGGAAGAGAAATGGTAATACACTTATAATTCTGGAATAAATATGAAACTCACAGTTTTAGATTAGCCTGGGGATTGCAATATCATTTATGCATCAGGAAATGAAATAATTAGGTTTAGATATCAGTCAATTTGTCAGGCTCTCTCACAATACTGCTATGTCATGGGCATTCCCTATTCTGGAAATGGGGACGCTGTGCTCCACATGAAAAAATGCTATAGCTGGTTTCCTTAGTTATTAACATTTCAGAAAGCTAGACCTTTGAATATTTAGGGATTGATTTTCTGACTGATGAGTTTCACCACAGGTGACTAATATGGATCAGGCACAAGGAAATAGCAACAGGATCAACTCTTTCTGAAGCATAAAATGAAAAATGCATATTGAAGTCCTGTGGCATCACTACTAAAGCGTCTCTGACTTGCTTAAAAAGAATAAATACAAACCAGATAGCATCACATAAATAGAAAGATTCAATATCTTAGAAGTATTTTACTTATTAAAGATGCATTTCCAAGAGATAACAGCAACAGGTTATTATAATAACAAAAATTCTGTAGTTGTATATGATAAAATTACTTTTATTATGTACAAAAATATCAATATGTGTTTTCTTAATATTTCAGAAAGGGAAATTTCTCAAAACTGTAAACTTCAGCAAAAGACAGTAGGAGGAAAAAATTAAATTACAAAGATAATGTCAAATTTCTTAGTTCTTCGTTGCATACATAACATCTGTAATTATTTAGCAATGAAAAAATATGTGATGATTAAGAACTGAGATGAAAGTATCAGTACAAAGGTTTATAAAAAGTAAATAGAAAAATAAATTGTTAACAATGGAAGCTGATATGTGGATGAGTGATACAGAGGTAAAAATGTATTCCTGCACATTTACTGAGATGGGATCAGATCCATAAGAGGGAATGGTTTGCTCATACCAAGAAAAAGAGCAGTGTGAATCATCATTGGATCAGACAAATGCATTCTATGCAAGAAGAAGGAAGGAATTTAAAGGTGTATAAGGAATTGCTTGCAACTCATAGGGCAGAACAAAAAACATCATAGCTCGATGTACCAGTGCAAAGCTCAGGTACAGAGCACACGATGTGGTCTTGTCATTGGAATCAGGGACATATTTTCAGTGTGACCAGACGAAGAAGATTCATTGAAGATGATAGAATCATGTGGTCCCATAAAATGACCAAAGCTGTCTGTTTTGAAAAAGTCCATTCAGGCAAACCAATGCCTCAAAGGTCCAGCTCAGAAACCATTGGACTAAAACTAGATATAGATCTGTCTCCTGTAGGGCTCCAGGGATGCCCACCTGAATTCTCAGCTCCTGATCTTACACAATTTATGCTGAAACTTTGGAAGTACTGTTACTTCTCGTAGAGCAATATTTTCCCTGAAGTCATCAGTAGAGGGGGAAACCCAACTTCCCTTTCATCTAAGGTCTTTTCTTTACACTCAGAATGAGGTTTAATGAGTTTCTCTGGAGAAAATATTTTTCCATGAATGGGCTGGCCCTTCAGTGTGGCTTATGTGTTGCAGGTGTAATGACAGGCCTGTATTTTGTGCTTTCCACAGGCGTGTGGCTTCGCAGCACACCACAAGAGAGTATTTATCTTCCTCCCTTCTCAGCATTCTCAGATCCAAAATTGAGCCCTTAATTTCCTTTCACAAAGAACTAAAATCTGCCTGTGAAACTGCCAGGTGCAATGTGATGTTAATGACTGAGTACTGCATAATTCTGTGGTTTGAACAGCTATTTCTAGGCAGGTATGTACCTGTCCTATTCATTGATTCCTTTCTGACTATTACATTATTTTTCTCAAATAGTGTTTTTCCTTCCATCTATTGAGAAGTTCTTTGCATCCCTCTTAATTTTTCTATTTACTCTAATTAATTTTCAATCATATTTCCTTAAGAGTGTTTTTGACCTTATACATTGGATGAAGTGTCATGGCTTTGAGTTGGATATTCCTTTTCATATTTGATAAAAAAATTAAAAGCTTTGACATTCATTTATCACAGAGGTCAGAAACTTTAAAATTCTGTGTTCAAAATTAATCTACAGTCAGCTCTTAATATTTTTAATGAACACTGTTTCATCAGTAAGATGAAAAATTCTGAGCACTCAAAGTCCTTAGAGAATCTCTAAAGAGTTGTAATGAGGCATTGTAAATGAGGAATTGTAAATGAAGGTGTTCCATACACTAGGTAAACTTCTTGTTTGTTTGTTTTTTTAAGGAGCACAGATAGAATCCAGGTTTCTTTCTTTTCATGAATAATCATGATAACGTAGTGTTGTATTCTGAAGTCAGGCTGCCACCCTCCACTATTACAGTTTTTCTATCTGAGAAATAAGTGGTTTGTGGTTTGTACCACTGTAAAAAGATAAAAAGACATGAAATTAGTCTTTATTCAGTTCCATTTGTGCAGTTCAAGTTGCTTTGAACACGATATCAATGGCCACCTCTGTCCTGCTCTGTGGGGGAGAATTATTCATACTGGAACATCTCTTTGCATTCAAAAGCATCTCTAAGAGTCCCCAGTTCCATTCAGCTCCACGCCACATCTATTGCCTTTCCAAACTTTCATTTCCCAGTAGTCATTCCTTCCAGCAGCTGGTGCCATATTCCACCTGTCTGCACCATGCACGACCTCTTGAAGGCCCACATACTTCTCCTGTGGATGACACAGATTAGCTGCTGGTGCACAAGGACAAGGGAAAGGATGGAGGAGGCTTTGTCCATGAGGCACATATAGACACTTTCAGAATTCACTGAGATACACCATGGAAGATACATTTATTGAGCAGAGTTATCACTGGCACTGTCTTTCATATCAGCCAACGCAGCCCCTCACAAACTCAGTGCTGTTGTGGAGTGCTCAGTCTCATCTGCTGCACAGCCTCTGCAAACAGATGCAAATCATGCTCTGATGTGCTTATGTCACATCATCCATATAGGCAGCCACTTGAATGCCTACATGGACCAGACTTCATCTTTTTTCTCTCCTAGTACCTGAAGCACTCTGATGCAGAGTCTAGAAGCCTGGGAGAGAAAGTAATTTGAGTACCCCTTGGCTCTCCTGGATCTACATGTTGTGTAAAGCACAGTACCTACTGAGCACATCTGGTGGGCTATGTGTGAAAACTGAGTGTCAGAACAGAGGTCTTGGAATCATAGGATCACAGAATTCACCAGGCTGGAAAAGGCCTTTGAGGTCATCAAGTCCAACCTATGACCTAACACCACCTTATCAACTAAACCATGGCACTGAATGTCACATCCAGTGTTTTTTTAAACAAAGACCTCTAAGGTCATCACATCAACCATTAGCTCAGCACCACTGTGTTCACCACTAAACCATGTTCTCAGGTGACACATCCACGTGTCTTTTGAAGACATCAAGCAACGGTGACACAACCACTTCCTTGGGCAGCCTGTTTTAATGCCTTTAATCACCCTTTCAATGAAGATTTTTTTCCTATTATCTAATCTAAATCTCCCCTGGCACAATTTCAGGCCATTTTCTCTTGTTCTGTTATGCCCTACCTGAGAGAAGTGGCTATTCTCCAACTTTCAGGCAGTTGCAGAGGTGATAAAGTCACCCCTGAGCCTTCTCTTCTCCAGGTTAAACACTCCCAGTTCCCTCAGCAGCTCCTCTTAAGACTTGTGCTCCAGATCCTTTCCCAGCTTCCTTGCCCTTCTTTTGGCATGCTTCAGCATGTCAATGCCTTTCTGGTAGTGAGAAGCTCAAAACAGGAGTCTTTTCCTCTTACATAATTTTTTTTGATTGAAAAATGATGCTTTATGTCAGTTAAATAACTTCCGATGCAGTGTGAGCCGTGTTTAACATCAGTACTGTAGAATTCAGGCTTGTAATTGAGTTACTTATGTCTGGACTAATATTTTACTTCTTGCACACCCCAATCTCAGACTTGCAGAGATGGGCTGACTGCCAGTAAGCATTGGGTGAGCCCCCAGCCATCATAACAAATGAAGAACAGGGCTTGTTTTGATCAGTGATTATAAAAGTCGTGACATTTATAGCAGTAAAACACAAGTTCACATTTGCTAATGAAGGTGGCTAAACCTGTATATGACACCAGTCTGACTTGTGAGAACAGAGTATGTGTGCTCAGTGTCACTGAAATGCACAGCACTGCCTCCGTTCACTGGCAGCTCTCCAGCAGAGCAGGTGTGCCACTTTCCAGGCTGCTGGTTAAGGGAATACTCTTGTAGATCACGTTGGCCCATTAGAAGTGGGATTGTGTGGCCCCCAGCAGTGAGACAGTTGGCCCCTGCCAGCAAGAGACACGGCAGAGTTTGTGACTACATTGTTCTGTAAAAACCTGAATTAAGATGTATAGACCATGAAAGACTGGTTAGGCATATCAACTAACAGATCACATTATTCTGTATTTTTCCATTCTTGCGTGATATATTTTCTGCCAGAGGCTGTATTAAATGGACACATTACACAGATTTCTGACAGAAAAAAATATGATGCAGGAAGAAGACATAACAATCTGAAAGATTATACTTTGTAATTGATAATGAACACCATGCAGAGAAGCTTAATAAGGCTAATGAAACCCAGGTAGGCTCATTTATGTTTGACACGAACTGTGCAGGTACTATGTCAGCCTAGAAGGAAATCTACCCACTGGTCTAGTGGCAGGTGTCTCTGCCCATGGCAGAGGGGTTAGAGCTGGATGATTTTTAGGACTATTTCTAACTCAAACCATTCTGGTATTCTATAATATATCAAATTACAATTATTAAAATACTATTACAGTTTACAAGGATTTGTAATTACATTTATTTATATGATGTAGGGAACATATAATACATTTCTCTGTGTATTCAGCACTATAATAATGTTAATCTTACTGGTCGATAAGTTTAATGAAACCAAATACTTAAACTGTGGCCTGGATGGTTTTTTCTTTTATTCTCATTATCTCTTCGATAAATACAAAGGCAAGCAAGAAATCTGCATCAGTGTAAACAAGCAACTTTTTATGCTTTTTCTTTTACATCCTTATTGTAATTGTCATTGGTACACACACACACACAATGTTCTTTAATTAAAAATATTAATCAAATAATTAAATTTTACAGTTTCATGGAAGAGTATTTTGTATTTTTTTTCTCAGTTGATTTAGCAGATTTCAAATAATTTCTTCCAAACCTTTTTTTCCCCCCACAAAATTCTGGTAATCAGAAGTCTGAAAACACTTGTAGAAGTAAAAAAAAAAAAATTAACTCTAGCAGCATGTGGGAGGTAGTAAAGCAAAATCAAATGGTAATTTCTTCTTTATCTCTCCAATTTTTCCATGACTTCAGATGATAGTCATACAGCTGTGTTTTTTCCTTCAAGGTTTTTGTCTTTGATAAGGTATGTCCTTATTTTTAAGATAGCTTTTGAAATTAATTTATGGAGCGTTTAAAATCAGTTCTGGTGGGGTTTTTTGTTGCTTTGCTTGGTTTGGGGTTTTTTGTTGTTGTGTTTGAGGGGGTTGCTTGTTTGTTTTTTGTTGGTGATTCTTTTTTGGTTTGGTTTTTTTTTTTTTTGAGTGGAGGGGTTCCATATAATCTGGAAAGCCCACAAGTTGCTGAGAAATTGGGATGCTTCTTCTAAAAGGAAAGTCCTTCTAAAAACTGAATTATCCCTCCTGTAACTTTTCTTTATCCTGTATCTACTTCAACAGCAATCATCATTCTGCTTCCTTCACTTTTCCTCCTACCTGTTTCAGATGCCTAAGAAGATGACAACCTCTTGTCTTGATGTTTTAACCATTATTTTCCTGTGCTGGGAACAAGGTTGGAAAATAGGAATTGCTGCATAGGTCACAACAGCTGTGCAATGTATAGGGATCACATGATCCCATCTAAGCTCAGTGAATATTTTTACAGAGTTCAACATTTTCTAAATCCCTTGTTTTTTCAGCAGGTAGAACATGGAAAATGTCTTGCTTGTACACTCAGAAACGTCCTTGTACAATAAATTTATCCATAAAATTTATGTAAGTCCAGTCAGGTTAGCACCTCACCTTTGGGTTGGAATGCAGGGAGTGTGAGAATGGTTGGGGCAGCCTACATTTGGGATTTATCTGCAGTCTACTTGGCTAGCACTTGCAGAAAGCCTTTAACTGGGAGACTAGAGAGCCAGAGGAATGGCAGTAGGTCTTCTGACTGCCTAATTAAACCAATATTTTGTACTTTCTTAGAGGTCTCATTACATTAGTGAGGTGAGAAATAAAACCAGGAGAGAGCAGAAGCGAAAGTATTAAAATAGTCAGAGCTCTGTGAGTAACTTCAGTAAGAAGCTGAAATCCTTCTGTGAAAATAAAGCCATCTATGTGAGACAGTCATTACAAATACTGAATCTGAAATGAACCTGGAGATTCTAGGCTATTCATTGAGTACCCAAATCACTACTGAATCAATATATTTCTGCCATTAAAGCTAAAAACATCTATTTTTTGTAAGAAAATGACTACTCTTACAAATATTCATGGAAGCAATATAGGAGATTTGATGACAGACCGACACCCAAGCAGTTAAATTCTTTATACTGTACTCAAGGTCAGTAGGTCCAGACAAGCTATATCAGAAATCTAAGCTGTTCTGGCTATCAGCTGCTCCTAGAAAGAATCTCAGTAACCTACTTGGTCTTGTGGGAATATCTGTGGTATATCAGCCCACCAAGGAAAATCTTAACTCCCTATTTCAATCATCTAGGAGCATTCCAATAGCAACCAATGAAAGAAATCTAGAGAGCTCCGTCTGGAAGCTTAAGTCAAGCTAGGCAAGCCCCAAGGAGACAGAAACCCACTTTGAAATGATGCAACTGGTATACAGAAGATTCTGAGAAAATGGAAATTTAACAGCTTGATAATAATATAAAACTATAGACTTCAAAGGAGTTGGGGAAGGTTGAGCCAGACATGTGATATTACAGGAAGAAGATAATCAAATAATCAGAATTTTTAGCATGTAACGTGACCAAAGAGAGGGAGATCAAACCATCTGGGAATAATGGATAGAAAACTGGAGGTAACGACAAAAGGTAAATCCAATACTGACCTAAAGTGTTTCACAGTTAACTACTAAATATATATTTGGTATATTTCATCTATATTATAGCCACATCAGTAAGGAACGTGCTTTTTTTTTCTGGATGACTATTCTTTTAGTATTTTCTATAATAACTTTTCATCTCATTAGACACTGAAACACAATGATTTTTGTCTAATAAAGGCATGTCTAACTAATTAATTAATGGAAATGGTTGAAATTTTCATATTTTAACTTCTGATTTTGAATCTCATATGGCTCCAGAAAAGGAGGCACCCCTAACAACCATCTATTTTTAGTTGTTTAAACATGAAGTTTAGTTTTCAGGTAGTGAGATAATATAAGAGAAAGAGGGGCATTAATTTCAGAACATTTTGAGTATCTCAAGAAGAACTCACGATTCTAGGGTCTCTGACAAATCTAAAATTTTTCACAACAAAATATTCTCGGTATAGACTCCAATCTGCTTAAAACTTTCAAGGCAGTTGGATTTACATTCAAAACAGGTTTTTTTTTAGACCAACTGAATTGCTTTTGAAATTTTGTATTGTCTGGTAAAACTGATGGACAATACCTTTCTTAATCATGCCATAGAACCTTCAGATGTTTAGGAGGACATTTGTTAGGGCTAAAAAAAAAATTAGGTCTTAAGGAAAACAGTTGTTAAAAGTGTGCATTAGTGATCAAACACTCCAATTCCAGTTTTCTACTTATCCATTAAACCATCCATTGTTAATCTGATAATGCATTTTTTTCCTCAGATTTATATAGCAATTAAATATTTCCCAGTGAGTTTATTGAAATTATTATAGAAGCCTTTCTACATCCACCTACACTTGAAATGTGCTGAATGATTCCATAAGCACGAAATTATCACCCAAACAGTACTTCATCTTACTTGAAACAGATAAACAACTATTCCCTGTCATTCCCTTCCCTGACTATAACAGGGTGTTGTGAACATATCTAGCTTATGTTAGGATTTATTTTTGTGTGCAGTACCTTGCATGAGTGAAGAAGTATTTTTCAGCTCAGTATCTTGTATGATAACAGGCTGGACTCATCTGTTTCATTCTTTGCAAAGATCACTTTCACCTAACCAGGAAAATGCAGCCAGCTTTTTGCTGGCAGTGGATAGCTCATATTTCCAATCTTTATGAATAAGGGCTTTAGGAAAGAACTTGGTTCTATTGCTTCTAGAAATACGGTTGTGTAATCTGAACTCTAGATTCAGATTGCAAAGCCAGATGCCTCATGCCTTAATACTACTGTCTGAAAATTAATAAGACAATGAAAACTCAAAAAATTGTTTGATTTCTTGCAAGTGGAAGACGCCATCTGAAACTGAGGTGTTACTTCTTGACTTTGAGCAAAACAAACTATTTGAAACACAAATTGGGACATCAAGTTAAATTTGAAATGAGAGACTGATGAAATAACTTATCATATTCATTGCAACCTGTCCTCTGTATTGATTAATTGGTCATCTTGTGCCTTGGTGTTCATCAACTAGAGTCACTAATCATATTCTGAATACTAATGTAAACAATATTATATGTATATATTGCAACACTCCAAATCCACTGCATAATAAGTTTTAATTCCAGGACTGATTAATTTAAGAATGTCTGTGACAAGATTGGTTTAAACCTCTCTGTGTAACCACACATTAATTTCTTAGCTCAGGTGTCTTGCCTTTGAAATGAGTAATTAAATTTTAAAATAAGTGAACTTATTTAAACCATAACACTGACTACACTATCCCATTCTTCCTATCACATAGAATTGCTGCCTGTCATTAGGGCCAATATTTAAAGGATAGAATGTGGATTTTAAATCAAAAATAGTTCAGAGTCATCAGCATACACAACTATTGCACTTTCACTATATGTTTTTAATTCCTATATTATACCCACCAATTGCTTGTCAAAAGCTGAATATGAGTGCAAATTGAATTTTCTGAGACAATGTCCCTTTTCTCTGAGGAATTGTCTAGTTTCTCCATCTATTTTGGTGTTTTGTCAAAATATGAATGTTCAGAGTTTTGGGATGACCGCTCTAAAATAGTTACATCATTTTTTAGAAATAATTTGATGCCAGATTATATTGCAAAGATAACAGGCATCTGCAGATATTTTGGCATATCCAGAAAGTTTAGTGTTTTCTGGATCATACCTGGTTTTGAAAGAGGTATGCTATGCTGCTTTCAACATGTTCTTTCAGTGTTAAATCTAAACTATCGAGCCTTGGCACACAATATTGATCTGTTTGAGTCAAAGATGAACATTTTCACAACAGTGCTCTGACCCAAGCTCACTCATAAATCTTCATGGCAGAAAAGATTCCATGTTTTTGTGCTATTCAGACAGAAATCAAGTGTTACATATATGATACAGAATGATTTCCATATGAGATGATGCACAACTTCATAATATGTTACAGAATCATGGAGTTTCTAAGACTTTTCAGAACAACATATGGGCACTGATGAAAGGAATCATTATAGAGAGTATTTCCTACTATGCTGCCTGATTAACTTGATCTTCACACCTATTCTTTTCCTTAAGAGAACATTGTCTCCACCATTATTTTAGTGTCTCAGACTTTTCTGCAAGCACCTGTGCACACCATGCTGTTCTAGCACTACAGCCCCAGAGGGACAATATTTGCACCCTCTCACTGCAGAACCTCACAACTCTGAGCATCTCTGCCCAAAGATCCCTTTTCTGGGTCAAACACCTTAGGGAGATATAAAGGCCAAGATGAAAAAGAGATTAATGAGGGATGAGTACTCCACAGGAATTGAAGGAAGACAGATTTAATTGGGGTATAAATTAGCTGTCCTTGCATCTTTTAGCCTGGAAAAGGTTAAGAGGAGCAGCAGATCAGGAAAGCAGGTGGCTACAAAACTAATGAAGTCACAAGTGTTTAGGTGATCAAATGATCCAGGAGAGTACTCAGTAGGTTCAAACAGTGTGGGCTTAATTAGAGGCAACTGTGATAACAGGCAAGAGGAGAATTCCTAATAACTGACTTTTGATTGATGTACATAGAACACAGTGTTTTATGAAAAAATAACCACATATCTTGAATACTGAAACTATTAAGGCTGTGCACGTAGAGCTTTTTACAATGCTATGAACTCTGCAATGCAAGTTTCATCTTCTAAGCAGCCCATAGGGAGTGAATGGATGCCTGTGGTAAATAAAATTGAGATTTAATTCAAAAACATTATTTATGTTTAGGTGTTGGCCTTAAATCTAGGAGGAGAGAATTGAAGTTGAAGCACCTGGAAAACCCTGCAAAGTCATGCAAATATAGGTCTTGTCCTCTTGTGTGTTGCATTTTTCACTCCTTGGATTTGAGCAACAGATACTGCCAGATCCCTTAGAGTCATGATGCTGAAGGACAGAGAGGATCTAAGACAGGACTTTTTCTGATTAATCTTGTTCCATTTTATATTATTTGAGGTAGGAAATACCTTCCAGAGACCAGTCAAATTAACGTAGACTCCTATTCAATACACCTACTTTAAGCAACACAGGTCTGTAAAGACCTATGGAAATTTTCTTATAGGAACATTGAGAGAGATGAGTGTGAAGGTTAAAGCATCCAAATGGCCAAGAGGAGCAGGTGAAGGAGCTCACTTGGGAGTATAACTCCAGAAGAAGGATCAAGGAGCACAACATGCTCTCCTATAGGTGATGCTGCAATTAACTGGCCAGTGTCTAGGACTAGCATTTAATTGACAGGATTGGCAAACTATTACCTCAGGGTTTGGTTTGGTTGGTTGGTTGGTTGTTTTTCAGGAAGGAAGGAAAGAAAGAAATAGGATGAGGGTTTTGCATTCTTTGCTTTGCATTAATAAAAATGTTAACCTTTAGCAAGATACATGTTTTGTCACATAATGGGGACATTATGCTATTGCAAGAATCAGGTAATATAAGTTTTGCTTGTTTAGCTAAATTCTCTACTGAAATGTTTATAGGAAAAATAAAATCACTAATTCAAATCTGCTAAACTAGAGTTTACCAAGTGAAGAAGATGTCATTGATGTCTTGGATGGCAGAAAGGTGCAATGTCAACAGATTACAGGTTAGTGGGCTTGAAAGCAAACCAAGGCTTAGGCATCAGAGGGAATGTGTGAGAGCCTTAAACTCTCCAAATCACAAATGAAGAAAAGTGAGGCACTTGAGCTGGCAGTCAAGATCTCATTGGTATCATTATACTTCATGAGATCTCTCTAGAAATGAAAATGTTTTGTATCATGAAAGCATGAAAATTGTATACAGCATAATTTTTTTGCAATACTACGAGAAGCCTCAAACAGTTTTATAGATTAAGACAAATTTTCTGGAAATAAAGCAGCCAGAAAGATTTCAAAAGCATCAGCTTTCCTTTCTAGGAAGAAGGTGTAAGAGAACTTATCACAGATGTCGTGTGTACATTTCTGCTCCAGCAGACATCATATTTTGTCGGATTTTTTTTTACAGGATTGTAAATACTAACTATTAAAGCCGCAAGTTTTACTGATTTAATCTAATTGAGAGGAAAGAAAAACTAGAAGGAACAGGAACTACTTAAGCATTAATTAATGCACAATGGCAATCTAATAGCCCTGAATAAATGATTAGAGTAATGGCAGCTAAAACTAAGTTGTCTCTGGGAAGTTACTCAGAAACTAAAGGACAAGTGGGAGAGTTTTGGTTCAGACATTGAAATATACAGTCTCTTTTTCATTTGCCTTTCTTATATCTGATTTCTACCTTACGGTCAAGAACTTAAACCCTCACTGCCTGAACTTGTTGTTTTTTCTAATTCTGACTTGTCTAGTTTGTGATAATCATATCTGACGACAGCAAAGCATATTCCTTTCTGAAAGCAGCAATTATCAGTAAGGTGTTTCCAGAACAGCTTTTCAGATTATTTGTAAATTAAAACCAAACAAGCCTGTGAAACACAAAAATTGGAATGCTCTTTCCAGCAAGTTACAAAGTCTCATTTGGAGCAGGATTATCATACATCGGGTAAAAGGAAAGCCAGTCTTTGTAAGTCCTGCCCTGTGATCCTCCACTAGATTTGCTTACACAGTACGATCATTTTAAGGAGGAGTGAGATGCCTGATTTTTGAACCTACTTCATGTTCTAGATTTGCAAGCCAAGACCAAACTCCTGGTTTTATGTTCTTATTAAAAGTGAAAATTAAATCGGAAAAAAGAAGAGGGGAAGAAAATAAAATAGAAAAAGTAAAGATAATTAATAAAACAAAGATTTAACGAAAATATTTTTTCTGGGATTTAAAAGTTAACATATTATTTTAAGCTTCTTGTTACCCCATATTAAGCTCAGAGAGGCCCTTTGGCTTTGCTGTTCCACATTCAGTACTTCTAACCTGAATTTAAGTCCAATTTGTGTCAGGATATACTTGTGCTTCAGATAGTGTTATTATATTAACTGATTCCAATTTCTAACATTTACTGATATTAAAATTTCCAAAATAATGTGATTTCATTTGCTAACCATAGCAGTGTTTCATGACAGATGTGTTCAACGCTACCTGTACATTTTGAAAATCCCCAGATAACAGAATGGGTGCTCCAATACTCAACTTCTCAGAAACTTTCAGCACACCATTGAAAGATCCAGGAGTAAACCTCAAGTCCCAATCCACTGACAAAGACCATTTGGTCTTTGCAATAATTTGATTGGTTAGAAGGGAAAAGGGCACTTGGGACTCAGAATTTATGCTTGCATACCACATTTCAGTGTTCCAGTCGTTATCTAGCGAGAGAAATTCTTTTAATCTCACCATAGTGCAAGATTTGTTTTTCTCATGACAAAATAAATAGATAGAAAGAAGATAATTATCATTCCCAGTTCAGCATTGGTCACCTTTACTTCTGTTCAAAACTCTCCATACCTTTTTCAGAGTGGAAAGGGGAGATATCTTGTGGATGACTCATTCAGAAATTGCCTTGACTTCTTCTCCTGTTAATCAATATTTTGTTTAGAATTATTCATTTTAGCACATAAAATATACCTCTGGATTTTTACATATTTTCTCGTTTGCAACAAGCCAGTGCCTCCCAATTCCCTTTGTTGATCAGAATGCAGCTGGCTTTGATATTCTTAAAATGTTTCGTAGCTGTCACGAAGAAGAGAGCTGAAGTACATGTTGTACAGTAATCTGAGAAAATAGTCTAATAGGTATCAAAAGGAATAACCTTAAAACCAGCTCTTTAAGTGCACACAGCAGCATCAAACTGCAAATGAACCCTAATGCCTTTGAGACAGCCCAAAATGTCCTTTCATTGTTTTTTGGGTACACTAAATCATATTCTTCATTAGAAAATGCAGACATTACAAATCCTGTCTTAGAAATTTCTAACTCTTTTCTTTCCTTATCCCTCCTTTCCCAAAGCACGTACTTGATCTATTGGTCACACCATTTTCTTACAGTTAATGCTTGCATGCAAACTGCTGGGTTGTACAAAAAAAAAATCAGTCTGAAATCAATGAATGCAAAACATGATCTGAAATGACAACAAAAGGATTTCCAGAAATTTAACACAGTCACATTCTTGGTAAGGAAATAATCAGTGTTAACAAATTTAGCTCTTTAGCTCCTTAAAATATTTTTTATGTTTATAAATGAAAACAGGCTATAAACATCCTATCAATAAGAACTATTTTTGTCATGGAGAATATTCTTGAAAATTTTCTGCTGCATTTATCTTTCTTTTGCCCTTTCCCTTTTTGCAGTGCCAACTTTGGTGTCTAGTTGCTCTGAGTAACTTTGAGAAGACTCAGATGGAAATCAGGTGCTTATCTCTAGAAAAAACACTTTATACCGAATACTGTATTTCTCAAACCCTTCCTGTTCCACCTCTCTTTTTTTGGCACTGATAATAGCAGAAAGGAAGTTTCTCAAGCCTGGATCTCCTCCAGGAAGCTAAGAACTAGCTGGTAAAGTTTGTCTTACCATGACATTTTTTAATAACATTGTGTAACAGGTCGCTCTGTAATTTACAAAAGTGGAATAAAAGGAGCTATTGCTTAGTGATTGAAGAAGGAGACTATCAATAGGATGAAATGGAAACATTTAAGGAGAAACAAATTAATTCACATTAGTCCATATTTGTCCATACTCTTATCTTCTTCTGTATATATCTGTCACTAATCAAGTATTGTTTCTGTTCAGTATCCCTCGTTCTTTTACAGAAGACAGTGGCAAACAGAAAAAGAAATGTTTCTACATCTTCCACAGCAAGATTCTTCATGTGTAGGATAATGATTTTCAGGCATAGCAAGCAGGCTGGTAAAGAGATATCACTCTGCAACAGTTGCCCCATGAAACACACTCATATTGTGCTTAGATATAGTTTTCTTATCTGTTTCAAGCCTACTTAAAAACAAAACAACAAAACCACAATACCTGTGTTCTGTTATGTTTACTTGTCTTTATTTAAAGTCATTACTAAGTTTTCCACATTGAATAATTGAGTATATTAGTATTCTACATCAATTACCTTTCACAATGTGATTCAAGACCATGACCAGCACCACAGTGAACTGTTGCAGCCAATTTAAAAAAAAAAAAAAGAAAATTAGAAATAGGTATGTGTAAAATGTCAATTATAATTCTAACAAATACTTATTGTGCATTGATCTACTGGGAAGATATTTCATTGTCAGTGCTTGGTTGTTATTAAAAGCAGGACTTATGCAAGGAGAAAGTTTTATTCTGTATTCTCATATTGAAAAATCTTACCCCCAGTGATGTTGAGCTTGGTACATCTTGGGTGCTAAACCTCTGCTCATGGATTTGATGAAATTACCTATCTGAAATTTTGAAAGACAAAAATTGTCATCTCACTGTTGTATTGGAAATTATCCTCACAGTAAGTAGATTAAGAAACCCATGGATTTCTTTATCTTCTGTCATTTGTTACAGTGCACAAATTCCTCAGTCTTTTTCCAAGGTTTAGCAGAAACTGTGATATAGTGTTAAGCTATGAGTAGCTTTATGATCTGAAGTGTCCAAAGGTCATCTTTTTTTTATAAGCCTTCTTAGTGGATGCTCCAGGGCATAACATCCTTGAGCTGGCAGAAATAACCCATTTTATTTTTTATTTTGGAATAAATATACTTCACAAGTTTCATGCTAGTCTTAGAATTTTCCCTTTATATTCCAGACCCTTTTAAATCATGATATTATAACAGACCTAGGGATGATATTTTGTTAATTTTTTACAAAGAAATATATAAAGAATACAACTCTAATTAATTCAGGTTTGATTTTCATGTGAATGAAGCTAGGCTAGCAAGAAATTAAATACAAGAAAAAAACCTGTACAATAATTAGATATCAGAAACAAGAAGTGAACTAGGACTTCCCATCAGTGAAGTGTAGAAAATGGACTTGTGTATCATAACAAACAGGCATAAAAGGTAAACTAATGAATTTTTAGAAATGGAAATATTATTTCCATTAAACTTGTGTTCATATTTCTCTTTTCAGACGCCAAAAGACCTTGACAGAATTTCTACAGTGTGTTCTAGGTACATATTAAGATATGTTTTGAGTTTCTGCATGTGATTTAAGTGTGTAAATTTTTAAAAATTGTGTTACTAAGGCAATTAGGTTGACTGAAGCAACAGTTGACTAAAGCTAGTGAAGGACTCACTGCACTGTAGACAACAGCAGGTTAAATTCAGACATTCAGTGCCTTGTGAAACAGATAGGAACATTGTTTTTCCATCTACTGTTCTGGAAAGATACTGGCTTCCTGTGGATCCTAGTCACATTCACAGCTTTGTCCAAAATTTTCGAAAGAAAAAGAGCATGAAAAATGGCACTGGACACCCAAATTTAGGAAGCTGATTCAGCCTCTAGCAGACCAGGTGAGCTAATTGCTTTCTAATTCACCAATTGTCAGATGTCCACTGCCTCTACTGTCCACCATTCTTTAAACTTCTTCCTCCAGAGCTGGAGTCCATCTGCAAAATTACATTCATCTGCCCACATACAGGCATCCACATGATTTGAGAGAGGAGCATTGACAAGCTGCTAACAGGTGTAATGTGTTGTTGGACAGTTGAGTTATTGTTGAGGAGAAACAGGACACCAGGGAGAGCACTAGATCATCTCTACAGGCAGCTGAACTGAGCTAATCTGTACATTAGGAAAGTTTTATGTCCCAGTAGATTTGATTGTCTATCATGTATTTAGAGTGAGGCTGGAAACTTCCCTTCAAAGAAATGTGTATTTTAATGGCCAACTGAATTGCGTGTTTGTATTCCTTGGGGTTCTTTCCCAGTGCATTATTCTCTATTTTCTCTTTGGTTGGTTGCTTCTTTGTTTGTTTTTGGTTTTGGTTTGGTTTTGGGGTGGGGTTTTTTTGGTTTTTTTGTTTTTTTTTGTTTTGTTGGTTTTTTTTTTTTTTTGTTTGGTTTGGTTTTGGTTTATTTTGGGGTTTTTTTTTGTTTGTTTGGTTTTGGTTTTTTTTTTTAACAAAAAGTTGTAAGAGCTTTGTCTCCCTGGGACAAGGCTCATTCTGAGTAAACACTGCAGGAGACAAGGCTGATTCTTAAGGTTAACTCGCAGCTCCTAAGAGAGGGAGAGTGCTGATTGAGATTAGGCAGGCAGCAGAGCAGACTGTTGCAGTGTTTCTGAGCAACTCATCAAGCAGCCTGCTGTTTTGAGGAGGTCTATTTGACTCAAAATGCTGTAGGAATTAATAAGATTTAAGAACAACTCAGGAGACAGAGGGTTGAATTGATTTTTGAATGCTACCTTGACTGTCCCTTTCCAAGGAAACTGGTTTGGTACCAGACCTCGTTCCCAACATGTGACAGACCTCTTTTTATACACTTAGGTCTGAAAAGCCATTCAAAATTAGCTGTTCCATAAGGACAGCTTTCCAGTTTTCTGACATTTAGCACATAAAAAAAAAATTCAGAGACTTTTGTTTGAAAGAAAGGTGTATTTCACGTTTTTTGGTGTTGCCTACATAAGCAGGTGCACAAATGCTAAAAAGGTGTAGACATCAAAAAAGAAGACGTGGGTAAAAGAACAAATTTAATGTTTTATCTATTAATGAGATCAAAAGTATCTCAAATGGCTAGTTAAAACACATAAACAATAATAATATATATAATCCATAAAATTTGTTAACTCTAGGGACACTGTATGTGTACACAAGTTCTCTCTCTCTCTTTGGCTTTGTCAAAAATTAACGGCATTAAAGAGAAAAGAAAGAAACAAAGCTAAGTTTACTATTGCTTTAGGAGCTTCATGTAGTAGACAAAATATTTTTTCAGTCCTCAAAGGAAAAAGTAGAGTCAATGGCCATTGTGGCAGCTCTGCTATCTAAGAGTTTAATGTTATTCAGATCTTGCATTATCATGACTGTGCCTATATCCTGGAAGTGGGAAAGCCCAATCAATCCAGAGGGTCAGCATTATCTGTGGAAATAAAAGCCTCCAAGCCTGGCCCTTAGGGCACCAACATCCTTGTCTACTTCGGAAAGGCAACTTTCTGCTGGCTCCTGAGTGTGTCCTCAGACCCTGGAGAAGCCTTTTTGGTACCAGCCAAGCAGAAACAGAGGAACCCCTGCTCTGTGCATGCTTTGATTCATGGCCATGCAATTCCAGACTCTCCTGGGTGTTTCTGCTGCTGCTGACTGCAGATACAGCACACAGAAACCAGGAGCTTTTTCACTCTCACTGGTAAAAGACTGACACCACAGCTTCTTTGGACCCTAATTAAAGGACAGCATGTTTTGTGTCTTGAGTCTTCTTACATCAGTAATTTAGATTGGGTCATCCTCCATCTCTGTGGGCTTCCTTTAGAGCTGATGAGTGAGGATTACCTGGTTAATGCACCTGTGGTGGCTGCTGCTGCTTCCCCACTTGATACACAAATAACAATTTGTTATAACTATTGGACAACCAATTCTAACTTGCCTATGTTCATTGGAAGCAAAATTATTTATTCAATTTTCAGTGGGTTTCAATCAGAAACTTTAGTAATATATGCTCCCATAGCATATATTACAAGGGCACATAAAATCTATGAGCCTTTTTTTTAAATCCATTTATGTTAGTTATAAGTGGGAATAAAATAAGTAAATACCACATACCTCTGGAGAAGTCCTAACCTCTGGACCATTTTCTGCCTCACAAAGAGGAAATTCAGAGAACTCATTAAGAGATTTGCTACTTGTTATCTCTTCTAATGTATTATAGTGTTGATCAAAATGAACTCTCTAACAACATATTAATCAAGTCCTATGAGGAGTACAACCTTTGAAAAACAAAATTTGTTTTCTCATTTATTTTGTGAGAGATTCCTGACAAAATCAATTTGTGCATAGAAGTCAAGTAGCTAGACCCTGCAAATCTTCCCAATTACATTAGAGAAATAAATGCAATTATTACTCAAAATTCTGTATGAAAGAAAATCTGAGATTGAACTCTCCCTGAATAGTATTTTTTCTCAGTTGATAAGATTTTTAAAAATTATTTCAAATTTTGTATTTTAGATTTTGAGAAATATCTGTCCCCTTTACTTTCAAATTTCCTCATTTAGAAGAATCTGATCCTTGATCACTTGATCAATCACTTCAATTAAGCTGGATGAGGAATAGAGCTGGAAAAATCATCCCCATCCACTTGCAGCATTTGAAATGTTGGTCGCATCTCTTTGTTTCTGTACTCTCTTCTCATTCTTCAGGCTTCCTAGCTGACCTAAAACTGCTAGTCCTGAGCGTCAAGAGCAACTAACAGGATTATTATTTATCAGCTTTCATTTGCATGCACATCGTGGTTATCACTTGTGACAGAAGTCTCTCACTCTGTCTGTCCTGGCTGCATTTCTCCTTGGGACTCAGGTATGGTTTAGAGCCCACAGCAGAGTTTTCTCAAGGCAGACTTCAATGAACATCTGAATTCTCCAGTAATTTTCATTCAATGAGAAGTCGCTAAAACTCTCAGAGTTCCTTGGAGCTTTATTAAAAAAAGAGCTCAAAATGATTCAGTGGCAGGTGGCATAAAAAAATCAGATGTAATTACATGTAATGTAATGTAAATAAATACTGTGATGTAAGGTAAAAACCTATTGCCATTTTCAGCAGAGTCCGTAGTGAAATGTTTCAGATTTAATTCTGATCTTGGCCATGAAAACTGTTTGATGGTAAACAATTTACTAACTGTTGGTAAATTGCCAGGAACACATGGATCAAGGTTCATCTGAAAAGTCACTGACTTGATCTGAATAAATTTGTCTCATGTGAAGAAAACTGAGGAATTCATCTTAAAAAGGGGTCCAAAACAGGTCGGCAGAACAAATCAAAAAAATTCCTCTCTTTCTTCACTAAATTCAGAATGGGATTTGGGATAATTAACTCAGACCTCAACAACAGGCTTTTAGCTACCAACAGTTTGACAAAATGATCCCCCTTCACACAGTGGAACAGTTTGTAGAAGATATGACTCAGCTTTCCATTTTCCAGCCTCACTGGGAGTGCCTAATCAGCTCATTTCAGCTCGCTCAGCTCCTCTTCCTTTCCCAGCCAAGAACTGCCTAATATTCCATCTATCAAACAGAAACTGTATATAATTTTTGAAGTAATGCCAACTAGAATACCAATCAACAAAACAAAATCCAAAACCAAAATAGTTGGGAAAACTAATTATGTAAGTTCATAATGTGTTCATCTGTTTATGGAATATTTGTAATGAAATCTAGGAAAAAACATGATTTTTAACTTAAAAAGTGAAGATTGTTAAGATACTTTGAATGGCAGCATAGAAGATGCAATGATTTTTCCAGGCTTTTGGCAGTACATATTTTTCAATTTTGCACCTTCATCTGAAATACATGCTCGTGCTCCACCATTCCAAAAGGACACAGAATTCATTAATACTTGACCTACCTCCTTCTCTTTCACTGCCCTAGAGCTAACCAGCGATTTCTGCCAACTCATTTCTGGTCACTTCAAAAGAAACGTTGGTTATTTGCAGGGAGACAGCTCAAACACTTGGATTTCTAAGTTTGTTTCCCTGTTGGTGTGATTGATGATATTGATCCCAAGGGAGGCACGCTCAGTCTCTCAGATGTCTTTGCAGGAGGGTGGAATTTAGCCTTTGAGAACGCGTGTGCTGTCACCAGCTCGTCTGGCTCCTCTGAACTATTTCCTTTCAGTCTGAGGGGAGACTTCTTGGACGTGCAACAATGCAAAGGTAAACTGTCTCTCAAAAAGTAAAATCAATTACTCTTGGGATTCTCACTGTCAGTATTTTAGAAGACATTAACTTCAGCCAAATTTTTTCCCTCTTACTTTTTAAATATTTCTTTCCCTGTGCCATCAGTTTACCTTTTCCACATATTATTCAATTCAGAAAATTAAAGCAAGAAATAGAGGTGAAATACTTGAAACATGTCAGATAACATGCAATTCTTCTCCAGTACATCACCATATACTTGTACAGTGTCAGGTACCACAAAAAAGGGAATTTGTGCTGGTAGGAACATATGTTTTAAAGTGCTAACATAATCAGTATATGTAGTTCAGTAGGATTAGGTATATTCAAAGCCATTGATCAAACACATGACAAAACTCACACTAAAACCAGATTTACCCAGGAAGAAATGCAAATTGCTGTCACTTCATTCAAAGATATATGATAAAGTTCAACATCTGACACTCTAAATAATTTTGAAGATAGTCCTGTAGTGGAGGATTTGTGCTAGATTCAATTGGTAGTTCATAATTCTCTGGGGGTAGAAAAAGGTGGTTAATAGATTGGTTTGGTTTGATTTGATTTGGTTTTTAATATGGATATTTTGAAAACATTTGAATAGATTTAAAATTTAAATTGAATTATACAGGTGATGGGTTTGGGACCATTTCTCTAATTCTAGAGCAGTAAAAATATCTTAAAGGCCTGATATACCAAAACCAGAATTGCTACTATGACTCTTTCATGTTTACATGTGTACTGTCAAATTTACTTTATCAGTTAAAATGACAACTTTTCCTTCAATGACATTATATTGAATATTTATTCATAAAACTAGCCTGAAACCCAAAAACTGCTCATATTAAGTCAGGAAAGTTCTGGTTTATGAACAGCTAATTTTTCACTTGTTAGGAGAATGCAATATATTTGTTTGCAGCCCAGAGCTACTTTCATATGAAAGTTAAGCCATATTACTTCATGACATGTGCATTTATTCCATGACCTGTTTGATTATTCATGGAATATTTATCACAAAATCTAGGAAAAAACCTCAGAAATACTTTGGTAATCTCAAGAAAATTCATGCCTAACCAAAGTCACAGGTCAATGATTTGAGCAAGAAACACTTTAAATCAAAATACTATTTTGATTGAAAGCTTTCAAGTGATGAAGAATCTGCCTTATCCCATGACACTTATTCCGATTAGGTGACCAATGAGTTGATACAGTAAATAATTGTTCTGTTTGCTACTCACTCAATGCTCTCCCTAAAAATAAACACAACACACTATGTTTTGAAAAATAAGGTACAATTTATACTTCAACATTCTAAGCATGTGAAATGCCTTTTTATTAGAGAAAAATTTATTTAGTCTTGGAAAAGTCAGTCTGGTCAATTCAGTTCCTCAGATCAAATGGTATTTTTGAAAATCCTGATAGTTTATATTTAACAAACTTTCTGTACTCAGTAATTGAGTTTCCATATTTTATGGATGATACAATGACATTACCCCCCCTCTTTTCCAAGAAGAAAAAAGAAATATTCAGTCAATACTGTCCTTAGAAGTGACATTTTTACCATCATTTTTGAATACTTATTTTACTGGAATTTATTTATTTTCTATATATTTCAAATATATCTTTTAAATGCACATAGGATCCTGAAATATTTGGCTAATTGGCATCTAATTCAGACAAAAAGGCAAATGCATCTTTGAAAATTTTTCTTTTTCAAAGCATCAGTCACAAATATAAAAGCCACAACACTGCATTTAGTATTTGATTAGTAAATTAATCTCACAAAATATTAGCCCAGAAATTCTTTCATGGTTACAGCAATTTTAAATCACTGTGAATTTTCAAAGCCTGCCTCCAGGTAATGTACCTCAGGAATACATCTGTTTGTGAAGGGGTCTGGAGTCTGCCAAATGTGTATTCCAGTCATGGAGCAGGAACATGCCCGTGCTCCTGCTTGACAGGATAAGCAGCTGGGATGCAGCAAGCTTCATTTTGCCAGAAAGAAATTAATTATAAGAAAGTAAAATCAAATATAGGATTCTTAATACTACGTTGTCTCATTTTGAAATTTAGGCAAGTACAATGAAATAAATTAAATGTAAGAAGTTTAACTAAAAAGCAAACAGAAAATCAGGCACTGGAAAGCGTTGTCCTTGTGGAGGAAGTAAAGCAGGCAGCAATACTTCATGAGTGAGTTCAGTCAGTGATGTACAAATTTCCTACAACTGAACAATCCCATCAGTCCTCCAAGTCCATTGGTGCCCCAGTTGTGACAAAAGAAGTTGAATCTGCCAGTTATAAATTTCCAGTAAGTTTTGACAAAAGAAAGCAAGCAAAAATCCACAAAGTGTTGTGCCTAACTCGGGTTGCATTGTTGCATTTAGATTTTTGTCACTGCGTTTCAAAAATAACATTTCTTTCTTGAGGTTAGAGAGCTCAGTATTTCTCAAGGAACTCCAGTTTTCACACAAAATGCCTCTGCAACACTGTGCCAATTGGACAAATTTCTTCAAGAAAGATGAACAAAAGTACACTAATACTCAACAAGCATTTGTATGTTGTACCACAGTGCTTCAGCCCACTTTCTTTTGATGGACTAAGTGTGTTGAAATAGGGCCCCACTGAAGTTTTAATGCTGAATAACCATAAATCCTGCCTCAATAGTCAGGAGAAGACCAGAGACTTCTAGATGAAGTCTGGATTTGTTTGCATTAAATGTGAAGTACTGACAGGTAGAATCAGTTTGGGATTTGTAGATGGGAAATGGAGATTACTGTTTTCCATACAGAAAATCTCAGAGCATCTCCATAGCAGAATGCACTTGTCATCCTACAATATTGACCAAATAAAAACAGATGTTACTACACAAAGCAAGCCATACCGAGACCCCTTTTATAAATTCTGATCCTTCTCAGGGAGAAAAAGGGTCACAGATTACTTACAAGACTGTATTAGTGTTTTTAATTATACTTAGAATGCCCTAAGAGGGAGAACAGAAGTCCAAACTTCTACCAGCTTGCTGGATGATTTTGTCAAAAAGAATTATCCATCTCCATTTACTCATGTGTAGTGACATCTATGTCAAAAAGAGGCTTTACCTAATTCTCAATGAATGTGAAAAATGCAGTGAGATCTTTAGAAAATGTTAAAAAATTTAAAACTGCACAGTTGATAATTTTCAAAATGTAACCAAGTCATGCTTGAAGTTAAATGTGTATGCTCACAATAACTCACAGTGGTTTTCATCTTTTCAAGAGAAATATAAAGAGTGAAATATGTTTTTCATCCTCTGATATTATTTCTTTCTGTCTCAGAACTGATATACTGCTGGACTTCCACACCTGAAAGTTAAGACTCAGGAGAAACAATTTTTAATCCAAAGTTCCTGTGATCTAAATGGAAAATTTCAGAATATCTCAAATGGAAGATAAATTAACCACTTCCTTTTATGTCAAAAGCTCCTGTTTGACTAGAGTCTGGATGAGTTTTTATTAATTTTTTATATATTTATTTTTATTGACTGTGTGAGGATAAAATTTCTGTAAGAAAGACATATAATATGCAGAATTCAGTTTTTCACAAGTCCTCATGCAGAGAATTCTGCCTACAAAAACATTACACTAATGAAATGAAGTCCTCAGAGAGAAGCTGTTTAAATAATTAAAATATCTGGCATGGTTAAGAAATTAGTTCTGCTGCAACTTGCCATTTATTTTTCATCTATTCAAAGCAATCAGTCACTTGAAATAAATTACCTTGAAAAGCTTAAAGGAGAAGAATTTATAAAAACTATCATTAGTAAGGTTATATTAAATTTATGAATGGTTCTCTCATAATTGCAATCATGGAAAAAGAGAAATATTTCCAGGTGATGAAATGAGTATGGTAGATTCTCAAAATGGATGAAAGGGTACCTGAACCTGGTAAAGGTATTTGACAACATAAACAGAGTCTCATAGGGACATTCACGTTAAGTCCGTATTTTTCCTCTTGTAACTACAGCTACAGGAAGAAACACATTATTTTTATTTAACTACATTTGATTGGCAGTAATATTTGAGGAGATCAAGAAAGAATATCTTTCTCTTGTAGCAAATTAATAATGCAGAGGCTGATACAGGCTGGTTCCAATACATCAGAATGTGCTCAGAACTGGACAGAGCCTCATTGGCAGTACTGGAGTGTGAATCCACTGGATAACTCAGTGAGAACAAGAGAGCTGCTCAGAGCTTCTTTAGTTACTGGTGCTTCTTTGCATTGTGCCCCACAACAGCTCTGAAATGTGAAAGAAAATACGTGGTTACACTACTGTAGTACTGTGTTAAGTTTCTCTTATTTTGAAGTGGAGACAGCAATACATAGGGTCCTGATGGAGGGGAAAAAAACTTACCGGAACTCCTTTTGTTTCTGTGAACAACATAAAGATTTAAAATGTTCTTCCCATTCCTACCTAGGGCAAAATAAAAAATAAAACAAAAAGTCCTGTAATTGAAAATATGAAAAAATAGAAGGTGGAGTACGAATATGCTCTGCAGTATTACAGGCAAATTGCAACATAATGATGTCATTAGAAAAAATTCTTTCTGCTGCTCCCAAAGGAAATGACTCTCTATGGTAATCCAAAATATTTGAATAGAAGAGGAAAAGGAGAATATGAAAAGGAGACACCAAGAATCACCAAGATGACTGATTTCAGCTGGGGTCCTGTATGATTTTTTGCATTTTGCAGCACAGAAAACCTGCACTATAGCCCTTTATGGTGCCTGTGTACAGCTTTGTGTTGTGCCCACACTGGCTCTACTAAATTTGCATTAAATCCATTACAGAACTTGTACCAAAAATTCCTATCATGGAACATGCTGAGAACATAACTAATGAACACAGAAATACACACAACCTGTATAGTTTTATTTATATTTTCAAGCAATTGTTTTTCCACCATTTGGTGTATATCACACTCTTTTTTTATTGCTATAGCAGCTGTTTTGACAGTCAGGAATTTCTCACTTTCGTACAAAAGGGCCTTTCCCATATTTCTCATGGAACTAACATGAAAATCTAGTGTGTGCATCTCAAGGTGACAGAAGATGACACGTATCAGGCTCACAAGTTGGGAGGTTGGCTGCATTTTCTGTTACATTAGGAAATACAGATAGTGAAATCATTTGGTTGCAAAGGTGTCATGTAGTTTCCTCACAGTTTTGCAAACCCGGGAATTCATCTTGCCTAGCAATTATTGCCTAGGAGCTGGAGTCAGGAATTACCTTTGTGTTTGTTTGTTCTCATTGGTATCACTGACTCTGTCACATTAAGATAAGTAGTTTAATCTATGTACTGTTTCTCTGTGTAAAATATTACCTTGTTTCACAGCACCATTGCACAGTGTAAGCATTGTCTGTGACATACCCCATATCCTTTATCTAAGTACTAGAGAGGAGAAGTACTTATATGATGTGCTAAGAAATTAATTTGTATATTCACCTTGTCACACAAGTGAAGGCAGTTCTTCTGTAACTAGTTTCTCCATTTCTTCAAGACCTGACTTATTTTTTTTCTCTAGTGAAGTAGTTCATTCTCCTTTCAGCTAGTCTTTATAGTGTTAATATAGTCTATAATTTGAATGTTTATAATCTGAGACCAGTTTTAATTTATTATGTTAAATTCATTCAGAATTTTCTGATACTTTCTCTTTGCCTTTAGCTTTCAGTATTGCATTCTCAAGATTGCCAATCACAATATGCTTTCTTCTAATAAAATTTGCCACAAAGTTGATCAAAGGACTGGAGTACTTCTGCTATGGAGACAGACTGAGAGGGTTGAAATTGGATTTAAATATTTTTTCTCACTGGAAATAGGAAACAAGATGGATAAATTCACCGACAAAAAATTTTGAAGTTTAAAATGACATAATATTTTAATAACATACCAGAGAAAAATTGCACCCAATATGGAGGTGTTTAAGCTAAGAAGAATGGATAAACCCATTGTAATGTATAGCATTTTCTCACATCTCTCATTCATCAAGTTCCTTATAAAGCTAATTACTACCAAATTGTTGTAGAATGAATAGCAGGAAATCACTGGTCTCCTATGTAATATAGCAGATAATCCATTAAGGAGCACAGTAGGATATGAGGCCAGCAGGAACCTCTCTGAGAAATGATTTTATGCCCTCGGCAGACAGGCTGGACGTTCAGAGGTATGTGCTAGTCCAATCACAAATTCCTGTTTCACTAATCTTCACCAAAACACAATTGTGATCCTGCAGAGCTGTAAGAGAGTTCTGTGACATTGGAGATGGACAATTTGTTCTCCTTGCCCTCGTGCTGCCATCCACGATAACCACAGAGCCAGAGCCAGGCTGCAGCACAGATGCAGAATCAAGGCAGTTGACAGATTAATCTGTCATGCTGCAGCCTTTTCATTAAAGCTGATGTTCAGGACTCTCTGTCTTCTTCCCAGCTACTCATTCCCAAGAATCGTAGGAAAAGGAATCGTGAGGGTTTTTTATATATTTTTTTTTTTGGCACTGGCTAAGAGATTTATCTAGGACACAAACATACACCCAGTCAGCATGGTCATATAAACTTACTTTCTCTAGGAAATCAATCTCAAAATAGAAATAAACATGAAGGCTAAATTGTTACAGTAAATGATAGAATAACCTTGATTCTCTACCATTCAGGCTCGCGGTGATCCCAATGGGGAACAACTGTACAGAAATGTTCCAACTGTAGATTCAATCTGAAGGAAGGCAGAAAAATTTTGTTGATTCATGGTTGTGTTATGTCTGCATAAGAACAACCCCCAATATTTTCACATGTCCATTTTCTTTCCATCTTTTGTACAGTGACTGTATAGGATAAATACTTAGGTGCAAAATTCTTGCTCCTTTTTTTATTTTAACTGTTGGAATTTGTAATAACCACTGCTTCCACTGATGTAAAAGTCAGAGGCACAAACTGTAACCTGGATAACAACAAATCATCTCTGTGGGCCACAATTTTCACCTCTTCACACTTCTGAACCCTGTGAGACAAAGAAGAAGAAATTGCAAGGAAAAGTAGAGATTTTTACTAAGCAGGGTATTTTCTTTTTTCAGAAAAAATGTTGAAAATTTGGTAGTTCTTTTATTTCAAAAGGGAGCATGTTTGGATTCATATATTTAGCTGAATTAAGTACATTGTATAAAATTGCTTAAAAATAGCAAAAGTTTGGTGATGCTGAAAGTTTTAGATCATTTTTCCTCTCATATATATGCTTTCTTAGCATATTATTAAGTAATAAGTTCACATAATTAGAACTTGCAATCAAAATTCCGGTTAAATATATATTTTTTAATAAATTGAGTTCTGTAAGTAAACCATGTTGACTTTTTTAGACACTCAAACCTAATAGTCTTCAAAGGGAGTGCTGCTGACAAATGCAGTAAGGTAAGATGTCATTCATTAAAAAGAAAGTTTAAAATTGGTTACTAAATTTGTAAAAGCTGCACTATGAATGTAACTGCCCTTTTTGTGAACTCTGTTCTATCAGAGTGGTGAACTGTAAAGAGAATTAATACATTTTAACATAGGCTAATTTGGGATATTACAAATATTATACATGTGATAAAAGAGGTAATTTTTCCCATTTACTTTACTCTGGTAAAAGACTCATCTGAAAAAAAATCTATTCAGTCTGGGCACTGCACTTTTAAACAAAACTCAGGTAAATCAGGGAGAGTTTAGACAGCACAAGAATAACAGATAGAGAAGACACAACCCACGAGAAAATGCTGAAGAATCTGGCTGTTGCAGATTGTAAAAGAAAAACATGAGACATCTTGTAATACATGAAACTGATGTTGATATTTATTCTCCTCACTCACCAAAGGCAGGACATGAGGAAGTTAGGTTTGATATTAGGACACGAAGGGGGTGCTGTCATTGGACAGGATAAGGATGGTGAAACACGCAGACAAGGAACAGGTCAGAGGTTTTTTCCGGGTGGATTTGGTCCTGGATAAATGAGAATATTTTTGAGCCTTTTTAACCATCCTTTGCTCTGATTCTGCAAAGCAGAAGCAGTTAGTTCTTACCACTAGTGACAAGATTCTGCTAAATTCTGTCAGATTCCTTTTCCAGACTTGCTTTTCCAGAGTCTCACACATAAAACTGCATCATGCTGATTAAAGAATAATTGTCCTCATTAGATAATCAGCCTGATGAGCCATTTGGAACTCAATCCTGTTATTGCTAGTGAATTTTTAACTATTCACCAAGAAAGCAAAAGTAACAGAAGAAAATGGAGCAAACCAGAGCATTGACACGAATTAGCCTGTCTCATACAGGCACCAGTATAATTTTCTTCAAAGGGAAGTGCAAGAAGTCTTGCAGGGAGCTGGCATGAAGACATGCTTTCAGCCATCCTCTTCTGATTTTCTCTTAATCCTTTGCAACTGAAATGTGGACATTTTCAAAATCTGTGCAAATCCTTAATTTTTCTTACAAACCTGCTTAAGCCTTAGCATTATCACCATTCAGAGCAATGAGTTCTAAAAGTTGATTTTGCACTGTTAGGGTATATTTTCTTACAGCTTTAAGTATTCCTGTCAGTGCTATTGAATCTCTTTTAACTTGTTTGAATTGTATCTGTTTAGGTTTGATTTTTTAATTTTGAAAACAAGCAAATATAAAATCAAATAATTCAAACTGCCTATAGATCCTTCTTTTCCTCATCTTTACTGCAGGCTGTATGAAATGAGCACCATTCACATTTTCATTCTGTCTTTACAGAAATTGTATGTTTCTGTGGTGGGTCTAACAGCTGAACTCCCAGTCAGCCAGCCACTCACTCCCTGTGCTTGGCAGCCCAGGGCAGACACTATGAACAAACAGGAGAGAAAGCTCATGGGCTAAGATAAAGACAGGGAGATTGCTTAGAAATTACTGGCAAACCAGACTTGGGGAAAATTGACTTCATTTATTGACAATTGTAATAGATTCATTCCTTCACTCCAGGCTGCTCTATCCCCAGCTCAGGCAGCATAGAGAGGATGAAGAAGAGATTATGGTCAGTTCATAGTGATTTCTCTTTGTCACTTCCCTTGCCCTGGCATGGGCTTCCTGCAGGCCTCAGTCCTGCAGGAAATCTGCTCCAGCACGGGTTTTCCATGGGCTGCAGGGAATATCTGCCCACCTCCCGGAGTGCTTTCTCCTCCTCCTTCTCTGATCTCAATGCTCTCTGTTTTTTCTCTTTCACTCTGTCCTCTTTTCTCTGTTGTCAGTTTTGGGGGTTTTTTTCATTTTCTTTTTAAAACCTGTTTTCATCACACAAACCTGACAGGCTCAGCTTTGACCTGCAGTGAGTTCCTCTATGATGGACAGCTGGATAGCTGGACATTTAGGACACCAATCTGTGAGAGGCCACTCCTGCAGCTGCTCCTCTTCCCCTACCAAAACTTTGCCATCTACCCCCATGAAAGTCATCAGTTACTTTTCAGTGGGTTGCTGATTATAGACTGTTCACTTTGAATGTAAATTATTTGGCATCTTACTGCCTTTTATGACAGCCATTTGAAACCTTACGCGTAGGCAGCTAGAATTTAAAATTCCCCAATGTGATTAAGACAATCACGTGTGGCTGGTAAATATTCCTCAACACAAAACAGAGTTGTACCCAGATGGAAAAAGGCAAACAGGAAAATTTTCAGAGAATGCACCAAGACTGCAATGGATGTTTCCAATGCTGTTCAGAGAAAATACTCTTCAGTAAGATAAGACATGAGAAAAGCCATAGCAGGGATGTCTAAGGTGCAAGGGAAAAAGTCTGGTAGTCCCTAAAAGACATAGGTACACAGAATGCCATATGCAACCATGGCTAGGAGAATTCTAGGATAAACAGAATTCTGGGACAGACAAATGGGCATGAAAATTAATGAAACATAAATTGTTATACTGGTTCTGGACACCCAGTCTTCTGCACAGGCAGATAAAGGACTCCCATAACAGGAAATTATGCAACAAATCCTCTGTGGGAATGTTTCTTCCTAACTCCATGAAAAATATTCTAGAACAATATTCCAGAGGAAAAAAGTTTATAAACCATTTATGAGCAGTGTCAACACAGATATTGTTGACAGATCTAATAATGTTTAATTTTTCCTTAAAATATTCTTAGGTAACAGATTCTAGAATTTATATTTATATTTTCTGACAATCATAATGGTTTTACTCCATATATTAAATTCCTTTTGAATGTCTTCAGTTAGCTACAAAAATTCTTGGTAATTTAGAAAAGGACTTAGTTATGTCTTCACAAGATATCATTCTTGTGAAGATGCAATTCTAGTATTTATTTTTAAACTCAAGATTCAAAAAAATGTGCCTTCAAGTACAATAGAAAACTATGTTCTATTTCCCTATCAATTCTAAACTCTTTTATTTCTTTCACTAGATTTATCTTAGTTCTTCTGACTACAAATATTATCAGACATGATGTTCATGAGGTAGCATTTCATTTCCTTTTTCACATTTCACTCAGCCTGAAAACAGTATTCAGAGTTTCAGCTTAGAGCAGAAGGCTGCATTCTTTTCCCTATTTCAGTCAATTGACTTAATTTGCAAAACAGAATCACTTTCCTGTAATAATAAACTCCAGAGCACCTTCAATTCCCATTTAATTTCCCAAATTTGCGACTGCAGCTGCCCCCTCCCTTCACCCATTCCCCTGTCCCAAGCCGTATTTTGGCTTAAATGGCTTTCATAGGCAATATGCATTTTGAATTTCCAAACTAAAGGCAATCAGTTCTCTTTTGCTATACATATATATAGATTAAGCAACTCAAATCCCTTTATGACACTGATGCATGATCAGTCAGCAGAAGCCATTCTTGAGGCAGCACAAGAACTCATCTTAAGAAACCACTTGTAAGAGGAGGAAATCCAGTGATACGTTAGCACAGAGGATTTTGTCATAAAAAAACCTAAAAAGTTGAAATGTGAAACTGCATTGAAAAATGCATTTCATAATATCAGGTTAGGAAGCAATCAAGTGCTCCTCAGAAGATGAAAGAGAAGATGTAAGGTTGTCTTTACATAGCATAATACCCCTGCTGCTTGCATTTGCAGAAGGTGAAATTTTGTTACATATCTTTTCTGGCAGGCACAGCTGCACAGAAGACAAGTCTATAAGAGATAAATACAGAAGTGAATTTGATAAAACAGAAAACCCCAGCAAATACTTAGCTGTAGCAAAGGATACATATAATCAGACCTTCTCCTAAGAAAAGGTCAGATACAAGATGAAGACATATGAATTGTTTACCTTCTGAGAAAAATTTAAGAAAAAATCTCATTTCTCATAAGGCTGCATTGCTGTTACAGCATGAAAATCTGAAAAAAACCCTGAAGCAAATCTACTGCGGTCAAGCTTTTACCTCTTCCCATCACTTTTCAGAGCCTCTGTGACAATTATAATTAGCACTGAAAACCAGGAACCACATCATCTTCACATCCTCCATATGTGTAGGAGATTTTAGTCTTTACTATTGTTTTCAAAGTAGTGTTTGTATGAACTGTATTTGCACAAAAATTGGGAGTAGAGCTGTACTGGGAAGATCCAGTTAGGATGGTATCACTGTTATGAATCAGTGTTATTCCAAACCTGACTGTGATACAGAACACAAGTACAAATCACACTTTTTTTTTAAGAAGAGCTTGGTCCAGAGCTGGCCTTCAGGAAAGCTGTGCATCTGTCACACAAGAAGAAATTACAGGGTTCTTATGAAGTGCCTCTGAACAATCAGGGCAGCAGTAGGTGAATACCATTTCTTCCTGAAATTTAGTTTCATCAGAAAGAAAGTCTGCAAAATTCTGAACATTTATCATCCCTTGACAGCATAATGAGTGAAGCTGTCATATTCATATTTCACAAACATTTGTTGCCAAGTCACAATGATGAAAATTATTCCACTAGGGAATGCCTCCCGTTTTGCGTGTTGAACTTAAGCCAACGAGCTAGAGCCAAGTCCAACTATTTCTAGGTTTTTAGAAGTCAATCCTACTTCTGCAAGTGTTGTCAGATGTGTGAGGAATGCGGGCCAAGTAAATAATTTCTCATTTTGATTAAGTGCTGACGTGTTTCTGACTGTTGAACTGCTCTTCTATGCAATTTTCATGTGTTAAGCTGAAGGGACTCTGCTAATGGAAAGCTGTCCAGAGCCAGCAATAGAAGGTTTAGGATGGGACCTTGTTTAAGAGAGAGGTGATGTGGTAAGAGTAATCCCTCTTTATTTTAAACTTCTACCTTTACAAAGATTATCAAACACCACCAACAATTTCACTGTGGGTAAATTTTGGCTAGTTTCTTCTCTACTATTTTGTCAGTCATTAGATGTCATAACTTGCAAAAATGTTGTAAGGGTCAATATATGGGATTGAACTAAAATTCCAATATTTTAGTTAGAATGTAGCCTTCAATCATATTAAGAATAGATTTAATTATGTATTTAGATTAATTTAATTCATTATCATAATTTATTTAATAATTTTAATCAGTCATAAAGATTAAAATGTTGTATTAAGAATTTAGATGAAACTCTGCCAGAGAAAAATGCTCCATTAGAATACATGAACAATACAAGATTGTATGTGATGTCCCAAGCTCACAAACTATCAAGAGTTCTGGAGGATATCTGCTCTGCTCTGCTTTGCTGATGCATAGGTACAGCACATGTACTGTTGAACAGCATCTGAGGTGGAAAGTAGCATCAGCTAAATAATTCAGACAACAATCTGGGCAAATTGGAATGCCCACAGACATTATCTGGTTTCACTGTGAGAAACACATCTGATTTTGTATTCTAGATCTAAAAGGAAAAGGTTAGGAAAATGTGGGAAATTGTGTGATGATTCAGGATGTTGATTATTGATGAATGATAAAACTATCATTAATTTTATGAGGAAAACATAATTGACTATGGACACATAGTTTTCTCCCTCACCCTTATGCATTTTCCACATCTATGCCATAAAGTTTATTTTGCAAAATGCTTGTAAGTTTTTGAAAAATTGCTCAGCCCTAGAAAAATATATTAGGCCAAAATTATGAATAAGAATTACATCTGGGTAAACACATCCAAGTGAGGCTAACATGATAAGCAAAGGAGTAGAGCTGCTCCTTGTACAAAATGCTTTGTCATCACTGAATCCCATTTTCTACCATTTTTATTATGCATTGAGGATTACGAGACTAATCTGATGGGCATTGTCTCTTTTAACTTCATATCAGCTCACACAATTGTTATCAGTATTGGCACTGAAAAATGGGAAGAAATTTTTATTACTGATTTTTAGAAGAACAGACCTGAAAGAATTTGCCACATTATTTATGAACTATTGTAATTCCATGCTCAGGATTTTTATGTTTCCATATCCAATATTCATTAGCTTTTAGATGGAAACAAATTAACAAGAACAATCCTATGCTCTTTGTTTACTCACATTTTCTAATATTTTCTGAGGAAATTTTCATACATAAAAATGGAAAGAGCAAGACTTTAACCACAGCTAATCTGGCTCTGACTGAGTCAGAGTAGTTTTAAATGTTGGCTTTGAATTAGTAATTCCTCATTTTCCTTCATCTACAAAAAACTCTATGCTCTATTAGGGAGTATTGCAGTTAAATGCGCTGCCATGTAATTATCTTGACCTTAATTATATGAACTCTGTTTTTCCTCATGAACCGTTTGGTCTCCAGCACTACCACTATTTTGATATTCGTTTTTCTTAAAAATAGCTACTAAATATTCTATTCATATCTCTCCCCATGTACTTTTGAACCTCTGACAATTGATGAATTACTTTAGATAGTTTCTTCGTGCACTAAATAACTTCTCACAGATTTTTAGGAGAAATAAAGTCACTCATCATAGCTGCACAAGGCACTGCATTTGATGCTGTTCACAGCACTTATGCCAACCCTTTTATTCCACTTCCCTTCATCATGACCACTCCCTTCTCTTTTTAGCTTTCTTAGAAATTGTTACACAAAGTGTTCTGCCAGTATTTGAAAATCTGTCTGTGCGTATAGGCAGAGAGTGAGTAAAAGAGATCGCAGAAAAATATCTTAGTAAGCATTTCAGCCTTCTCCTTGGGATCTGTTATTTCCATTCTTTTCTTGGAAAGATAATATTTCATCTAGCAGAATATGATTGATCAACAGAGCAGAAGGGATATTTTGTGTGTGTCAGTACTTGGAAATGCCATAGTCTGCATCTATTCTTCTGCTAGTTCCTTTTCTCACATGGCTTAATGCAAAATGCCAGTCTTTGCAGTGCCCAGCCATATTCTCTCCGGTTTCATCATCATTCTGGAATATTTTTATTTCATAGGATATTTATTTCATTTCAATTAGGATTGGTTATATAACCCAAGGGAAAAATATGTACATATCGTTTTGAAAAATATCATCGTATAGAAAGTCTTAAAACATTTTCTTATCAAATTAGTCTTCACTGGAAAAGTGAGATGAAGATGAAGCTGACTTGTTCATCAACAGAGTCAACATAGCACAAGTAGCAACAGTGAAAACTTCTTCAACTAAACCATGAACATTGGTCAGTCTCTGCTTGAAGATGTGCTTCCTTCAGGTGTTCTGAAATTTATTCTGAGTATTCTGAATCTATAAGAAATTTGCTACTAGCTGTCACTCAGTTTGACTGCTCTTGTATCATTTCTTCAGATTAACAGACTTGAAAACAAAGTATAATTATATATGGATTATGAGTGCATTAATTCCCCTGCAAAAAAAAATTCACCATCATTCATTCCCATGTGCATACGTGCTTAATCCCAATTCACCTCATTCCTTCATTTAATATACTGGTATTAATATTTATTTCCCTTTTCCAATTTCAACTTAGATAACTCCTGGTTTTAATATAGTTGTGTCTAAACTAAAAATCAATAAAATTATGTATTACTTATTGTATTCACGCCATGAGAGATAGTGTGGGCCTGTCTGGTATCCAGAGTCAAACATGGCCCTTTATACTAAAAAAAAAAAAAAGGATAAATTGATTTGTGGTTAGTACATTCACTTTAAAATCTTTCTGGTTTCCCGAAGTAAATAGAAATCTTAAATATAACAAATTTCTAACTACTGTATTTCTTAGTCATGTCTCTGAGAATGCATGTATGGTGGGCTTGTTTCCCTAGGGAAATGATAGCAACTCAGAATAAAATCTTAGGCTGTCAGCTGTCACTTCTTCAGTGTTATAAGCACTGATTGTCAAAATCATAAACTATTCATATAGTTCACACTATAGATTTAATTTATTTCACATGCACAACTTGAAAAATATTATTATTTACCATAATATTTAGGCAAACTAGTGGGAAATTCACTGTAAGCCAAGATAATTGTCCAAATAACCATTGGTGCTCCTGCTAAAGTCAGTGGAGAAAAAAAGGTGTACCAGAGGTTGATTCATCCCATCTGTCTTTCTCACATACCTCAAGAGTGGGATGAAATCCTTTCCAATGTGCTTATCACTCTTGCCTGGTCTGTACAGCACTTGCTTACACAGTATGCCTTGTGGATCACTGAAACTGAGAGAAATTATTTTAACTTTCACTCAGCATGCCAGAAAAACAATATTCATATTGTTGAATATTTATGTGCTTTTGTTTTGAAAGCCCAGCCTTTCCTCTCTCTGCAGTTTTGTTTTATTTGAAGAATAGGCATGGATGAAAACTGAAGCCAATGAATGTCACATGAAACTCTTTGCTTGAATTTTGTGATATCTAGGCTTTTTGTGCTGTCTCCACCAATTTTTGTTTTATCTTCCTGAACGCTCATAGAAATCAAGGAGCAGTGACAAATTTTATACGGATAAGAATTGCTATTATGCCAAGGGACCAAAGTTCTTACAGGATGGGTCTGGTCCCTCATAATTTGGATCCCTTTTGAAATTAATTTTTCCAGTTATTTAAAAATATACAACCCTAAACATTTAACTAGTTCTGTACATAGTACAAAATATTTTCAGTCTGACTAAAGCTTATTAATCCAAAAGACAGAGGAGTGGAAAATTCCTAAATTTGCTTTCCTTTCCATTTTTTTCTGATCCCAAGGAGGATTCTTCTCACGACACCTGACTTCAGGGTGGATTCACTTTCCTGTTAGATTCAGTAGGAGGTGGTGGTGCTGAGATACATCCAATTACAGAGATGAGCCCTTAGCATCATGGCCCTTGTCCTGCAACTGTAACTAAGCAACAGCTCACATTCCTCCTGTCAGTAGTTTTTCAAGCTGATATGCTACTGAGACATAAAGAAAACAAAACTGTATGCACACATCTGCTCTCAGAAAAAAGTCAAATAATTTCAGCTGGGAAAACACTATTAACCATCTAATATCTTGTTAAGATTCCAAAGGATAATTGAGGACCTTTATTTTAACAGAAAACCAGATAGATGGCTGCAAGCTTTGAATAACGAGATCAACACAAAAAGCTTGAGACACAAGCTAAATTTAAAAAAAAAATTCTAACAAACAATTAGAAAGCACTGTCACCAAGTCGTAACCCACAGACAGAATATGCCACTGTCTGTCCCATGAAGGTGTCATGCAGGCAAATCTGCACCCCACCACAGGTGGGTGCTAACTGGTGTTACAGCCACAGATGTCTCTTTATGACTCAGTTAAAAACCTCTCTTGTGTTAATAATTCATATATAAAACTGAAAAAAAAGAATTGTCTAGTGTTCAATTGATGAACCCCTAAGTTTTACTTCTGCTCTACTAATTAGCTGCAATTAGTACATCTTTCTCAGCTCATTCTAAGTTATTTGGTATCTCTATCAGTGACTTGGATTAGATTGGAAAAGTACTTTTTGGTGAAAGGTTGGAGATGACACAGAGGTCAAGGCTGTAATAAATAATGAAGATGATGGATTACTGAAGAAGCCGCACTTTGAGATCAACAGTTAGATATAATGCCTTATGTAATATATGCAAATAAATTGTTTAAGTTAAATTTTTCATCTGCAAAGCCATTCAATTTGAAGGATGAAAAAGCACTCTAGAAAGAAAAATCTTACAGAAAAATTTAAAAGCCCAGGAAACCTGAGTTTGCATATGGCTGGTTAGGACAACATGTTTCACTGAGAGAGTGAGCTCTCTGTAAAGTATAAGGCATTTTCCTTGATGTGGGTACCACTGGGAAAAAAAGAAAAAAAAAGATTTTACTTATTTCATGGGCAGCAAAAATTAGAAATAATTTTGGAAGAGACCAATGGTGATGAGGTGCTAGTGTCTTCAGTGGAGACACTCAGACCTGCCTGAGTTTGCATTGGCAAGCAGTAATATGCAAGTTGTAGAAACGAATCTGCAGAATAACGCAGCTAGTTCTGGGCAGCAAACATCCACACTACAAACAGATGACAGTTTTATGCAATGCTACTTCCAGTCTGTCCTGTTTTTTGCATGATCATAAGTGACAGGGTCCAATCAAAAATCCTCTGAAGCATTTATTATCCAGATTTGGATCCATCTAGAGTCCAGTCTGTGCAATTGTCTGTCTTATGAGGAGAAGCCAGGAGTATTAAGTGGGGATGACAGCTGATTTCCTTCAAAACAGCGCTTTGTGTCAATTAAAACACATCTGGTGTATCTGTATAAATGAAAACATGAAATAGCTTGATGCCTTTGTAAGCAGCCCTTGTGGACAAATCATTTGAAAGCAGGAGCTTCTAGTGTATAATTCACCAAAGTAATTTGTCCAGTGCCTGGAAATTAAAATTAGATACACTTAATATGGAAACAACTAGCTAGGTAGGAGATAGAAATCTGTCCTTGTCACCTATGGGTATAAATGGCATCCACGCCAGTTGGAACAGCTTCTACAGTGGATTCTCTACCACTTAAAAAGTTTTAGCTGGGTCTTCTTGAAAAGTATTAATTTGGGCTAGTGACTGAATTCCCATCTCCACAAATACAGAGGGGTACAGAAAAACAGTGACAAACAGGGCAGTCATCATAAGCAAGGCTGTCCCAGGAGGGTGACCAGTGGACCCAGTGAACAAGGTTTCTGCTGCCATCTGTGCTGGAAAGTGTTTCCCTCTGTCATATCTGATGTACACATGTGTATGTGTGCTTTTGGGAATGCCAGCTCACCTTCACTGCCGGTTGGAGCGTGGAGCCTCACGTTTACTGAGGCAGCAGTCCCTAACAGCATAAGGCAGTTTTAAAAAATAATTAAAAAAAAATTACAAAATTAATAATTAAAAAATGCAGCGTTGACTTTGACCTACATTTTAAGGACATATGCAGAGGGTGTTTGTATTAATATCTTCCTCCGGTTCAGGCCTGATGCCACAGACTTCAGTAAAAAAACCACTAAGTACCAGCTGCTCAGAAATGAAGTGGGAATTAAGACATATAGCTTAGAATTTCCAAAGGGATCTCAGTGTGATGTGAGCTAGTGATGTTTATGCAATCAAATATTCCAAAAAATCCTATTAGTCCCTTACCCTTCCTTCCTTCCTCTCTTCTCTCTTGCCTTCCCTCTTTTGATCATAACCAAATAATGAATGCATAAAACCCTATAGGATGTTTTAAGAGGATTACTTACTACCACAAACTCTTAGCTTGCACTTCTCTATTTTTCCTATTCAGAACAGACACTTATTATTTACAGGTAATTTACCCTAGTTTGTATGACAAAAGTAGTTCTGACTATATTTCATGTCTTGAGAAGACCTCAAAACTTTTTTTTTTGTTTCCTTTTAAGCTCCCCATGAACATAATGTGGCATTTGGTCAAAAATGAGTGAAAAAATCTGCTAATAGTTTTTAAAAATCCAGTGAAGTACATAAGAAACTTGTGCATTTTTCAAAGGCAAGAAATAGATTTCAATACTCAGAATGTTCATCTTACAAAATTAACACACCATGACATTTTTAAAAATTAAAAAAAACAACAAACACAACCAAAACAAACAAACAAGCCCAACCGAAACAAAGAAACAAAGAAAACCAAGAACCCCAACACCTGATAAAACCAGACTTTTACCTCAAGCTTTATTATGGAGCTTCATGTCCTAAAAATGTATTGAGGTCAGGGGAGGGAGGGCTGGTTTATGTAGGTTCACAAATCATTTCTGTCAAAAGTACTTTGCTGAAGTCATTCCAACATTTTGTCACACAAACTAGTCATATCCCATAATGCTTAATGCATTTGCAGTAACAATGTATATATGAAATAAAGAATTTAACTTAATATTTTCATACTTCCTTTGCAGTTTTGTAGTTTATTTTCCATATCCAAAAGTCTGTGACATCACCTATATTTGTTTCTACATGCATCATCATGGCAGACAGGAGATAATCTGAGCAAACTAAAACTGAGAAATACAACTAGAAAAAAGGAAATCAAAATTTCACCCAACATGTATCACCCAGTCCCAAAACTTCTCCAGAGTTGCAAAGTTAAGAGTCATGACATCTGTACCTGCCCCAATTAAACATGACAAATAGTAGATTGGTTTAATCTGATTAGTTATGGTCATACCAGTTTGAAAGAATATTAGGAAACTCCCAGAAATCTATCTCTCTTTTCCAGCTTTCTTCTGATTTCTGTAGCCATTTATGTGGCACTTTTTCTATCTGAATAGAAAGTTGCTTTTTGTTGGAATTTTACTGAATGTAATGTAGAGTGATTGCTTGTCAGGATTGTTGTTGGATGGTGGCACATCTCAGTTATTACTGCCATGAGGTTTGTTTTCACATTCTTTTGAGTACTTGGAATTTTCCTCAAGAGATAAAAAAATGGGCCATTATCACAGCTTCTGTTATTGCATCTGGCACTATAACTACTGAAGCATCTCTATCAAGTTTCATCCAAAAATAGCAGAAAAAAGAATTCTATTCAGTGGCTTTAGATGACTTTTTTGTCCTGGAGGATAGAGAGCCTGAGCTGGCAGTCCAGTGCTGAGGCACTGCACATCACCTCTTGTCCTGCTCTGGGCACCTGCCTTCTGGATGCAGCAGAGGAATGGTTGTGAGAACAGTCCAGAGAGACACCTTAAGAACAGCAACATCTTTTTCATGCCGCCTTTCTCCTCGGTGGCCTTGCCCTGCCACGCCCTGCTCAAACATGAGAAGAATGTATGACTGTGGCTCTGGGAAGGAAATCTGTCCCTTCTGCACACAAGATTTTCTGTACAGCAGCTGAATGCTGAACACGCACTGCAGTTCTGCTTCTTGAGGACACTGGGTGCACCAGGCTTGTTCTGGAGTTCTGTCTTATACATACATTAATGCTCCAGCATCTGTGAAAGTCATAGGAATACACTGCACTTCTTGAAAGCTGTCTTATTGCATATGCACAGTGAATCCACCCTTTGGCAGGAAATACATGGAACATACATCTATGTCATGAGACAAACACAAGGCATATGAAAGCAGACGCTGCTGGTTGAAACTAATAGTGTTCAAAATAATAGCTACATAATTAAAGCTTAATGTATTAGGAACTATAAAATTCTCATTTTGATGGACTTTTTTTTTGTGATGGGTTTTTTTTTTAAATCAATATATTCCAGAACACTGGAGCTCATTCCATACTTTGACCAAAGCTGAAGTAGTCTGCGAGGAAAAGTTCTGGGAAAGTTCTGACTATGACTCTGTGAAAGTAAGGTTTCCTCATCAAAATGTATCCTAGATTGTTGTAGGTGGTGTTCACAAATTGTTTTATTGGTTTGTTCACTGTATGTTGAATGTGGTTCTGCATTTGTTTTGGCTGAAGGGCTGCCAAGGTAGGAAGGAGCCCCCTTGTTCTGCCTGTTTCACTGAGCCTTGCAGACCCCACAGGGGGAGATGTAGATTCTATTTTCCAGGAAGAAAGCCTGGAGGATGAGATAATGAGGGTGGTCCTGCAGTGCAGAGAGACAATTAGAGCAAACAGGGAATCTGGAGAATAAGAAGACACTGGGAGATGCTTGAGATGAAAAGATAAAACTTAATCTGTGCAAAGAAGAATATGGAACTTTAATCCAGAAACAAACAGACAAACTTTGAGGGGACTTAAAGGGAGCAAGACTCAAGAGAGGAAGATACCTTAGGGGATGCAGCTGTCAGGGAAGCATAAAGTGCTCTTTAAGACCAGATGTATTCTCTCACCCAGAGAATCTGGGGATTTTTCTACTTAAAAATTATCTTTTCTAATAAAACTTAGATTTCCTCTTGGAAAATGTCTTTTAGCGCTTTTGCTCTTTTAAGAAAGAGAGGAAAGCAGGCTTCTCTCACTTCTCTTGGGTGTTATCACGACCACAAAAAAGAAAGCTCAACACAATGGAAAAGCTCAGGCTGTAATTTAGCACAGTTCCATGAGCACAAGAGGTATTCACTTGACTTTCTATAAAACATTTGCCCACTTATGTTTCCCAAGAGGCATAGCATTACAGACATTATCCTGTGTGTCTGTGGCAGTGAAAAGTACAGCTGATCAGAAGTTAACTTTCCTGAGCAGAAATGAAACCTAGAAAAACCCAGGCTAGTCTTTATTCAGGTTTGGATCAAGCAATTTTAAACCCCTAAATAGAATCTATTTATTATTTTTAAAAAAACAAAGATACTGAAATTTTGTAAGCCAAATGACATGTAGGAAATAAAGGGATATAAGACCATAGCAAAGTCCTGAAATCCCTTATTGGATGCAGAGAACTCAAATGGATTCAAATGAGACCTTTTCTTGCAGCCAAAGTGGCAGGAATTAACACAGTGGCAGAAGCTTCTCAGATAAGCAACTCAATTATATCAGGATTATCATAAGCCAGTCTTAATAAAACTAAAAATGAACCCATGTCAGCAGAAACCTGACAAAATGTCACTAAAGATCTTCCCAATGACAGTTTAATTAATATGCCAGGAAGTAAAGTTAGACTAAAAAAAATTTGTGATCAATTTTACGGAGAAATAATTGCATCTGTTCACATGTAATCCTCTGAGTTTTCCAGGCAAGTAGGACAGATTGGAAGGGTGGTGGTAGGATCTGTGACTGGTGTAGACTTTTATTGACCAAGCAATGCATCCTTCATGAGTCAGCAGGCAGGTTTGATTCCAGGACAGTGAAGCAAACTTGTTCAAATGGGCTTGAATAATTTCTTCAGAGTGCTGAGGAAGCTGTGTGAGAAAATTATGGGATATCTCAAAGCAGTGCATCTACTTTGCTAACAGGTCCATTTTCCCTGGGAGATGGCAAAAGGAGCTGTTTCCCACTCATTCACAGGGAATGTATTTTCCAGGCTATAGAATTGTCCTCCCTGCTCCCTCTTCCAGATGAGAGATGAACCTGGCCACTAAATCACCAAACTGAAACAGCCTTTTTATATGGGTGGAAAGTCACAAGAATAGAAACATGGAGTGTACCATACTGTAAGACTGAGCGAATATCTTCAAGTCGAGATTATCAAAAAAATGAAAAAGCATAAATCTTAGTGAGGTCAATGGAATTACTCGTCCTTAAGTTCTGTAGGCCACTTTAAAAATCTCCCTGTGAATGTTCATGACCTAAATTTCAAGTCAAGTATGCAAGCTGAAGAAGGGAAGTTTTAGGGATTTTTTTTGCAGCTTCAAGCTCTTAACTAGAAACCTTATCACTTAATTTAAAGAGACAGAGAAATACCCCACCTTCTTGGGTCTAACTCTGACAGACCAAGTGAAGCTCACCTGGGAGCAGTGGTGTGATTTACATATTGATCTCAAAAGAGTACTTGGGATTTGAGTGTTCTTCTGACGGGTTAGGTATAGAAGGATAAAATAAGCCAGGCAAATATCTTTTAAGGTGGGATTTGGATAACACCAATGCCTGACAGTATTAAAACCTTACTAGATGACAATGTATTTTATCTGCACTAAGTTCTCCTTGGAAAGGAAAATTAAGGATGATGATAAAGAAGTGCTATCCCAGAACAACTCTACTGAGTTAATAAAACGTAGCTATGTAACATCTCACTGTAGCTGCTCATTTAACAGATAGAGGTAATGTTCTCATAGAAGTGTGGTTGAGAATCATAACCAAACTCCTCACAGTGGTGTTAGCTACTTCTTGAAAAACAACTGTATTGTGGGGTGTCCCACAGACTGCTTTCAGCATCAAAATCCCCTTGACTCAAGTACTCAGAGAAATCTGTATTCCCCAGGAAGACTCCAGATTAAGAGGGTTAGATGCAGGAAGGTGAGACACATATGTCTAATTCAAGACCTTTACTTTCCACTTGTATTTTTTTTAAATTTATTCACTATTGGTAGAGAGATGCAAGATACTGGGAGAAGTTTCAAAGAGAAAAGAACCAGAGCATGGAAAAGGGAAATATGCAAGTGAAAAACCTGAGACGTTCTGGAATCACAGACTCAGAGAATCATTTGGATTGGAAGGGATTTTAAAGGTCATCTAGCCCACCCCCTGCATTATGGCAAAGTTTTCTCCATCTAGAATCAAATGGGAGAGGCAGAGCGCGCTTAACCAGTGACTTATCCATTGCTTAAAATATCTACAGAGAAAATTGCCCTAACCCTATCACTTTAAAGCAACCAAAGACTTGCATCTACATGAACTGTGGAGGGCTATAGAAAAGGAAGGTTAGGCAAATTTTTTGAAATATTTAATTTTACTTGTTCTTGTTGGAAGTTGAAGCTGGAAGACCTTAATTTCCTGACTTGTAAAGATTCATCTCAGGCTACTCTTTCTTTTCAGTAGTAAATTTGGATTTTTTTTTTTCTTCTCTGAGCAGGGTCTCAGGACAGAGAGTTTCACAGGCTAAATTTTTATTAGGGGAAATCCATATTTCTTCTTACAGTTTTATGCCATATTGCCTATTTATGAATAATTCTCACATCCTTTACTCTCAGTTTGACCACTTCTGAGTCAGTTTTTTTCTTTTTTATGTAACTCTACCATCATTAATTAATTTGCAAAGTGATTCAGTGAGGAGTGGGTCAATGGTGTGATGGGTTTTTATTTTAGTATAATAATTTATTCTCATGTGAGTGGCTTTAACTTAGCCATGGGAACTCTGTGCAGCTGACTCTCCTTTCCCTCTTTGCAGCTGCAGCTCAGTATTTCTCATGTTAGTGTGTACATCATCTCACTGCAGAATTGAAACTTTGTCATTTTGAGTGTGTTCAACTTGCCAGTCATTTGTCTTCTCATGTTGTCCAGTTTCACAGATAAGGTTTAATTGACTTCTATGGTATGTAATGACCACATTCAACAGGCCCAGGGTTCATCTGCAGAAAGCCAGTTAAGAACAAAATGGTAGAATTTGCCATGGACCACAGAAATTCCGTCTGGTTTCCGTTAAGTATTTAGTCTGGAAAAAAGTTGCTAAACAGTTTTGGAGCTGCAGTTACTAGGCTATAGCATACCGTGTTTCTTTTCACATGGGAAGAATTAGTTTTTCTCATATATGTATACCACATAACAATCCTTTTGGTGGCTGGCTGCTCTCAGTTTTCACAATGTCCTAATACGAAACTTCTAGTTACAATAAATTCTTGGTCTGGAATACCACATGGGAAAATGTAGAAATTATGTCTTTTCTGGCACAAGCAACAATATTAATATTGGCCTGAGAGTATAACTCAATTCTGAAAAGTTATGACAGTTTTCCCTGCCTTTCATAATGTCCTAGAGATTACAGGACTGATCCACTTGATTTAAAAATATTTCAAAGTTAGTGTAATTAAAATCACCTCTTAATGAATAAAACACTTGTGGCTAAAGAGATCATATTAGTAAATAAAGAAAACCTTTCTTTCAGGAAAACCATCATAGTAGTGTCAAAATTACCATTGTTGCTACCAGTTTTGTTAATATTTCTGAGATATTAAATTAAAGATTTTGCAAATCAATTGCACTCACTACAGTTGGATGAAGCCAAGATGGTCTGATATCACTTTTAGGAAAACAATCTTAAGGAACTCATGCTCACTTTTGTGTTACAAAATAAAATTGTTACAATATAAAATTTGTCACAAAGTTTAAGTTTTGCTTGTCTCCTCTTCTGTTTTTTTTTTCACAGAATTATTTTATGCCTTTATGTCTGTATGCATCACAAAGTCATTTGAGGGGTCATCATCATATCATCATGTGCTAGAAAAGCTTGCCCTGTCACAGTGTATTATTTATGGTTAACTGGTGTTGATTTCTAAGTTTGCTTGTATTTTAAATGAACAACATTCTCTCATAGGAAGACATAATAAATAAATTATAAATTAATTGCTAAAGCAACCATATGACACACAACCTCTCCTGCATCTCTTTTGTTTTTTTCCCATCCAAAAGATTCATCTCCTAAAGCACAATCTTCTGACCTTTAGGAGATTAAATTAAAATGAGGAATTTCCCTCCTCCCCACTTAAAGGATGAAAAATGTGCCTATAATATGAAGTAAAATAGATTAAAATCCTCCTTAATAAGTTATCAAAACCTCCAGAATCTTTCTGACAAAATCTCCTAAATGCCTTTTCCATCACTTGGGATTCTGTGCAATTAGGGAATAGGAAAAAAATTAAAATTTAAAGTAGATTTCTTAATGGATTGCAGACCAAATCCATCATTAATATATACATCAACTTTTTTTGTCTTCACCACAGACTGGTCTTTCTGACATAATTTGATGATACAAAAAAATTTTGTAATGCCACAAAAATAAATCAAATTGCATTTTAAAAACTGTTTTCCCTGGTTCCTGTGAGCTGTGTCCTCTTGTTGCCATAAGCAGTGTTGCAGCTTCCTTTCAGGCTGGTTCTCCAGAGCACATCTGCCCTCCACCACCAAACCATTCACAGCCATCACAAAACATGTTCATGTTTCATGTCTCTGCTTTATATGTTAAGACTGGATAAAAACAAGCTAATTAATGAGCTTGATTATCCTTGTATGGATCTCATTTATAGGGAGATGGATAATTTTAAAATCTATTTTTCAAAGACACTAGTACAGACAATTTTGTCACTGTAACTTTTGGCCAATACTCATGTGAGCTGCTTGTGGTGACAGATAAAAGAATACACCTAATTAACAAAAGAAGGGTCTTCGAGCTCCTTCAAGAAAATGTAATGGGAGAAAAAATAAAAAAGAGAAAAAAGAAGGGAGTATTAATGGAAAATACACTTCACATGCTAAAATGTGTGTCCACTCTTTGACTGGCAGAAAGATGACCAGATTTTGAAGGAAGCCAGTTTGTGGTACACTCTATCATTAAAATTCCTGCAAAAATTAGGAATTGAGACAGGAATATGCTACCGTATGCAATAATGAAATCCCTCTTCTTTTCTACTGTTGAATGATACCTAAAATTCATACCCAAGATAATTTTTCCAGCATTAAACGATATAGGTTTGTGCTTTGAAACCAACAGGATGTAGAAACAGCATTGGTTGTGTAGATTCACTGCCATTTGACTTCTTTTTACTCCCAAAAAAGCTATGATGTGCAAAGGGATTACCTACAGACATATTTGTAAGACATAACCCTTCATCTACGCAGAGGGCTTCCTTAAAAGGATCAAGTGAAAACAAACCCAAATTGCACTGCTGCCTAGGGAATTAACTCATGTGTCATGTGTGAAGCTGGCTCTGCTCAAAATGAAATGACACAAGAAGCAGAGAGCCTGAAGTATCACTCAAAGTCACCTTGTGCCTCCTGGAAGGCAGCTTGAACATATGCCAATATTCCGAACGGGATGAAAACAGTTCATTCACATCCACCCTAAAAATATCGTGCAGCATATTGCTGAGGAAGTAGTAGGAGAAGAGCAGGCAGAAGCAACATTCATATCCCTGCACTGGGAACTGTTAAGAAGCTGGGAACTCAGAGGTAGTGATGAAAGTGCGGGTGTGACCTTCATCTGCTCTTGAGTAGATGAGCTCGGTGGCTGGTCCTTGTCCTGCACAGCTGCCACCTCCCCTTTTCACAGAGGTGAGCATTACTTCTGCAGCTACTGGGGACCAAGTGGGACCCTCAGGGACACACATAGAGAGGGTCAGATGGATGACATTTGCTCTGTGTGTCCTTAGAAGACAAAGATCATAGCAACACTAATCTTGGCAACACGGTGACATTAACCTCAGCTCATGAAAATGCCATGTAAATCTCTTAAGCACAGTGTTCAGAGGGAAGAATTTATCTTTTTTTTTTCTCCAGCAGTTTTGCTACAGGTGCTGTTAGCTATGTTTTGTACAAGTGTGTTTAATAAACAGGAAAACACTGGGTCTGGGAAAAGACTTTTGGAGGATTTTTATTGTTTTTGTCCTCATATAAGATTTATGATTTCACAGGTAACAATGTTGAACTATGGCTTGCATTCCCCACTCCTTAATGTTATCTTATATCTAATTAATATATGGCATTACAGGGTATTCATATGCTTTTGAGTATTACCACTCTGCCTCCTTTGCTTGAATAGATCCAGAATCTCATAAAAAACCAATCATTTTCCAAAACAAATGGTCTTACATCCAGCCTACAAAGAGTAGGAGAAAAATAAATGGAGCTAGTTGGGACTGTATCTGTACCCCTTCTGAAGCATGGATTTTACTGAAATAATTTGACACTTTTCTAGGTTGCAGGGCTCCTGAAGATGTCCCTGGCTGCTGCCTATCCACAGCTTTCCCTGAAGAAAACTTCAGATCTTATACTCAGGTGACAGCCTCCAAGTGTAACTCGTGTATTTGTTACATCCAGTTTTCGCGAATATGATGAGGTTGTGATGCCCAGGAGCGCAGCCATTTCCACAAGGTAAAAAGAAATGTGTCACACAAAAAGAGAAGGCATCCACAGATCAGATTAACTGCAAGCACCTTCAGGGTGGCTGAGGTATTTGATTTAGATGCATTTCTGCTATTTTCTTATAAAAACTGGGAAAAAGTACTGAACACCCCTTGGTTGTTGTTGCCTTTGCCTTTCCTCTTGCTCTCTGCCAAGACATGGCCTTGTGCATGGCCCATTTGAAGTGCAAAACACAGGACAACTCGTTTGCTTTGACCAGCTGGGAGGAGTTGCTCTGGTTTCCTTTGATCCTCAACTTGCCACAAGGCTTGTGAATCAGAGAATCTGTCATCAGCTCCTTAAAATTATTCTCTCTCCCATAATTATTGACCATCCTCAAAATGCCTTTATTTGACTCTTTCATTGCTTTTTATTACTAAAAATTACTGTAGATGCTTTCACATCTGTTGTGGGTTGTTTCTCTCAGCTCTCTGTTCCATCCCCACGCTTTTTATATGGCTAAATCAGCTACCAGGAGACAGATATGTTAAGCAGAGTTTTTTATTAAAGAAATACATTTGAGTTCTTGAACTGTGTTGCTTTTGCAGTTCTGATAAGGAAAAACACCCGCAGTGTGGTGAGAATGTGGGAAAAGCTTCATCATCTGCTATTTCTCACTCTTTTGCTGCATTTAAATTATGTAAGAGTCTGCTTCCACTTCAGTCTACTGCACCCTGCTTAGCAGCCTGCATGACTCTGCAGTTAATTTTTGCAGCTACTGTAATTCCCTCTTAAAAATTTTTGGCAGCTCACCCTGCTGAAAAGGGTATATTTGGAAATTGCCTTTTCTGCAGTTTCACAATATCTGTGATTATCCAATTTAAGCCTGAGAATCATACTTGAATTGAATTTCCATACCTGACTACGAGCTCCTGTCTGCACTTCCATTTCTTGTGGGTTCTTCATGAAGCAGCAAAATTTGGATACAAAATTCTGAAAAGAGATCACTGAGGAATAGCTAAACTCAAATCAACACAAGCGCTGAGTGAAAACTGGACACGAACATTCACACCAAGTGTCATAAGGTAAAAATTTCTCATACAGTTCAGTATCTTCTTCAGGAAGAAATTTGAATTTTGGGGTCAAATTTTCTGGATAATTTTTCTGGCAAATAATGTCAGGATAAGCTTTATCAAATCAGAGTTTGTGAGACATTATGTGTGCAGAAGCACATGCTATTTTACTCATTCAGAAGGCAAAGAAACTGTTCAAAATCACCCCAATGAAATCAAACAGAGAGTTTCCCAAAGTTCAAAATAAAAAAGAACTGAATTTTTAGAATATGTGAATTGCACATTCTTCCTTTTTGGGTGATTGCCACAAGGTATTAATAAATATTTTGACATTTCCAGTTAGATACTCAGCACACTTAGTTTTCAGGAAAAGTTTGAATGTTGAAGACTTTTGCAGTGTGGGAAGACAATGAGGCAGCTGCTCCTGTGCTACTCCAAACTGGTTTGTCCTTTCCTAAGAGAGTGTTAGGTTTGCTATTGCAAGTTTTCAACAGCATGTTATATTTACTGTCCTGGTAGCTGAGACAACTTCACAACAGCAGATTGGTAATTTTTTGTCTTGTTTTTTAATTTACAAAACTTTCCAGTCCTGCTGGAAATGCAGCAAAAGACTTTTATTTCTTTAGAATAATAAGGATTAATTATTATTGTCTTCTCTGGAAGTACCCAGCTCATGGTTCAAGACTACAGTTAGTTGTGACAAGTTCTCCTTGATCTGGAATCATGATAAGGTCTAAGAAAAAGAGATCCTAAAAGAATAACCAGCTTCTTTATTTTGTAACCCAAATCTTGCCCAAGATTCCATGCCCAAGCAGAAGGAAAGGAACCATACCTGGCAAATTCTTGCACCAGCTGTGAAGAAGCAAGAATTTACAATTAATAATCATATACTCTTATCTTGAAGGCTACTGGGCACATCTTGGAATGTGCTAAGTACCTTCAGTTCCCATAGAAACGAACTGGGATCAAAGGACACCCAGCACCGCGCTGGCGCAGACTGTTGGCTGCCGACCAGGCTGGATGTAGATGTGCAGGTGTGCTACACCACAAACTGCTTCCAGGAGAGCTTTAAGTTTTCCATTACATAGACAAGACTGAGGACTTTTCAAGGACACAGTGGTTTAAAACTTTTGAAATCTGTAGGGCTGAAATAGCCTCTCAGATGCACGTTCAGCTCATAATAAAATTATAAAGGAGCGGTGCTGTTAGTGTGGATACCTTTGCTGCATCAATTAAAAGGAGCTCTCTCTTTTTGGAGAGGATTGGTTGTTTTTTTGCAGCAGCAGCAGCAGTGTTTTACATACAGGCCACAAAGAACACTGCACCAATCTGCAGAGCTATCAGAATCACAGGGAATATTTTAGCACTATGAAGCCAGCAACAATAGTAGTGGAATGCAGACTTCATTGAATCCTCTTTAGTGTGATTTCCCATATCATGCTTTTACAGGATAAAAAATACGGAGTTCAAAATCAAACAGGAAAACATCCCCAACCTCTAATCTCCACTTAGGAAGTATATCACAAATTATTCTAGCAATTTTGCCATACGAGGCTGAAGTACAGGGGTGCCAACAGAGAGTGGCTCCCAGGGTCCAGTTATCCCTTACGTATTCATGCACACAGATGCACCATTCTTGCTGTACTACTTTATTTGATTTTATTTGCTGTTGTGTAAGTCATCCAATCCATATTCATGCCCTCTAGTGAGTTTTTTGAATGTGATTTTTGAGGATGTTAAACACCAGTAACTCCTAGCCATCCTAGTAGAACTGCAGGCACTTTATAGCCCTTTCAGTAAGATTTTTTTTGATATCTAGGCAGCTACAGTGTAGAGCTCACAGCTGAATAAGTCACTATATAAATGAGGAGAAATAAGCTTCAGAATGGGAAATTCATTCTACTGTGAAACTGATATTAAAATCAGGGAGGAAAATTGTACAATAGAATAAAACCAAACCAAACAATAATAGAACAAAACACCTCCCTCAAACAACAACAGCAACAAAACAACAACAAAACAATCCAAAAGCAAAGTGAAAAAAATCCCAAAACCACACCAAAACACCTCCTCATCCCCATTTCTTCTCATTGAATACAAATGGTATCCAAGTGGTCAACAAAGCTGTAGGTGGGTACCCCCTGCTTTTCTGAGATTACATGAGCCCCACTTCACAGATGTCTGAGGCAGGGCACCCAAAACCAGCTGACACTCCATAGCACGCACACCCTTGTCAGTTATCGGTGGGACACATTTTGGTGGCCTGTGGGTGTGCCCCTCAGCAGCAGCCGCTGCCTCCTGGAGCAGCCGCAGCATTCCCCGAGGGATGCAGCTCCTCCATCCAGCGGGTGCCGCAGAGCCGCTGCCTCAGCTGCTGCTGCTCGCATGCAGGAAGGTGTTTGCTCTGTTACAGGCACTCTGCCCTGCAGCACAAGAAGGGAGCTGCTCTCTCCTAGGGAATATTTGCTCCATTTCCTCCTGGATGAGGTAACAGGACCCAAACCCCACTCAGTTCTGCAAACGGGAGGGAGATGCTCTTTTGCACAGGGCAGCTTGTCTCTTTGTGAGGCAGGGGTTTCCAGTTCTTAGGTACTTCTTGCTTTATTTCCTCTGCTTTGAGTGCTGTCTGACTGCCTTGACAGACCTTACACTGCTAGCAGGAGCACTCTGATTTTACATTTTATACAGGCATGGAATAATTTAGGTTGAAAAGAGCCCTCAGAGGTTACCTGTTCCAACCCACTGCTCGAAGCAGAGCTAACAAGATCAGTTTTCTCTGGCCTGTGTTTCACCGAGTGTTGAACATTTCCCATTTCCACACACTCTCTTGGGGTCCACAATTTGACACATTTCACAGCAAAAATATTTTTCCTTTTGTCTAACCGGAAAATAATGTGCCTTTGTGTCCTTCCAGCAGGCAGCTGCAGAGAGCACAAAGGTGTCTCCTGAGCCTTCTCTTCTCCAGGGAGAACTGACCCAGCTCTTCAGCCTCTGCCTGTTCATCGTGTGCTCTGTCCCTCTCCCTGGGCAGCATGGTGGCCTCCACTGCACCCATTGCAGCATATCAATATCTTTGTCCTGGAGAGCCTAAATCTAAATTCAGCACTCCAAATCTGCCTCAACACTGACAAATAGAGGGAGGAAAGCTGACCTTCCTGGACCTGCTGGTTATGAGATTTTTTATTTTGGTGTGTAATTGAAAGCCAAGTCACTCTTTTCCTTACCAAAATAGTGTCCTTTATAGATTCAAGACAATAATAAAGCAGAGATAGTTTTCACTTCCAGTGCTCATGTTGTCGTCAGCTTCAGTACCAGGAATTTCACACTTTGGTGGTAATCACAAAATCACAGAATGTGCTGAGTTGGAAGAAACCCACAAGGATCATTGAATCCAACTCCTGGCCCTGCACAACATCATCCCCAAGAGTCACACCATGTGCTCAACAGATTTTTCTAATTCTTTCTTCTGCCTATGCTGTCACACATCCAGCTCTCAGAGACCTGAGATATTTTCCCTTCATTCTTTTTGTCTTATCCCCTTCCTTCTTGAGTATTCCTAAGTTGTTAGTTCCCTGAATCATGCAGTACCCTACCCTCAAAAAAAAAACAAACAAAAAACCAAAAAACAAAACAAAACAAAAAAAACCCCAAAAAAACTAAAAAAAAAAACCAAAACAAAACAAAAAAACAAACAAAAAAACAACCCAGTGGAATAGCTGCATTGTAAATCAAGGTTTTATGAGATTTTCTCATCTTCTCATGTTGGATTTCATGACTAAAATTCAATTTTAATTAAAAATGTTTCTTTTTTTCCTTTGTTCTATATTTGAGGGCAGATTTGAACTTCTTACTGAAACAAATTTAAGCAATCTGCCTTTGGAACCATTGATGCCTTGACCCTCTGACAGCCTTTCATTAAACATCTTTTTCATTCTTCTTGACTGTCATCTCAGCCATCAAGTAAGGACACACTTTATAAGTATGCATTTCATTTTTTTAAAAACCCAGAAACCTATGAGCATTTAGCAACATAGGCAGGATGACATTTGTGATTTGGTCCCAGGACCAAAGAATGGTCTCCTGTGTCACTTAATGTAGGAGGACAGAAGGAGCAGTGAGTCCCCAAAGAGAAGGAAGTGCATTATAATCCAAGTGGCAACAAAAATAATTTTTCTAGGGTTTTTCCCTGCCTCAAAATAGCCAACCAAACAATCACACAGAAAACAAATTAGTTTTACATAAACTGTGAAGCTGTGATGAAATGGTTTTATTTATAGGGCAGCTTACTCTGAAAGTGTTTCCACTAATTCTACAATCAGCCTTTGTATTTATCCTCAACTCCCTAATAAGAAAAATCCTCCAACTCTGCTGTTCCACCTGCTGGTACTGTTTGTCTTTTCCCCTAAAGGAGCAGGTTTCCAGGACTGTTTTGAGAGCTCTCTTCCCCTTTCTTTTCCATTTCAGATGATTTTAGTGATTTGTCAAGGGGTCTTTTCTGAGTTTGTTATTCCCAACTGAGAGCAGAATTTGACTGACAGAACTTGTGATTTTAGAGTAATTATTATAATTTTTGGGTCACATTTCATAATCAGCTATTTAAATGATCTTCAGCTTCACCACCACCTTTGAATTTTTGTTTATTATCATAGAACCATAGAATAGTTGGGGTTGGAAGGGATGTTTAAAGGTCTCTAACCCATTCTACAATGATCAGGGGCGTCTCCAACTAGATCAGATTACTCAGAGCCCAACAGGCCCGGAATGTTCTCAGGAATGGAGCATCTACCACCTCTCTGGGCTACCTCTTTCAGTCTTTCACCACCCTCACTGCACGAAATTTCTTCCTTCTATCTCACCTGAATCTAACCTCTCTTATTTTAAAACCATTACCCCTTGTCTTATGTCTTATCAGAAGCAAAATGCAGCAATTCTTACCTAGTAACATGGTCTATTTGTTCTGTTCTAAAGATTGTCACATACATGAAATATATAAAGAAATTAACATGAGATACATTTCCTCATAGAAAAAAAAAAAGAAAAAAGGGGAGTGGAATGTAATTCTTAGTGCTAACAACAGAGTGCAACTGTAAAATTCAAGGTCATTCACACAGGAATTGATAGACCAGTTCAATACCCATGCAAGAGAAAAAATTCAGTACAAGAAAGAGGTGAAAGAAAGGTCACAGCAAGCACCTGCAGAATAACCTGTCCAAAGGCAAGTTTCCTTTTATTCAGTACCACTGATTAAATCTCCAAAGCACAAATGTTTTTGCTCCTTTGTAAGATGTGCTTTTCTATTTTAATCGTGTGTGGGGTTATTGCCAGTCTAAATGTAATAGCCATTCTGTTAGGCTGTTACCTCAGTAGTAATGAACAGCAACATTTATATTATTACTTCTGTGGTTTATTCTCTCTTTTTTTGTTTGTTTGTTTGGTTGGTTGGTTTTGGTTTTGGATTTTTTTATCAGAAAGGACAAAAAAGATACACTGAGTAAATTTTGCTTATTGTATGTTTTGTTTAGTGAAGTATTATCATGTCTGCTCTCATTAATTTTAGAGGGAGGACAAAATCATTGCTGACCATCTCCGAAGTTTTCCTTTTTATTTTTTATCTGGAAGTGAATTCTTCTTATCTGGATGTGAACTCTTTCACCATTTTCTTGAGAAGCAGCTATATTTACTTTCAGCTCTTCTGTCCTGTGAAGTAATTCACAGCTACTGGAGAGTAGTCATGGAATATCAATTTTCAAGTGTGATTACTTAAAAGGTAAAATTTGACAGTTTCATAGGTACCAATCAGGCCTCCACAGCTGCTTTGCAGAGAAGTTGACCTGCATGTGAAGCCAGATTTAAAAACAAAACTTCTAGTGAGATTGAAAGCTAAGAATTTAGCTCTGGAATGGGCAGCTGCCAAGTTTAACTCTTTACTGCAGCTGCGGTTAGAGATAGAACAGGAAGAGAAAAGGGCACTAAAACACAGCCTGCCAAACTAATGAGAGATGGCAATAGCACAAATGGAGAAAAATACAGCTGAGCTCTGGGTAAAACCCAAGAATTACCAGTGCTTTACCCTACACAGCAGACTGTACAAATGGAAAAAGTGGAAATGTTAATGGAATATGTGATGAAGCATTTAATGAAGATGTCAATCATTTTTAAAAGTGAAATCTCTACCCCTTGTTTGTTTACACATTCTTCTTTATTTTTTTTTAATTTGCTTTTTTTTTTCCTGGTGTCAATATTGTTTTATCTCTCCAAAACATACAGCATAGCTAAAATAAGATACATGCAAACACTAAATGACAACACAAAAAACGCTAGGGAACTTTTTCCTTTTTTTTTTTTTTTGTGGCTTAGCTTCCTTTGTATTTTCTATTTAGTTTAAACACAATGGAATATTTTTAATACTTTAAAGATTTTATTGTTTACATAAAAGATGAAGTGAAATATTCCTCGTGAGAGGAATGAAAATTCTCAATTGAGGATTCTCATTTCATTGGAAGAATCAACTCAACATCTGCATCCATCACATGCTGTTCTTAAGGTCTTCTGAACCAAAGCAGGCTAATGGGGAACATCAAGATTAGGGGCAGCCTGGGCTGCAGGGATCATGTGTTGGTGGAGTTTGCAGTCCTGAGGGATATGACTCAGATAAGGGGCAAAGTTAGGCCCCTGGACATTAGGAAAGCAAATTTCCAGGTCTTCAAAGGACCTTGGAAATGGTCCTTGGGAACAAGCGAGTGGAACCAAGCTGGTAGACCTTTGAGGAAATCTCCTATAGAGCAGAGCTAGCAATTCCCAGGAGAAAGAAATCAGGCAAGGAACACAAGAAACCATCATGGCTGAGTAGGAGACGGCTGGTCAAATGAAAAGGAAAGAACCAAATGCACAGGCAGTGGAAACAAGGACAGGTGGCCTGGGAAGGGTGCAGAGATGATATTCCATTTTGTAGGAATTGGGTGAGGAAGGCCAAGACAAAGCTGGAACTGAACCTGGCAATGGACACAAAGAATAACAAAAAGGAATTCTCCTGATATGTTAACCAGAAAAGGAAGGTCAAAGAAGGTGTACTCCTCCTTCCCAATTAATAATGCTGGAAAACTGACAATGCTGCCATTGCACCTGAGGAGAAGGGCGAGGCACTTCTTTTGCCTCAGTCTTCAATGGTAACCTCTCTCCTCACAGCTCTTGCGTGGATGGACAGCAAGATGGGGACTAGGGGAGCAAAGTCCCTCCCACTGTAAATAAAGATCAGGTTCATGATCACCTGAGGAACCTGAATGCACTTAACTCTATGGCAGCAAATGAGATTCATCCCAGAATCCTGAAAGAATTGGCTGACGTAGTTGCCAAGACACTTTTCATAATATTTGAAAAGTCATGGCAGTCAGGTGAAGTCAGGTAACCAAAAAATGGGAATCAATGTATCCATCTTTAAAAAATGGTAGAAAGGAAGACCCTAGGACATTCCAGCCTGTCATCCTCACCTTTGCGCACGGGAAGATCATGGAATGGCCCCTCTGAGAAGCTTTGACCAACCCAGAGGGCTTCTATGTTGGAGTAAGTACGTGAATGGACAAGGGAAGAGCTACAGGGGTCATTTATCTGTCTCAGTCCTGATGGACAACAGTGCCAAGCAGTGTCCCTCAGGATTCTGTACTGGGACCAATGTTGCAGTGATTGAAGGGCACAGACCATGCTATGCAAGCCAAGCCAGTTTATTACACTAATCACCGGTATTTATAGTTCTCTAACGTACAAAATGTTCCACTAGGACCCCTTTGCCTCTGTTCCCTTAGCAACACAATCTTTTCGGTTGTCAGGTCCTTGTTACATTCTTTTGTGCCAGCAATGTCCCCGTTACATCTTCTCTCTCAGAGTGGTCAGAGTGACCAGAGATGATGCCTTCACTTTTGTTCTTGTCTTCAGTTTAGCTCTCCCACGTCTTCCACTCTACCAGAGTGGAAGAGGTCAGCAGTTCTACTCAGCTCAGCCTCTGTAGGTGTCCGATCTTCCACACAGTGATACTTAACATCTTCCTTAATGACATAGGCAAAGGCAGAAATTTTGCAGATGACACCAAGCTGAGTGGTGGGGTGCCAGGATGCCATCCACAGGGACATTACAAGCTTGGGAATTGATCCCATGAGAATCTCATAAAGTTCAACGTCAAATGCCAAGTGCTGCACTGGGGTAAGGGAAACCCTCTCTATCACTCCAGGCTGGGGGATGAACAGATCCAGAGCAGCCTGACTGAGAAGGACCTGGGGGTGCTGTGGGTGAGAGGCTGGGCATGGCCCAGCCATGTGCCCTTGCAGCCCAGAATGACAAATGTGTCCTGGGCTGCATCCAAAGCAGCGTGGGCAGCAGGGGAGGGAGGGGATTCTGCCCCTCTGCTCTGTCCCAGAGAGATCCCACCCGCACCCAGCCCTGGGCTCCCTGCACAACAAGGACATGGAGCTGTTGAAGTGAGTCCAGATGAAGGCCACACATGTGACTAGAGGGTTGGAGCACTTTCACTATGAGGAAAAGCTGAGAAAATTGGGGTTCTCAGCCTGGAGAAGACAAGGATGACCTTAATACAACCTTCCAAAGAGCCCACAGGAAAGATGGCAAAAGACTCCTAACAAGGGCCTGTAGTGACAGGACAACGGGAGATGTTTTGAGGTGGAAGAGGGTAGGTTTAGATTAGATAATAGAAAGAAATGTGAGAGTGATCAGACATTGGAAGAGGTTGTCCAGAGAAACTGTGAGTGCCCCATCCCTGGGCAGGTTCAAGGCCAGGTTAGATGGGGCTTTAAGCAACCTGTTCTAGTGAAAGGTGTTCCTGTCCATGGCAAGGGAGTTGTAACTGGATGATTTTTAAGGTCCCTTCCAACTCAAAGCACTCTATGATTCTATGTCCTGTGAAGATAACTGTCTGTCTCCACAGGCTGCACAATCAACCCAGACAGATAACTTACTCTTGGCCTCTAAGTAAGTTGCTGAAGTTAGGTGAGACTGATTTACCTTTTTAATTCTGTTTCAAAGGACTTAAGCTCATTTTCAGTTCAAATCATTTTCAAAGCTCTTTTTATTTGGAGAGAATCTGACCCACTCCTCTGAATACTAGATCTTTTTAAACATAATTGACTGTCATCTTTTTATTTGTAACTGCCATCTTACAAATTTTAAAAAACACACATTCTTCCTAGGCTAATTAGTTTGAACAGCCTACTTAATTTCACTACAGCATCATGTTCCCTAGCAACCTATTCTAAGCCTGCCAGGCATGCTGCCTTACCAAAGAGTAAGTGGAGGAAAATAAGTCAGCATCAGCACTGCTGCTCCACGTTTTATCTCAATCAATGTTCTGTCTGTCAAATGAATCTCCAAAATGGTCTCACAGCTCCTTAACTGTCTAAATCAAAAGGTGTATTGCCACACAGTATGCAATTAGATAGCATGCACTTGGGTAGGAATCACCTATGGCTGAGCAGTAGAAAGCAATAGAAGTTGGTCTAGAAAGACCAATTCCAGAGTATCTAATCATAATCAATGTATCCTTGTGTGCTTTTTGGCAAAATTTAAATATTTTGGTGGTGAGCTCAATTGGTCTAACATCAGGAAAAAGCATTTAATGACAATTCAGGATGATGCTTTTTCAGGGAACCTTGGGTGTGCCCATATTTATCATTTGGTGCCCGAAAGTGTAGAGCTGAGGTGTGATTTTGCCTGGTGCTTAATCTTGTGATGGGGCTTTTTTGTCTTGGTGAAACTACAGATGGACTCATGCAAGGAAGTACCACCGAGGGCTTCCCATTTTCATTGGCACTGCAACCCCTTGTAAACTGTTCCCTTTCTCTGAGGACTAGAAAGAATTTCATTGCTGGCAAAGACACATCCAGAATGCAGATATCAAAGTGTATCACAACAAACTGAAGCCCTCTCCTCACATCCATGTACCCCACTGGGGAGTACAGGCACACATGCTGTGTTTGGGAAACAAGTGAAATGGAGGAGAACATCACCTATATCCAAATAAAAAACTGGAAACTGGAAACTATATTTTCCCTAATGCTTACTCAAAAGTTTTGGAAGCTTTTATAAATGTCATCCTCCTTGCTTTTCCTTGTAATTTAAAATTAAAAAAAAAATCCATAATTAAAATGAGAAATGAATGTTAGGAACAGCCTCAATTCAACTGACATTTCACTCTAACATTTACTGGAGGCATTCTACTTTTGTTCAGAAAACATGAAGGAAAAAAATAACTGTATTAAATACTTCTTTAGGAATACACTTCTTCAGTGGATATTTTCTGTGTGAAAGATGATTTGTCATGTCATAAAAACTGTTATTCTGCCCTTGCTTTCCTTTGCCTGGCATTAACAGGGAATAAAAGCACACCTCGTTTCTAGACTGACTCATTGGGACAGGAAGAGCCTTGAGGTGTAGCACCATTGGGGATTCACCACCAGCCAGGCAGCACAGGCTGTACCCACGCCTGCTCCAGAGGCTGCCCTTTTGGGGACTGCAGACAGGCATGGGCTTCAGTGGGAAATGCACTGCTGAGACACAGTTAGTAGCTGCTCCCGTGTGTTGTACACAGTCCTGACGGAAACCCTTAGGTGCTAGTTGAACAAATTCAGCCTATAGTTAGTTTGAGGAAAGGCTACAGTGTTCTAACTATAACTATATTCATGTTTTAGTTTCTTCTCGAAATATAAATCTATCAACAAATTTTCATTGTTCTCTAGTTCTTTCCATCACTTCCCCAACAATCTCAATTCACTTATTTTGTTCTCTCTGATAACAAGATAAAACCCAGGACACTTGTACCATGTGAAACACTTGACTTCTCTCGGGCTGACTATTTAATAACAACAGAGAGAACTGTATTAACAGCTTCTTCTGAAATCTAAAAAATCAGAGCTGCTTTGTTCTTTCAGAATCACATGAAAAAAATATAACCAACAGAACCCCGTTGCCTTGAAATTTTTATTTCACTCCTTCTAATGCATTTCCCAGTCTTTATCTTCCATCAGATTGTACCAATTAATATTTTGGTGTATGTCTAACCCCACATTATTGAAAAGCATCAGATTCAAGGCATGCCAGTTTAAAGTCAAACTATTAAACAATGTCAAGCAAAAGGTGGCTTAATCTTCAGCAAAAAAATAAATAAGTACACTTGCTGTCCTCTATTTGCTATAGAGGACAGCAAAGTAATGCAGTGCAAGTAACGTCTCATAAATCCAAACCCTATCTTGCCTTAATTAAACAAAATAGTTGAGCTATAACCTGGTCCTGTTTCAAGGCTTTACTGAGCCTCTCCACCTCTGAACTGTGTCAGTTCCTTTTCTCACCAAGCATAACTTGGATGAATGGGAACTGCTAGATGAAAGTCAGGAAAACATATAACAAAGATTAATCCTACAAGGACTGAACTGTAGGACCCTCCAGTACAATGGGTCTGAACGTTTTCCTTATTTTATATGTCAATTCAGGATTCTAAATCTAAATTTAAATTGAAATCGAAATTTATTTGTTTATGTTGCAATAAGTACCTTTGGGAATAAAACAATTGCCTTGAATTTTGCAATTGCTATTCTGAAAGCTATTCCAGTGCCAATAGTAAACCCCAAGCATCTGTGATTTCCCAACACGAAGGTGGCTGTAAATTAAATAATTAATTCTGTGATGTAATTGTTATCTCAGGAATCATCAATGACCCTTCTAGTCATTTGATTTAGTTTGTAGGATAGTCTTTGCAGTACAAATCAAACACAAATATTTCTGCCATGAGATTAATAGTGCAAAGATGAGCTGGCTTTAGGATTTAACAGATTATTTAGATTATTTTCAATTATATATTGAATATTTTTCCTTTTATTGTCGTTCCCCTAGCAAATTAAAGGTAGGGGAAGCAGAGCTAAACTGGAGCATCTGCATTTAAATTTTCCTTCCATTATCCAAAGCATAATTAGCACCCAGAGTTTTAAATCTGACTTATCCTTCTGTTCTCAGGAGGGTCTGATGGATGATAAACTTTTACAAATGTGATTATTTTTACCAAATAACATTTAAAAAATAAATTAAAGTAAAACATTACACCTCATAATGACATTTTTTGCTTCTTAAAAAAAAACAAACACTGCAATAAATAGATGAAAATGGCACTAATTTCAATTTCATATTAAACATTTTTATGTTCAATCAACTATAAACAATCTCAAGTGCTAGGAATGTTTTTGCCTCTGAAAAGCTGTGTTTAATTGAAAATCAGTTTTCTGTGTAAGAGGTAATATTTGATTAGCCTTTGCTAACTTGCCACGCAATAGCATGACTTTCCTGCCACCCTTCCCATGCCACTGTGACACAGTTTTTGGCCTTTCAGCTGCTGACCCAGATTTGGGCTTACCCTGACACGCTAAGCCTTGGAGCAGTTTACACAGACATTGCTCTGTGTCTTACAGTCTTAGTATGCCAAAGTAATTATTCTTCTGATGATTAGTAATCTTTCTAGATTTCCCTGTATAGGAGGGATGTGTGATAGAAACTAAGTCAGAACTGTACAGCAGGGGGAGTTTCTGAATGGGATCTGCAAACCTCAGATCTCATTAGCTGTCAGACATCCGCAATAGCAACCAAACATTCAGCACTGCCTAATGAAATCGTTCTGGAACTGCAATTTCAAAGGATCATACAATTTTTCAGATACCTAAAAGACTCTAATGCTAATTTGGGAAATAAAAGATTTCTGTAAATATTAAGGGAGTTAAGCATCCAAATTTCATCAGAATTTTGAGTGATCTAAAAAGAAGCATGTTTATCTAAAAATTTTAAGTTAATTATAAGTTTGCATACTTTTAAAGATTGTCTTATTTCTTTGTTCATGTAATAAAAGGACATCAGGTTTTTATATGTTTTTAATGCTTCAATATTGAAACAAACACTGCAGAAACCTTTCCTCTGAGCCTTGAAGGCAGCACCAGGTTATGTGGCCTCTTGCCCAAGTGCACGTTCTAATGGGTGGGAGGACACTTGGCCTTATATTATCTCTTGGGTCATTACCCTCAGATTTTACCTCCAATGGTGCTTAAAAGAGACTTTCCTTCCTAAATCACATCAGTACATCAACTTCTTGATGGGCTGCTCTCTGGTTTCCCAGTGAGAAATCACCTCATACCCCAGGAGTCTGAATCCTTTCAGAGAACTGCTGCAAATTTGGCACATGTACCTTCTTTCTGACAGGATAAATAATTCAACAGAATATTCTCTGCATTATGCATTCAAGAGAGTTCAAGTCATATCTATTATTCATTGGGTGCTATTTAACCAGCTCTATCATTGACTAACTTACATTCTGTCACTTACCTTAAGATTCACTTCAACACTTAATTTATTCCTTAATGGTTATCTCATAATTACATTAACTAAAGCTGTTATATAAAACAATGATTGCAATGTTTTGCATTTTTGTTTTTCTCTCCACCATAAATATATTTTAAAATGTTCCTCTACAATTTTCTAGGCTGTGCAGGGCTCCTTGAAAGTCCAAAACTGACAAGAGAGTCATGAACATTTTCAACAGAGAGAAAATGCCTGGAAAATTATAATTTCAAATAAGTACAATTTATTTACAAAATTAGATTTTAAAATTACACAAAAGTGATATTGAAAAAGGCAACAACTAATTTTCATTATTTGATTTCTTCTTGCATGTTTTGAGATGTAATTTTTCATGTTGTAATAGTCTAGGTAGAATGAGAGAAAAATAATTAAACTGCATTAAATACCTTGAAAATAAAAGAACAGATGGAGTTTAATGGGGGTTATTTTATGAAACATCATGAAGATAAGACAATCTTTTCTAGAAGTAACCATTTACCAGATTACTACCAAAAATTTTTCAAAGGAATGAATCCAGAACATTTAATCCTGTTAACATTTGAGAAACTGTTTCATGGGATAGTGGAAAACAGTTATCTGCAAAGGTCAAATTTTATCTGCATTCTTCTGATATTTTCAAAAACACAACTTTTTCCAAGAGTAGACTTGTGATACCTGCGGGCTGATACAAGTTTTTTCTGGGCAACTACTCCATTAGTGTTAACCAGAAGTCAGACAAGAGTCTCCAGATCTCACCCAAGAACAACTGAATTTTTGCTACCTTGTCTTAGACCATGGCCCTGTCTTGTTGGCAGCACAACACTCCAGTGACATCCAGCAATTTTCAGTATGGAAAGGTGTCCTCCCCCTAATCACCAAACTCGGGGCTCTGGCAATTAACTGTTCTGCCTCAGTGAACAGACAAAACCCCCTGAGAGACAGTTCTTGCTACCTGATGACAGACTTCTCTGGAGGAGGAGTTACTCACTGAAGATGCCTCTCTCTTCCACAAACTACAGAGAAAACTTAAGTTGACAGCTTAAAAGACACCTTATTTTAATTACTATTCTTGCAGAGGAGCTGCATGGCACAAATTCAGCTCTTGTTTCTGCCCCAGTGACATCATGGCTTCAGGAAATCTTAGTTAGGAAGCAAAGATTTCCTATAAAAAATTCTTATTTTAGTGATATTCAGCATAGTTGCTTAAATCTTACATAGAACATTCAACCTTGGTGGGAAATATCAATGACTACTAAATTTCAGCTTATAAAATTTGTTACATTAATCAATTTATATAAGCACTTCACCTTTGGTCACACCAAAACCTCCCTGAGACAGTCTGGTCACTCAGTTTTCAATGTCAATGTGAAGTTTTCAGTGCCTTATTAGGCCATCAGTGTTAGTCACTGTTTTTGAATGCTTACTTGCAGTTACCTGAATTGTACAAATACATCCAAAAGGATAACATACACCATTAACTGACTCTGCAAAAATTGTAAGCTTCAGACATGTTAAAACAGCTCCTTTCTTGTTCAATTCAAGTATAGATTTTATATATCCCCTTTTATATTATGCATGCATTTTTCCCCAATTGGTATATAATTTATTTAAAAATATGTTCAGCACTTTTTTTTTATTATAAGTAAATTTATAGTGCAACTAAATGGAAAAATCCCACCTGCAGCTCATATGACAAATCATTTTCCCCTTCTCATCATATTGCTCTGAAAGAATGTTCATTTTTATTTACTTGCAGTGAATTTTGCCATTTGCTCAGAAGATAAAATTGTCCTGCAACAGGAACTCTCTGACACTTGGGTGAGCAAAGGTTTCAGAAAGTGATGAGTAATGAAGTTCCAAGAGACATTGTTTAGGAAGTTAAAAATTTGGTGGAATCTGTCATGAGAATTAGACTTTCTTTGCAGTCAATATTACAGCTATAGTATGTACTAAAATATTAATTCTTATAGTCAAAAAAGGGAGGCTTATAAAAAAAATAGTTATTTTGAGAATTTAGGAGACAAGAATGTTACCTATGATTACGTCTGATGGTTCTGTGAAATGTAGCAGGTAAGTACCACTTGTGAAACTGCATTTGTACTTTAAAGCATGCAGAAATTAATTTTGATGTTTTATTAAGATCAAGAAGAAACATTGAAAATTGTATGGTCCCTTGTTTTGAGACTGGGGATGTGGAAGATAGTGTGCAGAGATGTAGAAATAGGACTCAGTTCAGTTGCTCAGATATTGGTGTCTAACATCACTTGAGGGATCATGACTGGACTGGGCCAGGGAAAGGTTTCCAGGTACTGTGGTCACATGTGGGTGCCTTGTAAATCCTGGGATAGCTCAACTTCCACACGTGGACAACTAAGCCTCTACAAGTAACTTCTTCCACCTATTTTAGCACCACTGGCAAAGCTGGTCCCACCTCTTGCTGTGGTTCTTAGAGAGATTCTCATCGGTCAGTGGGAGCTAAATGATTTAAATTAGATGAGAAAAGCCATATCCAAAGTGATATATAACAGGAGGATATTTCAGTGACATCTTGAGGTCTATACCATCATTAAAAACCAGGAGACATTATAGGGGTAGAATACCTTCATTATTTCTTATGAATTAAAACTATTAATACTTATGCATGTGGAAAATAATTATGCATTTAAAAAATGTATGTATTACAGCTTAAGCTTAATCTATGAGGACGGAATTTCAAGACAAACCTTTCCACAACACTGGCTTTTGAATTAAATTAATGAATCACCAAAAGGCAAACACTGCACTGAAGATTCCCTCCTCATTTCCATTAGGTGTAAATTTCTGTGGTCTTCCTTGTATCCTTGTTTACTCCATGCAAATATTCATGGAATTTAGATTAGTTGTCATGAACGTGAGCAGGAAATTCAAATTTCCATGGTGAAAATCTGTCTTTGCACAGAATAATCCCAGCGGTTTTTGGAAAGTGAAGATCCCCTGAGTCTGAGGTCTAAAGGAAGTAAAGTGGGCACGCAACCCATCCTACTGAACTTGGAGGTAGGTCTGAAAAGTAGATCTCTGGTGATGGTTATCAGCTCATCAGCTACCCAGAATATCAGACAGACCAGCAAAAGGAAGCTAAGCATAACATCCTAGATCTCAATCTGGGATTCAAGCCCCTCCAAAATTTTCCATCATTTCTGATTTGGAGGAAGAGATCCAGAGAATGAAGTTGTTTCACTCCATGGAAAAATATCATGTTCTGTTAAAAAAAGGAAAAAAAGAGAGAGAAAAGACAGAGACAGAGAAGGAAAAGAAAGTGATTAGCGGAACTCCAACAAGGGCCTTAGCAACACAAATCCAGCATCAAAGCTCTAGACATGTTTGATGCCAGTGGCTTATCTTCCACACTAATTTATTAATTTTGAATGCTGTATGTGTTATACAATGATTTGTTCAGTGGGGAAGCTATCAAAGCTTAGACACAGAGATCAAAGGAAGTCTTTAATGTAAAGGAGCATGAGCAATGTGCTGTTTCTCTGAATGTTTATGTCTGACTCTCCAGTCTAAAATGACATTAATGTAAAGGACACTTTAGGGCACCAAGATGTATTTCCATTAGGTTACCTCCTATGTCATGTTCTTGTGGTGCCATTATTAAGAGCTCATCTTCAAAGGAAAAGCAAAGAGGTCATTTTCACAGGTAACTGACATCCTGCTTCTTTAAAGCTTTGATATCCCCTAAACATGATCATTTCCTTCAGCATTGCGTATCTCAAGCCACTTAGCTTTTGGACAAAAGTTTTAAGCAGAAACATTATTGTCGTGAATTAATGGGTCTATTCTTGCAGGTTTTTTTGTTTAACAGGAATTATTTTCTGACCTTAATAGGAAAGAAATGGAAATTACTGAAAATCAGGGAATTTTGTTCTGAACTGAATCACTTTACCACCATAGAAATCTTACAGTAACTAATAAACTGTTGTAAAATGTTCTAGATTCAAAAATTTCCATTTTCTGGCCACATGTAGTCATCTCCTTGGAGAAAAAAAGAAGATGCTCAAATTTATTTTTAATGTATACCACTTAAAATAAGCAAAATGCTGATTTAAGGGCATTGTTTGATACTGCAAGATAAATGCACATTAAGTCATACAGAGATTTTAGTTATGGTTACTGAAGACTGCAAAGGATCAAACTCAGTCTCGCATACTATTATCTGGCTGTTTTCTAGACTTCTGGATATGCAGGAAGGAAAAAAACTTTTGTACTTTCTGTACAAAAGATGTAAATCCACACTGGGGCTTTCTTTTCCCTCTTGGAGCTTTTTTCTGGCTCTAATGGTACAATTAAGCACCCAAGTTAAGCAGCTAAAAGTTCTCTTCTGAAATAGATCATGAAAAATAAATAAAAATATTGTGCTTTCCCTCTGAATATTTTGGAATTTAGCCTCCACTTTCATCTCAGCTTGGTTGAGTTTCCTGATGTGTGTAATGGCATGCAGCTCTGCTGAGAGCTCTCTCCAGACCTGCACTGCAGCACTGCTTGTGGTGTATGAGAGCTGAGAGCTATGCTGAGCACAGGTGGGATCTCCCACTAAAGCTTTAGGACAAAATAATTCATCACTTCTTTTGAGCTTCTCCTAGTCCTTTTGATGAGGGTGAATGAACTGGTGTCTGTCAATAAGGAATCCAAAATCTCTGCTGTATCTCACTGGTTTTTTTCCTGATTGTGTCTGGATCTGATTCCTACCTGCCTGGTTTAGTGTAAAGTTTGTTTTAATCAGTCAAATACAATCCAGCCTTACAGAATTTTAGACTAAAAGTGCCTTCTTTAAAATAATGATGGATAATCTTCCCTGTAATTTTCATAAGCATTAATTATTTTGCTATGTATAAACATATTTTCAATGAAGATAAAGCCAAGGAAGTGAGGACATTCAGGTCTTGCTCCCAGATCTGCTACTGCAGTGACATTTCCATACATAATTTCTTCATTTTTTGCCCTACAAATAAGCATCCTGTGTAAAGACCCATGATAACAATAATCAGTAGTCACTATCTACATTAGACATCTGACCTGCACTCCAGACTTTTTGACTAAAATGAATGACTAAAATGAAACTAAAAGCCTTCTCCCCATGATCCCTTCTCCCCAGACTCAACTTTCCTCCCAATTCTTCTGCCTCTTTCCCTCTAAGCAGCTCAGATGGCTGGGGAACAGGGGTGGTGTTTAGGCTAACACTTCATGTCTGCTGCTCCTTCCTCCTCACATTTTTCCTCCATTCCATCAGCAGGTGCCCTCCATGACTCCCAGTCCTTTGCAAACTTCTCCAACGAGGGTGCTTCCCACAGGCTCCAGTTCTTCAAGGACTGATCCAGCATGGAGCATTTCCATAGGGTACAATCCATAAGGAGCAAGCTGCTCCAGTGTGGGTTCCCAAAGGGCCACAGGTTCTGCCGGAAAACCTGTTCCTGTGCAGGCTCCTTTCCACAGGCCACAGCTCTGCCAGGAGCCTGCCCCTGCATGGGCTCTCCAAGGGTCCAGCTTCCATCAGGGCACATTCCCTTTCTCCAGTGTGAGCTCCTCCAGGGATACTCCAGAGCTCCTCTGTGGCTCCCCATGGAAGGACCCAGCTGGAACTGGCTCTGTCTGACATAGGGCAGCCCCTGGTGTGTCCCAGAGATGCCACTTGTGCAGCCCCTTCCTCTGCTCCCAAAACCTGGCCCTGTAAGCTTACTGGGAACAGGCAGGTTCTGAAGCAGAGGAAACCCTCAGACTATCAGACCAGTGCTTTAACATAAGCCCAGAAAATCTTTTTGTGTGTTCTGAGTGACTCCAACATGGGACTGGAAGAGATCAGTTTGTGATGTGCTTTGAAAGCTACTCAGTAGTGCTATACTGTAGGTGTATGTAGCTATAGGTAAACACAATTAAACCATTGCGAGTTTGAAACTTGTTACAGCCATCAATAAACACATCTTAGGGCATAGCTATTCATTGCAGATAATTAAAATGTTTGTCCTTGATTAACAAGAGAGAACAGATGACTTTTTCAGATGTAGACCTCCAGTCAGAAAGATTAATTACCATGTTTGAATCAGCTTGATAGCCACTAGTGTAGGGGATGATCATGTACTTGTGGATATGTGAAAGCCCATTTGGGACTTGGACTACTTAAATGAATGTTTCTGAAATGAACAAGAAACCTGAAATGTTTCTGAAACATACCTTATATAAATGTTTCTAAAATGTACAGATACTCAGCTGTAAATTCTCTTTAAAATCGTGACAGAAGGAATTTTCTTTGGTTAAGGTTTGATTGGCAGCTGTATACAAATGTATCAAATTGCCAGAAAGATTGTTTTCTGGAAGAAACTGCTGCTCATATTACAGCACCAGTCAATTTTGAACTGACAGAGTTAACATAAATGCTCTCTTCCACAGAGTCAGCACTTTCAGGAAGAGACCTTCCAAAGTGTAAGCAAAACACTTACCCTGTGTGAGTAGAAATCTCCCAACATGCCATTTATCCTTTTCCTTGGTTCAACAGTATCCCAAAGTGTTAATATTATGGATGTTTCTCTTTAATCCCTGAGAATGCCAAGATCTAAAACACTATTTCAATTTATTTTCACACTTCCTGGGCAAGTCCGAGATCTGTGTGGAATCAATGTCCTTTGCTGTAAAATGGCTCAGTTTCTCCCAGTGGAGCAGGAAGACGTATGAGGGCTTATTGAGCTTGTTTTCTTTTAGCAGATTTGCAAAGCCATGGAGAATGTTTTCACTGGTTGTTTTCAGTTTGTCTTTGCTCTCAAACATACCAGAGAAAAGGCAATTATAGCTGCGAAGCTCTGGTGAGTTGTATCTGTCTTTTGTTTAATCAAACAAGTGAATTTCTACAGTTCAAAGAGAACGACTGTATTGGAAAACAATCCCTCTGGCTACTTAATTTCATGTCACACCTGCCAGCTCCTGACACTTTGCCCTGTCCAGATTGTTCAATGGTTATTCAAAAAATGAGACTTAATTCGCTTTCCCAGATATGATATGTCATTTCTGTGACGCATCTTGTACCTCTGACATTTCAATTAGAGGGATGAAACATCAACATCTGACCTTTACTCTGGAAAAATGGAAAACTCTCAGACTCTCATGTTCTGTTTTTTCCCCTTAGCCTTTCCACATAAAAAGAACTTCTATAATATTCACAGACATTTCTAGAAGCAAGAGTAACACCGTAAATGGAATTTTGCAGCCCAAGCTCTGCAGTCCTCGTTTTTCAAGGTGACCTAGGCTATCTAGAACAGCTCATTAGGCCTGATACAAAACTTACAGGAGGCACCTGCCTTATGAAGGTAGTGGGAGGACAGAAAGCTGTCCTAGAGCAACTTGGATAATGATAAACTAGGATCTCTCACTAGTGAACAACTACGGGCCTATGATATCTTTTTTTACACTATTATCAGATTTGGTTTGCTCTCTCCAGCCACCAAAACATTTAGTCTCTGCTGGTCTATTCCACATATATTGTCCTTACACAGGAAGAATCCTTAACCGAGTTTCTAAAGGTGCTCAGAATAAATAATACACAAAGCTAACATTTGCTGAAGGTGGAGCAAGAACAGAACTCCCCACTTGCTGCTCTGAGCTCCAGGAGGGCTTGATTCCCAAGAAGAACAAGGAGTGGAAAATTTCCAGTGCCAGCACCTGAGAAAAATGCCTGCATTGAATATGGCCCATTGCAATGAGCAAAGGACAGTTTTGGAAGCACCTATAAAGGAAACATCCACTCACAATTAGATATTGGTTTGTTACTGTAACTTCGAAAACATTACTTGTCACTTGTAATGTTAAAAAAACTTCCAGTACTGAGTAATAGCTGCATTTTGAGGATTCACAAGTAAAATTTTCCATCTCTCTAAAATAAGGTATCAGAATTCCAGAAGAGTTTGGTGCATTAGGTTGAGTTTTGAAATTAAATAATAACTTACAGAGAAGAAAGCCCAGCTAATTCCAGTGTAACATGCCAGTCATATCGTTCTGCCTACCCTGTACAATAAGAAAGAAACATCCATTGTTGTACTTATCTTTAAAATATTATAAGTTTTTTTCTTGGTGATAGCATCCTTTGGACATAATAATCTTTGCAGTTTGAGAAGCTGGATATATTCCTTCAAGCACAGCAGGTCTCCCTGTTACATTCCTCATTTAATTTACCTGTTATTATGCCATGCACCCAGTGGGTTACCTTGGATGGTCTTTGCTTATTTGCACACTGCACTCCCAAAACAGATGAAGATGTATACTGGCTTTATGTAAAGCAGACAAAACATAGCAAGCAGGGATCATTTATGAAATCCAATTTAACAGCACTGGTTAATGTTTGGATGCTGCCTGCCTCTGTGCTGCTCATTGCAGTCTGCTGTTTTTCATGAAGTATTTGCTTAGGATCTGCAATGCAGTAAGAGTCATTTTCACTTGACTGCAATTTTCTTGACATTTGTTCCAAATCCCAACACATTTCTCTCCATATATATGGAGAAAATGTTTCCAACATTCTCTCAAGAGTACAACTTAGAGGTGTTAATTGTTAATAAAAACGTACCTAGGGATATTTAAAAAGTCAGTAAATGGATCTAAATGGATCAGATAATCGGTTTTGACAGAAGGAATCCACCGAAGACACAGAGTAGTTTTGAGATTCTTATTATTCATATCATGCCCTCAGATGAACCACTGTAATGAGTTTTCTGATGGCAGAGCATGCAAAGCAGTTCTTGCCCCCAAACAATGCAAAGTTGTTATATTGCAGTGTGGAAACCCCACCAGTCTGTTGTACTGTCTAAATGTAAATGATTTACAAACATAAACAATGCGAGTGTCTCTGTTTTGTCAATGTATAGAATATGCCGACTCAGATTAAAATAGCACTATGGTAAAAGATAATAGATTGTTTCTTTCCTGAGAATGTAATCTTTTCCATTGCTTTAGAAAAAATGAAAAACACAAGCCCATGCATTTGTTCCAACTAGTTTATACTCTAAGAGCTAAACATTAAAAACAAGATACCAGAATGAAGTAATTCAGCGAAGCAATTATCTCTGTTTACATACATCAAATGAAGCCTCTAGAGTGCTTTAAGCTTGAAATCCAGTTGAGTATTCATTGACATCAGTGGAAGAATGTGCTGGAGTATGAGACACAATTTTGCACCTAGGGGAGGCGTTAGAAGAGCAGTTAATTTAAGATACCTCTCAACAAATCCATTTTTCACTTTTCACAGATGCTCAACTGCCCACTAAATAGTGTGATTCTTTTGGTTACAGGACACTTCAATAAAATCAGTGCCATATTCTATCACCATGATGTGAGTGTAGCAAGCACAAGGTTAGCGGGGGGAGGGTCAGACCACATTCTGCAATCAACCAGCCTGGATGATGCAGTGAACCAAAAATAGGTATCTGGACTAGTAGGGTGATTCAAAGTGAATTACCTGAGTGACCACTTAATTCTGCAGCACAATCCTTGGAGAGACTTTGGTTTCAGACTGATAATCTCAAACTTTAAGAACAGTATTAAAGCCTAATGATGAGATATATAGCAATGTGTTGTGTCACTTCCTTCCTTTAAAGAGAGAAAAAAGTCCACAAAACAGTTTGCCTCCTTTTGCTGAGGCCTCAATGTCAGGTTCTCTTCAAAAAGCACATGCATGCACAGATAGGGAGCAGCAGAACAGCTTGTGAAAGAGCTCAAGGCCAACTGCACTCATCTGCTATGGATCAAACATATCTGCAACCAAAAGAAATTCAAATCCCTGTTCACCTATTCTTCAAAGCTTGTTATACAAAGGTGGAAGGGACAGGAAAGCCATTCCTCATCCTTCTCTCTAAGCCTAAGGGACTCTGCAACCAAGAATGCAAGAGTCACAGCACAGAAGAAAAGCAAATAAGAGACTGTGGACACAACATAGTAGGTAGGACAACGTGCCAGAAAGGAGAGGATATGAGCAATTTTAAGGAAGGCTTTTATTGACTTTGTTTTGCCTATGTACTTCCCAATAGAAGTTATTGCAATAAAATTCCTTAATTTATTGCCACAAAGCCTGGCATCACTTCTAAACAGGACACTGTACCCTTCAATAGGGATTTGTTGGTGTAGCTTCTTTTATACATTTCACACTGAAGGATTACACTTGTTTCCTGCAAATGTGACTTATTACTGTGTAAAAGGGTGAACGAACAGATGGGGGAATAATACATTGAGAAGTAGAGAGGATTCCTTTAGAAACAAGAGATCTTGAGGGATTATTTATGGAGTTAATTTATTTTCCATAATAAAGGATGGCGATTAACCAGGATTGACAGATAATGAGAGTTAGTGTATTAGAGATTTAGTTCACTTGAAATCAAGTTGAAATTAAATTTGAAACTGAATTTTTAATTACATTACGAGGTGAAAATTTAAAGATTATTTGGTACTGTATCACTCAACTCCTATTTTTTCATCCATGCCAATTTACTATAAGTTTGGAAAAAAAAAGTATAAGTGACTGCATTACGTAACTCTACACCTCAACTGATATTGAACCTAATTATTTATTAAATGTATTTTAAATACGTAACTATTACAAACTCAAGTGAACACATAAAAAGTGTATTGCACTGTTCAAAGCAGGCAAAATTGTGTTGTTCTATATATGAAAGAAATTATTTATCTCTTGAATGTCCTTCTAAAGTATACATAGGAAGAAATGCTTTAATGTGGGATATTTGTATATACACATGATCCTGAAGGCAAGGTAAAACAAAAAACTCTAATTTCAGTGTTTTTAATTCACCATAAAGACAAAAAAAATAGGAAATACTACAATTGCTTCAAAGCACCATTGGGCCAATGACAGCAGCAATTGAAGAGCAAATTGTATATAAACTGTTAAAAGGTGAACAAATAAAATATTGTAACAGGCAAAATACTAAAAGAAATAATGTACAGGTATGAAACGTGCAACACTTTTTCTCTTTCTTTAGTGACTTCAAAAATATTTGCAACATGACCCGATAGTCTAATTTTAATTAAAAAAAAAATACAGCAGTCAATTTTCTGAAGTCAAATAAATCTACCACTGTGCAGAATCCTGCACAAGTACAGCACGTAGAAGTCTTTGGAAAGCCAAACATCATTCCATAGTTCTTCACTAACTTACAAAAACAAAAAAGGGGAGACAGTTTTGTCCTCTAAGCTGAGTATTCTGTAAAACACATGAATGTGAAATAACAAGAAGAGAAATGAAATGGGATGAAAATGGATTTTTCAGCTGAAAAAATCTTTACTTCTTTAAATCTCAGGAGTAATATTTAATGAAATTATGGAAATTTTGAAGACTCAATATACATTCTAGACAATCATGGTAGGGAAAGAATTGCACAGGAAAGGATATAGCAGTAGCCAAAATACTAGAAATAACAGAACATCTAGAAAAGTACCTTGTTCCTGGCACTGGGCAAGTAGCAGATGCTGAGGAGGATTACAACCCAGAAAGCACCACATGAGACTTCCTTGTACATTCTCTCATCATCAGCAGGCTGTGGCTCAAGAGCTGCCCAATCCTCAGATCTGTATTCTTATTTAACACCCTCTCATGTCTTTTTCCTCTATGATTCATAAACGTGGTTTGAACCTATATTAAGCTTTAAACTTCTGCACATCAAAGGGAACTCTTGCAATGTAAACATGTCTGTGAGAAGTTTCTCTTTCTGCTTGTTTTGAGTACCAAATTCTCTCTCAGCTATCTCATTCTAGCTGAAGTGTCCTGGTCCGCTGAGTGTGGGGTCAGGGTAAGACCTGTCCTCCCTTTTGGTGCTCCATTTCTTCATTCCAGTTGGGTTGTGCTTCCTCTCAGAAGCAGGGACCATGCCTGCCTCCAAATGTAGGTGCACCACAGAGTTATACACCACTGCTAGGACACTTTCTGACATGCTGCCTAATTCTTTCTTATTAATTCACAGTTTCACTTGATTTTTGACTATTGTTGAGTATTGAGATTGTTTTTCTATGCAATGATGATTTTCTGACTCAAAAATCTCATCTCTGGGCAGTAATAGTTAACTCAGAACTCATTCCTGCAAATATAAAAAACAAAAAAAGTGCTTTTATTTTTCCTGTGTGACTTACCACATTTGAGTTTTGTCAGCAATCTGTTGCCCACTGAATCAATATTGCAAATATTTGCAGTTCTCCACCACTAACCATCAGTTTTGTTATCCCAATTAATCAAGTCTCATAAGCAAATCTTTTCACCTCATTGCTCATATTCATAAATATGTTGAACTGCACAGATCAGAGGTCAGACCTCCATGAAGTCTGGGAGCTACTTCCCTGCACAGTAAACACTTTGGAAACCTGCTGAAACTGGAGATTTTTCAGATAATCACAATTTTTTGAACACACTGGTAAGAGATAATCTGAAGTTAACCATCTAGTCCCAGAATCATCTTTGAGGGAACAATCTAGCTCCTTCAAAGAGAAGTGCCTAAGTTGTCTCCAGTAATCTCTACAGATCCAAAGGAGGTGTCTGACCCTCTTTACTGACTTCAGAGAACCTGGGTGTTTATCCTGGATCAGAAGTCATAATGCAATAAAAGCAATGAATTGCTTCTATCAGCCACACATAGACAGTAATGTTAATTACCAGAAAATAGGCAAGAATATTGCTCTTACAAAGTAGGAGATCAGAAGAAACTTCTACCAAAAAAAAAAAAAAATAAAAAAAAAAAGTTATCTTCTTCTACCAGAACTGAGAAAGTTGTTTGAGGTTTTTTTTACTAATTACTTACAACTGAATATGTACTGGGTACATGAAAATTAAATTATTGCAGATATGAATAATGCAATATAGATTTCCAATGCCTTTCTTGCTTAGAAATAGATCATTATTTCAGAGGTGTTTGGAAATAAAATGAGGAAATAAAACGGCCAATTCATAAAATATCCCAGTGCAAACTAGAAAGTCTAATAGTTATTATGTAATTATAGCGTTTCTCAATATATTAGCCTACACCTGCACTTTTTCCCCAAGGAAGGAAGTATGGATTAAGTTTATATTAGGTGCAGATGTATCTGTGTTTCAGATCCTTATTCCTGGTTATTTAGATAATGTCTGTCTGAATGAGACAAAACCTTGCTCTGACACTTCATGCTGTGTATGAATGTTTATCAGATCACCAGAGCAAAATACAAAATGAAGTGCACAGAGCAGGAATCTCTTCCCAACTGTCCAAATTCCCTGTTTGCATCTTGCCTCCCTGCTGGTCCTGCTGCTCATCCACCAGGGAGCAGTTTTGAATGCTTCAAACCCATTGTTATTTTGTTTCTCTTATCTATCCCTGTGTGTGAGGTTTTGGTAACTACCTCACATAACCCTCATTAAGCTGAAAGATTTTTTGTCAAGCATTAATGTTTGCAGAGAAGAAATATGGGAAAAATATTTGTAAGTAGAAAGCACAAGTTCCACAAAATATGAAAGAGTTTCTGCAGGAGTGAAATCTGGAAATCAGTGTGGTTGTCCTCCTACCCGCTCTTTTTTGGGTTTTTTTGTACTTTCCATCACTTAGAGCATCTGAGTATAGCTTTATTTTTTTTCCCCCCAGAAATTAGCCCTCTTCAGAGGAACACTGGAACAGCTCATCACTCAAAAATGTGTGGAACCATGAACTTATGTTTTGAAAAGACTAGGAAGCCAACACTCATAAAGAAAGTTCTTAAGTTTGTTTGAAATTACTGGCTATATGTCAGAATTTATTCCAAAAGCTGGTTTTGTTTAACTGAATTTGGGGACTTATTTTGGATGCAAAGATCACAGTGAAGGAGAACTCACTGACTGCACCAGTCTTTACTGTTCTGCCTCAACAAAACTTGGAGGTGAGTTGGAGTCTTTTTAAAGTGTGTTGACTCCTATTCCTGTATTTTTATTAAAAACAATCTCTTGCTGTTGAATTTCAGTGAAAACTAAAATAAAAAAGATGAAAACAAACTGATTAGGATGAGAGCACTTTAGTGCATTCTGCATAATTGTTGAACATTTGTAGAGTTAAGCCTTTCTGTTGGGAATGCATTAGCATTTAATAAATAAAGATGCAGCACTCTTCATTTTGAAGAACCTTGAGCCATAAAAGTACATTGTGAGGCAGAGATGTAATTACAGTACATCCAGCAGCAAAGTCACTACACATTTGATTTCCTGTTCATAATTGTCTATCTGAAATGCAGTGGAGTTCTGACATGCCAAGTACTTTCCATTTCAACTGCTTGACTTTTTGGTGGGATAATATTCAAGACAGAGTATGCACATCTTCTTGTTGCCATGGATACAAGAATACTGAATTTGAGCAAAACAACAGTTTGAAAACCTGAAGTCAAAATGAAGTTAGAAATTATTTCAGGTAGACCGCATCACTTGAGCTCAGAATATGCATAAATGGAAGATAATAACAAAACATAGAGCAAGATACATGTAGCTATTGGTTAATTATTTTCTTACAAAACCTACTGGTAAGAAAATGACAAGACCACTAAGTTAGCAAAAGCATGCATTGAAATAAAATGCAAAAAATGGTAAAGATCATTCACCTGACTTGTGTTTTGTAAACAGGATTAATATTCTGCCTATTTAGGCCTTTTCTTTTGTTTGTGATAGCATAAAATAATCGTAGAACTTATATATTCAGTAATGCTTCCTAAACAAATGTCTTCCTTTTGCTTTCATATTAAATATTGCTAGAATGCATACTGAATCATCCAAATATCCAAATGTTCCGTTTTTTCTTGGAAAGGGATGCATGGAAGTTTCTCTTGAGATCTTCTGTAGGTACAGGCACACCACAAACACCTGTTCATGGAAGAAAGAAATTTTTTTTGAGCTGCTGCCATTTTTCCTTTTTCAGGAACTGAATTTGCATGCTCAGTTTGCCAGACAGAGAAGAATATGCCTGCATGGTTTCAGCTGCCAGGAAGACATGCCCCAGCCCCTTCCCACTGCTATTTGAAAACAGACGGATAACAACTCTCCGCTTCTTCCAATACAGCCCATTTTTCTTTTGCTAATCAATTATGCTTCTAAACTGTGTTTGTGTTTGAAAGGATGGGTGGCTTTGTTGTGGATTCTTCCTGTGGAGACTGCAAGGGCATCAGGCTGTCTCAGGTTGCATATGACAATGACAAACTGCTTGAGCTCAAGTTGATGCAATTCTGACAGACCGTTATTGCCCATGCTGCCTCTGATAGTCACCTAGATATCCACAGAGTGTCATTTCTTATAACCACATTTCTCTAGTCTTTCTGTACCCTAAATAAAAGTTAAGGTGAAGAAAGTAAGATTCACATTGACAAAAAGACTAAGACATTTAGTGGTCTATATTTTGAAATCTCCAGTGCAATCAGCTGCACTGAATACCTGCAGTCCAAGGTGTCCAGAGGGATCAAACTCGCTGCATATGAAAGCAGAATTCAGGTGTCTAAGGAATAAATAATAATCTTCTCCTAAGAAAGGACACTATTGCCATTTGACACATCCTAAAGAACCTAGAACATCTCCAGGGAGCTTAGAAAATTGCCCAAGGCAGGGGGGGAGGGGCCAGCCAAAGCTGATATGTCAGGCACTTCTACTTTTTTGTTAATATTAATTCTCAACATTTTGATCTGGAACTGGTTTTACATTTACAATGAATCTACAACTAACCATTGCTAACACCCTAGCCTATAGTTGCCTTAAAGGAGGAAGGATAGAACTCATAACCTGTGCAATATGCCACACTACAAAACAAAATTATTAATATTTAGCAACTCAAAGTATGTATATTTTTTCTTAGAATAGACTGGAGCAGTTCACTGGACAGGAAGGACAATGTAAAATTTAAAACACAAATAGGAGTCAAGAGTTGTTGTAGCATGCTGAAAACTGCTGATTTATCAAATATATCTCTTTGCTTTTAAGAAATCTGTGTTTTAACACTGTATGTGCGTGACTGATAAGCACAACAGCTCTGTCTCTGTGAACAATAGAGGTTTATGTGTTTGGTGCAGAACAGACCACTGAAAACACTTCATTTGTGTCACCCTAATCATTTTGCTTCTATCAGTTCACCTGAAAGATAGACACTCCGTGCATTGTCTGTCATTCTCAATTAACATAAATGAAGAAAAAATTCCACGGACTGATGGAATTTAGGGAAAAACAAAAAACAAAACAAAACAAAACCAAAACAAACAAACAAATCAGCAAAACAAACCCCAACGCCC
>VWZV01003557.1:209413-407690 GCA_013397155.1 Irena cyanogastra
AACAAAAAACCCCAAAATAATGTGTAGGTGTCCTGAGTATTTTACATACTTGTGAAGATATAGTTAATTCAAGTACTTCAAAAGAGATTTTAAAATACTTTTTAGCCAAAACTGAAGTACACTAAGAGCATTTGGCATACATACCCACTAGTAAACATTAAGGTTGCTCTATATCCACGTTCATATAATTATTTATTCCTCTCTTTAAGAATTCTTGGTTTTAAAGTAACAGCATTTGTAGCTATGGCAAATGAAATAATTTCTTCCTAAATTTCATTAATTGAATAATGGTATTATTAAGACAACACACACTAGGTGGCAAGGCTTACTTAAGACAACTGTGATGTGAAGCAGTAGACAAGTGTAAGAATTACTGTTATCTGAAATTTCACATTTCTGAATAGATGCAAATATTTTGCTTGATCATGATTTTACATAATAAAAGGCAGTGATTTTCATATTCAAATAGATACATTGTCCTCTTATGATTGTGAATTCAGAAATCATTCCTTTTGAGAACATCAATAACAATTGTTGAAGCAGACCACATTTGACAAAAATTGCAATTTGGTTTGTTTTGCACTGTTATTGAATAAATCCAATAACTCTCATACTGCAGTGCCTATGTAATAGAAATATCTGAATGTGCCCTTGGTAATAAAACAATAATAATAATAATAATATACACTACATAGTAATTAACAACCTTACACAATGCATGAAGGTTTGCAGAGCTTGAAAAACTACAAAAATTAATGCCAAGCCCTGCTTTTGTCCATTCATATGTGCTCAGCAAAGGCAGGTTTACAGGATTGAGGAGAAGGCTGCAGGTTTCTCATTAGTGTTGATTCTTGCAGAACAATTTCTGCTCTATGACAGAAAAAAAAGGATGGATCATTGCAGGTTTGTGGTACCAATCAAAATAAAAATTCTGTAAGAAATAAATAAAATAAATCATCAGTGAAACTGTATTCTGGCAAGTATTGACCCTGCAGAAGTTTGGGCAGGAGAATTAGCTACCTTCTCTCCTTAACCTCATCCTGCTCTCAGGATACCCACATGTGGCAGTCCCAGCTTCCAGTGCCATTGCAGGAAACAGCTCTGGTGTGTTTGTTGTGCCGTGACTGTCAGCCTCTGCATTTGGTACCTCTGGTTATGCAGACCTGAACAGCTTAGGTAACTGCACAGCCCAAGAAAGTGAATAATTCATTGGGCTGTTGGTCAGCTGAATCATCTCCTAAATCCACTGATAGCCCAGTGATAGTTTCCTTTAGCAAAGAGTGCAGACATGTATAATATAATAAAGACAGCTACATACAGATATCAAAATGCAGGTATCTTAATGTTCGGCTGAATTCTGACTCTAAATTTAGGTGAGATAAATCAATCATCACAGAAAACCCTCTTTCCTTCTTTGTGAAGGTTGAATTCAGTATTTCTGATGCCTTCTAAGTCCTGTGGTGGGGCTGTGCTGGGAAATTTAGGGGCAGAAAAGCATGTTTACAAAAACAGTATTGATCATGAGTATATTTCTTACATTACTTAACAGGTATGTCCTTAGTTTCAGATATGGGTATGACCCAGTTAAACAGTGAAGCTACATGTTTCTCAGCAGGTACTGACTTATTTTAAATTTACATTTAACAAGGTACAGCAAGCAAAGCATTCACAAACCCAGTGGGAAGCACAGCCTTGTTAGTTGGGCTTTTAAAGAGTATTTTTTTCTTCCTTTTCTTTTTTGCATTAAAGGATCATTGACCCCTGGGAGAGTCTCACAAATTTCCAAGAAATATTACCCAGCTGATGTCAATTTCCAGTTACAAGAATGAAACATCCTTCCCTCCCTTTTTACTGTGAACTCTTTTCTTGGAAGGGAAGCTAATCCTTATATTAACAAGGCACTCAAAATGTGGCCAGCCTGCTAAAAACACTTTTAAACTAGGGAGAATTCAGGAGAGACACGATGACCCAAAAGCAAGTGAGGAAGTGGAGCCCAGGTTGGCAAGCCAAGGACTGATGTGATGGAGAGAGTGAAGACTTCGAAAACCGTAAAGCAGGGTTGAAGAAAACCAGCCCTGGGAAGCAGATAAAATAAATTATCCTGAAAACAATTTCAAAATGTATGAATGACAGACAAGAAGGTGATTGGGAATAGTCAGAATGGATTTATGAAGGAGAAGTCATTTTTGATCAACCTGATAGCCTTCTAAAACAAGATGAATGAGTTGGTGGGTTAGTGGAGAGCAGTAGATATTGTTCATTTTAACTTTAGCAAGGCTTTTAAGACTGTCTCACAGAAAAACTAACGAGGTACAAATCAGATGAATGCACATCTGCAACAATGTGCATCCTCAGCAATTTTACAGATGATACCAAACTGAGAGATGTGGGATACACCATATGCCATGTTATATTGTGTGCATACCAGTGGATGTGCCTCAACAGGTTGAAGAAAAGAGTTGACAAGAATCCCTTGAAATTCAACAAAGGGCAATGCAAAGTCCTGTGTCTGGGCAGGAATAGTCCCACGTACTTGTATAAACTGGGGATGAACCAGGGACCTACACAGAGAATGGCCTGATGGTCATTGCACAGGACACTGCTGTGCACCCCTGTGGAAAAGAAAAAAAAAAGAGAATCAATCCTGAGCTTCCTTAAGTAAAGTGTCACCAGCAGCTGGGGGATGAGATCCTCCCCCTCTGCTCATCCCTGGTGAGACACACCTGGGGGCGAGTGCAAGACACACACTGAAGTAAATCCAGCTACGAGCCATGACAGTGAGCAACAAATTGAATTGAAGCAATTGAACAATCGAAGCAACAAACTGTCACACGATTGCAGCCAGAAGTCACAGCTTCCAGCTGGAGAAGTTAAGGTTCAGACAGAATCTTATCAATCTATATGCACACTAGATGGGAGGAAATAAAGAAGATGGAGACTAGACTCTTCTCAGTGATGCCCAGTGACAGGGCAACAGCCAGTGGGCACAAACTGAAACACAAGAAATTCCATTTACACATAAAAACTGTGGGTATTGTCAGGCACTGGAACAGGGTCTCTGGGGGACTGTGAAGCCTCCACTCTTGTTGATACTCAGAATACAACTGGACACAAGCCTGAGTAGAAATGAGGATTCATTTCATTAGGAGGACTTCCATTACAAGAAGTATTTCTAAAGGTACAGTTAAAACTAAAGATTCTTAAGAAGAGCAACAATTGTAGAGAGAATGCTCTAGAAAGGAGTAAAAGCTGGACTTTGGATATTGATCACCAGTGGGAAAGAACTGGGGGGAAGAGTCCATAGCCTATATGGTCAGAAATTACTGAAGGTTTTCCTAAAATTATGTTAGCTTACATGAAAAGACTTGGAAGTAGATCTCATGTGGTAATATTCGAAAGCAAACAAGACAAAAATTTTAAAAGCAGAGCGATCGCATTGTAGGAATGTTTTGTTGGGGAATGAAAATGAAAATGCTAAGGTGTCCAAACATACAAAGCGATTCTTTACAAAATATTTCAGGCTCTTTATTTATTTATTACCTATTTTTTCCAAAAGCTTTTCTAATAATTTTCCATAGCTTTTCTAAACTTTGAACTAACTTTGAATCTGTGCCTGAAATATTTGTTCAAAATGTCATCATTGTATGTTTAATTCAAATATAATTCAATTATACTTTGGGTTTATTTTGGCATTAATCCTAAAGTCATCAAAATGCCTAAATAGGATATTTATGCCAATTTAAGTAGAGAAAAGGTCAGCAAAGTCTTTTCAGTGTTAACACAGTTTTATTTTCTCTGAAGTGATATTCTAAAACAATAATTCATGATTATAAATCTCTAAAGATATCTAATTGTTGTCCAGGCCATTTGTAGCATATTTCCTAATGGGGTTTTATTTATTTATTTCACTTATCTGAATCTACAATCACAACAGTAATGCTCTTGCAGCTGCTGCTCTTGGATAGCCAGCTTTGTGGGTATTGTGCCTGCAGTATGTGGTGTCACCTGCTGTGGGAGTGGGCTCACACACCCTGGAATTCAGCGTCCAGGCGTGGCTCAGTTGGCTCTGTTGTGCTAATCAGATCACTACTGGCTGCCACAGAATCACAGAATGGGTAATGAGGCTGGAAGGCACCACTGGAAACCATCTAGTCCAGCCTCCCTGCCAAGCAGAGCCCTCCTCACTACCCAGTTCAGTGATCATGTTTGTCCAGAAATTGTTTTACTCTATTTCAAATACCTTCTGCATTGTTTGCGCTCAGACTTCTTTTCTCTTGCAGCAGGTGTTGGTGTGGTTAAAAATGCCAACAAGTATCAAGGTCTGGGGTTATGAGGTTCTCTCCAGTTACCTCAAAAAAGTTTCAGCTGCCTCCTCTTCCTGATAATCCATCCTAATCTAGTTTTTAAACTCTCTCTGGAGTTTAATTTATTCTGCATGCAATGGATATGTATGTTTGTATGGCAGGATAAATCACCTGGAGGTGCTTTTATTTCAACAGTGACTCTCATTAGGGTCTACATATATAGATTATCTTAGAGTTTTCTACTTAAAGTCAGGCAAATTTTAGCTTTGATGAAGTTAAATGTGGTGAATTTAACCACAAGCACAGCAGGAAATAGATTATGGTACATTATGCTGCAAATGAACAGCCATTAATCATTTACAAGCTTAATTCTTTGTATTAATTTTCCATTATAGAGTCATAGAATTTTTAAGATTGGCAAATACCTCCAAGATCAAGTCTAAGCTTTGATGGAAACCACAGAAAATATAAATTATGTCACAGAAAAGGCTTTTATCTAGGCTAAAGTCTGGATTGATATAGTTTTGGTTTTGTTTTTTTTGTTTTTTTTTTTTTTTTTTTATTGAAAAAAGCTTAAAACAAAATGACACTTGAAGTGAGATTCATCCCAGTTAGGTATCAAAAAATAAGTTGCAAGTCCAAGATTTTAAGTCTGATTTAGCCACATTTTGATTCATTTGTAGTCACAGGAGAGAACAGGCACCTTCAGAAAGCAGTCCATGTCACCACGACACATGTCAAGGAGAGCTGAGATGAATTACTCTCCAGAGCCTCCAGCTCTTTCCATTGATGGCAGGAGGCGCTAAGGGCTTAAGGTAGATGTGCAATTTTTAGCTATCTTATCTTAAGATGAATCTCAACCTTCCAGCATCGTTTCTGCATGTTACCACAGATCCCTTTCTCTGATGTCAGTTCTGCCACCCCCAAGGCAAGTGTAAAGAGTTTTAAATTAAAGAGCAGTTGGGGTCTTTTGTATTCTAATGAGCATACTAATAGTCTTGGTAGGGGTGAAGAAAAGCCTTCTCTTATGAAACAGCCTAGGTCCACGCCTTGTTTCTTTACTGGGAGATTCACCACATTCAAAACATCCATTAGCTGACAGAACCAGACACAGGATCAGCTGGAAATGGCTTATTACCCAGGGCTTTAGAGAAGTTACAAAATGGTTAAGTGATCTTAAAAGACTGTATTTAAAACTGAACTGCCTCATGGCAAACAGTAGCACAGATCTGACCTTGGTCCTGCTTCAGGTCCTCCAGAATCACCTACAAGTGCCCATTTCTGTAGCTTTTTCCTACCACTAGGTAATATAGGATCTATGGCATCTACAACAGGTAATAAGAAAATAGCATCAAAAATTTTGCAATGCTTTTTGTCAACTACTTTATCTTAATTTTTTGTAAGGATTCACTTACACATTGCTCTGGACATTGGCCATCTGCACGAGGTTGTTTTCCTTAGACTTCTAAGCAGCTCAAAGCAGATGTACGGTTTCCTCAGAAAAAGGGTTTAATAAAACTAAATCTTGGTTTCATAAAGCTAGAAAGCTAAATCATATGGGAAAACATTAGTTTTCTAAACAATCTAATTAAAATAATATTGTGGAGTTCAAATATTCAAAAAAAAATTGTTTTGTCATGGGTTTTATAAATCATTTTCATAGACAAGCTTTCAAAACTCTTCTATGTAACCTGAAATATTCAGTTCATAACATGTAACTATAATTGTAAAAATCCTGCTATTTTCCACACCATTTTTATTGGAAAATACATCATTACAATACTATGTCCTTTAAAATTTTAGTTGCTCTGGCAACTTGCTAAGGAGGTGAAATAACTGTAGCAGCAAAATAATTATTTCTTTATAGGGCAAAACAACAAAAGAAAAAAAAGTAACACTCAATATAAGGAACTTTTCACTTCACTTTGGATTTTGGTACCATTATGCCCATTTCTCACGTTTATTTGCACTCTGCACAAAGCAGATTGACTCACTTAGAGGAGCATAGCCAAGATGGTACACAGAAAGTGTGTTAAGAGAAAAATCTTTCTAGTAAGGAGTTATTTTGCTTGGTTTTCTATGAATTGCCCTAAACTCCCTCTGTTTTCTCAACTCTGCAAGCAATTGAGTTTTGACGCCTTGAAGATGACGTCTGGGCTCTTCTTACACTAAGAGGAGCAGAAATAGTAATTATTGCTTCTGAGTACTTATTTACACCTGTGGCAGAGGTTATTGTGAAACCCACACTTCCATCTTGGCACAGCAGCCTAGGTTTCCTGGGACTTTTACACAGCAAGGAAGTCATGAAGACCAAGGTGCTTTTTCTACCCCTTGTCACAGCAACTTGATTATTGTCTGTATAGAGGATAGGGTCAGACAAAATTGTCAGGGAGACCCTCCTGCTGATTCATGAGATTCATGTCCTCCAAACTCTTCCAAGGAGGGTTTAGGTGTGGCTGGATCCAGACCTAGTCCTAGACTTGGTTAACAGTTTATAGCTGAAGGATTATGTAAGCACAACCAATCCTTTATAGCATCTTGCTAAGGTTTCAATGTCTAGTGTGCTGTTGGGCGCTTTCAGAGAATCTGCCACAGCAAGGAACTGCTCATCCTCAAGGAGTAACTGGAGGGGCCTCTCTGCCCAAGGGGAGATCCCAGTGTGCAAAACACTGCCCTGCAGGGGAGCTCGAGGCCCTGTGCTGCCCACTGTTTATTGAGTAAGATAATTGACTTATTTTGGGTTGGCACACGCTCAACAAGCCCTTAGCTGCTGACCAAGACTTATGAGCCTTAACTCTCACGCTGTTATCTGTGAGCCAGATGCAGCCATTGTGACAATCATTGGTGGCTCTTGCTCAAGCAGAAAAGGGTGACAGGGATCACACAGGCACAGTCCCTTCCAGCTGAAATGGTCACTACACACTTCTAGAAAACATTGATCCACGTGATACAAGGACAACCAAACTCAGCTAAGCACAGCTAAGAACGGTAATTTATAAAAACCTGTTATGACTGCCAAAGGAAATGAGGGGAGTATGCACAGAATAGGTGTATTGTCTGTCGTGCTAGAGCAATATTCCTTTGGAAAATTAAGAAAAAAAAGAAAAACTTTATGCAATTACTGGTGTTCATTTTACTTAGTGGATTGTGTCATTTGTAACATATACCCAAATGTACACAAAGGGCTGAGAGATTTATCACGCTACTTTTAAGAATGATAAAGTCTTTTAGGTTGGAAAAGAGCCTAAAGATCACTGATCCCAACCATTAACTCAGCATTGCCATGGCCCTAAGCACCACATCTACACATCCTGGCACAACTTGAGGCTGTTTCCTCTCATTGTATCAGTTGTTACTTGGAAAGAAAGATTCAAATCTTGCTATAACCACTCTTCAGGTAGCTGTAGGGAGTGATAATGTCTCTCCTGAGCCTTCTTTCCCTCAGCCTACACAATCTCAGCTCTTTCAGCGGCTCCTCATAAGGTATGTTCTCTAGATCTTTCACTGCTTCATCATCCTTCTTGGTGACATGCTTCAGCACTTTGTTTTCCCAAGAAATCCACGTGTTTCTCAAATGGGAGCTGGAGGCAGGGTAAGTTACACTAGGTAACACAAAATCACCTGGAGACATGCTTAGTTAGCTGGATCACATCCTTACTCAATGCACTTGATTCAGTTATCTGCATATTAATGTCAACTCTTATTTGCTATTTACAGAGTTTTACAGGACTGAAAAGATCCTTTCACAAGTGGCAGATACAACACAGGTCACAGGGCTGATACCTACGTGGAGAGCTCATAGAATGTTTTGGGTGGGAATGGACCTTAAAGATTATCTCATTCCAATCCCCCTTTCATGGACTGGGACACCTTCCACTAGACCAGGTTCTTGAAGCCCCATCCAGCCTGGCCCTGAACACTGCCAGGGATGGGACACCCAGCTTCACACTGGCATTGTTCCACTGACTCCATCAAGTCATATTAAATAGCAACAGCCATTTCAAAGAGGTGGATAACTCAAAATATGGTTCATCACTTTAGAAGGTAGACATCTAGACCAGATGAGACAAAAATCTTCCCTGGATATGGCAGGACTACCTCTAATGTGGACATCTGCACATCTGTGAATAACACAAGATTCCTGTCTAGCATTTAGCTCTCCTTTGTCATTACTGACTAATTTCCCTGCATCAAACAGGGAGTTTGTTCTCCTTTCAGTCCCCAGAAGTATCCCTTGAAATTACTTTTCACCCTCAAAAGTAACAGAGTGATTTCAGACCACCAAACAGCACAGTCACTCCAAAACAATATCACCATTCAGAAAAGGGAGGTTATCCAGATGAGAGATTTGCCTAGAAAATACCCATATAAATTTTATCACTTTGCTTTATTTTTTAAAATTCAATTGACAATCGAGAAAAACAGGGTAAAATACAATTCACCTTTCTTTTAAAGAACACAGGGTTATTTTGTTTAATTTTTATTTTTTAGAGATGACAAAAGGACAACAGTGCAGCCAAAAAGGCAATGTTTTCATCTGTCCTACTTTTTTCCAACCAATTTGGTTGTTCTAGTGCTAAGTCAACCTTTCATTTGAATGCAGAAGTGCAGCACATATCACATTGGAAAGTTCTCACAAATTCGGAGGGAGTTTTTTTGGAAGGAATTAGGTTAACATTTAAAAACTTGTTAATGAGTCTTGGCTTATTCTTTTCTTCTGACAGCATGATATCATTAATGTCAGGATTTGGTCTGCCAGTTCTAGCACATATGGAAATAGGATGTTGCACATTTTGAGATACTAAGGGTTGTAGGTAAATCTTCCATTGCTTATAATTTGTGACTCAAAAGTCTGCATAACTTCAAGAAAATATGTAGTCAAGACAAAAGTGATTTAAATTGCATGAACTTAAATTCATCCACTGGGATCCAAACATAAATTTGGGTCAAATTACATTTTATGAGAAAAGCCCACCAGAGAGGGAAGAATTGGATATTGGATGACAATGGGGAAAAAACCCCTCCTATTAATTTTGCTTCTCAATACAGGGGAAGAAAAAAAGCATAAAATAAATAGGTAAATAGTTAAGTGAAAATATAATATATGGTTACCCTTTGACCTTAATTGAACCAACTGGAATTTGTTACTGATGACTGGTGTGGGTACACCTCTGTTTTCCTATTGATGTTATCAGCGAAGCTGCCAGCCAAACTTCATCTCACAGACATGTATACAGTCTGTTAGTAGGAATAAAGCTCAAAACATGTATTAGAACTATTTGAGAAAAACAGAAATACATAATTTTAGCTTATCAGCAATTTATATGAAGATTTTTTTTCTATTACATACATATAGGACACATACAGGAAAAGTGCATCAGAAAGCTAAGAGCTTTGTAAAATTCTGTTCAGCCTTTATTGAGTCCTTCATAGAGGTCTACAGGAGTCCATGTGACATTTTCATAATGGATGAATCATTCAAATTTATTCTAAACAGTATAGATTCAGTCTTTAACTATTAAACAACCTGAAAATGCACAGGCCATCAATCATTTTTCCTGTGCCAAGATGCATTTCCATTTCAGATGGTCTCATTTCTGAAGTGCATTCCTGGTAGGACAGTGGAGGTACACTGGAAAACTTGCATATTCCTATATATGGAGGCTTCTTACTTCATAAATCACACAGTTTCTAAGTTATAAAATATTCCACTTAGGACTACTTTTTTTTTTTGTTTAGATTTTATTTTGGTTTATTTTTAAATAACTTCTGGTTTTTATGAGACTTTCACAATTGGGTTTTTCTTCTATGTTTTCAAAGTTTACCAGAATACACTTATAGGTTGAATATTCCCACGTCAGTGAAACTGGGTTTTCTTGAGTTCATCAAAACTGTAAGAAACATTTTTGGATCTGCATCATTTTTTGTTTCCCCTCAGGTCCCTACTTGATGCCCTCTTTGTGCAAACCTTCCCTCTCTTGTGGTCTTTGTCTAGCACAGTCACAACAAGACAAGCCATACTTTGTCTGGAAGTATCAGAATATCATAAAAGTCTTCTTCAGGCAGCAACTGCTGTGGCCTCAATGGCAATAATCCAAATGGCCGCAGCCTTTCCTTCAGAAGCTCACTGTGGTCCTGTTGAGAACTCCAGGCACTTCTCAAACATTTGTTTTAGAGGAAAAGAGAGGAGGAGCAGCTTTTGTAGGCATCTCCATCCTCAGTGATACTCAAAACTCAATTTCACTATTCCCTGGGCCAACCAATCTAACTTTAAAGCTTGATCTCACTGCAAATTTGGCACTGCTCTCATCAGAGGCTTGGAACCAGATAACCTTTAAAGATCCTTACCAAAGTGAGTTCTTCTTGGATAGTAAATATCAGCTGGATACTTTCTGTTCTATTTCTTAATTTTAAAAGGGAAAAGCAAACAAAACAAAGCAGATATTATTGTCTAAAATTATTTTTCACAATAACACAATCAAATTCCACTTTTCTAATGTTATCTAACCAGTCACCATCTGCCTCTGGAGATATGCTTTTCTCTATCTCCATTATAATCTTTTCTAATAAAATGAGGAATAGGGGATGTCTGAAGAGTCAAAGATATGTTAAGACCAAATATGATTTAAGTCTGGGAGAAGTGTAATAAAACCAAGACTTCCAAAGTTTCCTAGTTTCCAGAATAAATTTTAAAAATAATTCCAACACATTTTAACTCATTTTTTTCTCATCAGCTGTTTGTCTCTCACAGCTTAACTTTCTCACCTCATCCCTGTGAGCCAGACTAATTAAATTTAAATTAGGTTTTGGGAATGGTCTATGCTATCTCCATGGGCTTGAACCATGTCTAGCAGCAGTTAAAATCTCATCAAGAGCCGTGCTGACAAACTTACAGCTCAGATAATTCTACCAAGGCAGGATTGAACCTGTGCACATGCCCTGTTTAATTTACCAACTTATTATAGTTTAGTAGTCCCAGTTATGATATTTAAAGCATAACTAGACAAAAGCAAACCAAGGAGGAATATATCTGAAAATACAATAACAGATAATCTTTGCTGATTCTTTCCTCTGAGTTAATCTCTCTGCCATCAATATTAAATCTCAAAAGTGGAGGCAAGAGGGAAGGCTGGACATGGTCCCCCCCTGCCTACCACTGCTTCCAAGTTGAGGAATTATTGCCTGCAATTCTAATCAGCTAATTAGGACACAAATGAGTAGTCTGAAGAGGTTTCTCTTGCATCCAAAGAAAATAAGCTACCCTTATTAATAGCACATTCTATATACACATATAAACTGACCTGAGAAACTAAAATATTTGATATAAGGAGCAAGGACAACATCTTTTGCTAGATGAAAAATTTATTGAGCTGTAAAACAAGTGAGTTTCCTTTATTTCTTCCTCTTCAAGGCCTAATTGTCCTGAACATCAATAATACTTATTTTTGTATTATAAATGTCACACATTCTTTTTTTGCTGTCAAGTCTACAAGAAGCAAGATTTCCAAAATTCCCATATTCATGAACTTAAAAAAATGCAAAAAGATATTTAGAGTACTTTCTTTTAAAGTAACAAAAATTACTTAATTTTTGTTTTAAAATCTTACTTTATGTGCTTAAAGAAAAAAAAACCAGACAATTCCCAAAAACTGACCATGTAGTATTGATATTTCTGTACCTACTTTACATACTCACTTTAGAGGTTGCCAGCTAGTATATGTATCCAATTAAGGTTCAGAAACACTTTTTCCAAGGTCATCTAAACAAGCACATTAAGTCCTCTCACTTTATATAAAATCTGTTTGAGGCAACACACAGTACACTCTCTATAATGACGCTATTATTTCAGTGTCACTATATTCATGCATTTCCATATTTTCACAAGGTTTTCTGCTTTGAGAGTCTTTTGGTGCTTCAGAACTTGGAACTCGTAGACAAGTGAAAATTTAAGTACGGTTTTGATGTCAAAAATGTCTGTGTAAACCTGACACCTGTGAACTTGGACAAAACCTCCTCAGAATGCATGGAGACTGACATTTGTTACATCCAAGAATCCTAGGGAAAAATCTTCTTTATTTGAATACGATTGGTAAAATACAGCTAATTTTAAAAAATTCTAGTATTTTAGTTGATGAGAAATTCTTAACAAAGTCCTTTGTCAGTTAATGCAAATTTGTCCAGAGTGAGAAAATCTAGAATAATCACTGAAACATTTCATTTGCATTCTGTAACAGCTTGCCCTGCAAGGGGTCCTGGTGGCAGTGACACTTAATAAACTGAGAGTTGCATTCCAGATTATGGATCCTTTGGTGTAATGAGAAAAGGTAGCATCTTTGGAGCTCATTTTCTTCATTGTTCAGACTTCATCTATTTCCCATTTTATTAGGAAAAGGTTATAATGGAGATACAGAAAAGCATGCCTCCAGAAACAGATGGTGACTGGTTAGATTATAAAATTAATATAAAATTTATAAAATTTTTATAAATAGGTTAAAGCTTGAGCACTGTCAGTGGCAGTATCTGACTGCAAAAATGTATGCAAAGCAACACACAGACAAGCTGTAATCCCCAATGAAAGCATTCAGCACACAGAGTGAGGTTCTTAACCAACAGGCGTCCCTATGGGGGAGAAGACAGGTTCAACCCCTTGGCTGATCCCAGCAGTAACATTAGAGCCTTCCCTAAATTCTCTTCATTCTCTACTTACTTTTATACTATTTTTTTGCATTTAGCTGGAGCTTGTGTGATTCTAGTCATACATACCTTTTTTAAAGCTTGGTGTAGAATTCTCTTGCATCACTTTTAAAGATACAATCAATAGAATTTAGAGCACATGGCCAGTGAGGAGTGGCTGTGCCTTGGAGGTGGTACCTTTGGGTTGGAGGTGTGTGTTAATGTTACAATTAGGTTAAAGTGAACCAAGTCCATTTGAGAAGAGAATTTCACCACAGCTGTTGGCTCAGCAGCAGGACATCTCCTCCTCTCTGCCCTGGCTGACAGGTGCTATGTGGTTTTTCAGCTGCAAAGTACCATTGAATTCCCCTCCCTGTGAGGATTTCAGCAGAGCCTGGTTGTGGTGTCTCCACTCTGCTCCACCCTCTGTTCCATCCCCTTTAGCAGGTGCTGTGGCTGCAGACTGGGGGTCTGGGGAATCATTCTGGAATAGGTTTCCACTGTGGTGATCACATTCCATCCAGGGAGTAACAACAGTATTTTACCACATAATTTCTGTACCACTATAACTTCTATTATGATGTGAACATATCTTCTCAGTTTCCTTCTATTTTGCCCCCAGCCAGCCTTCCACATTCACAATTTAGAAATCATATGACTCAAATCCTGAGGCTAGAGATTTCTTACAAAATCTGTTAGGTTTCAAGTACTGTGTGTGGTTGTTCCCAGTTGTCTTCTCTTTGGGATAGAAATTATCTATTCAAACTGTATTTTAATACAAGTTAATGGAATGGTAGTCTGGTTTGCAAAATAGACTACTAGATAGCCAACGTGAGTATCCAATGTATCCAAACATAAATAAATAAGCATGTGAGTTTTGCTTGGTCCAACATTCAGAAGACATTGTCCTAATAAATGAATGAATGAAAACTGATTTTTATGGTAATTTAAATAGTATGGAAAATACTGATTAACTGAAATTTAATAAGTCAAATGCCATTAAAAATCTGTGAAGGGACTCCATGTTCCTGAATTTCAATTCATACTCAGTTCAGCAGCAGCACCCAAAAAAGTTCTGTAGCACAAATGTCAGTACATTTGTAACCATAAATGCACCATGGCTAATCACATTTGGCCTTCAAGATTAAACCTCTGTGTCTCATAGGACTACTCTAAATACCTGGCAAGACAGGAATAAGACTGCTCTGTTACTGCTTTTTCATACACAGAAATTCAGCTCAGCTCCCTGCTGAGGTAGACATCTTTAGAATTCATAACTGTTTGAATTCCAAACAGTTTTATTCACCTGCCTCTAAAATGTTGAAAACTGTTGATGTGAAATAGATAACTTAAAATATGGCTTTACCATATATTTCTCTCTAATATCAGCAAGGCAGAGAAAGGAAAAGTAATTTCAACTGTAATGGGGGAAATCTCCACTTTTTTATTTGATTATTTTGGTGAAATGTCATCAAAACATTTATCCCTTGGAATTTGCCAAGTCAGAAATTAATGGAGATTGATTTTATCAAACAGGATCTTCCTTTTAACATGTATGGTGTTTTTGTCCATATATAAGAACTTCATCTACAAGCTTAAGAATAATGTAAAAAAGTAAAACCAGAAGGAATCTCACATTCAAAACTTGTAAATAGCATAATTATTAGCAAAAAAGATCAGTTTGTAGTTCTGGTAGGTTTAGTAATAGCAGAATTTGTGTATGATAGCTCAGGAGTATCTCCAGCTTATGAATAAATATTTTACAATGCTGGGCATGTAACAACCCCCCTTTCCATTTGTATTCTATGACAATTTATTCTTAACACTAACTGTAAAAAAATCCCAAAGCAGCTTAAAAATGTAATAAATTGTAAAGGGCAGAAAAGAGATGATACTTTCATACTCTGGAGCCCTTGGCAATAATGATCAATGTTTTGAGTTCTAACTTCTGAACCCTGGCCCTGCAGGGAAGGAGAATCTGGCCCTGCATAAGAAATTTGTCTGACACTGACCCCAGATGTTAAAATTATTTCCCACAGACTAAAAACCTCGCTGCTGTCTATGTTAAATGAAATTATGCAATTCCAAATAATCCAGCCTAAGGTAACATTTTTGTGTTTCTAAAAATCGGAGGTTAACAACAGAATCAGAAGAATAAAAATACATGAAAGGATGCCAGTTCCATTCCTCATAATGTGTAGGGAGTGGTCAAATACCATGAGGAGAGTAATAACACCTACTGTCTTTCCAAGAAATCCCTTCTGGACTGCTGTGTCCAGGTCTGGAGCCCCCAACATAAGAAATACATGAACTGTTGAAACAAGTCTGGTGCAGGCTGATGATAATCAGATCTGCTGATGCAGATGTCCCTTGAAGACAGGCTGAAAGGGCTGGGGTTGTTCAGCCTGTAGAAGAGAAGCTCCAGGGAGAACTTAGAACACCTTCCAGTACCTGAAGTGTTACAGGAGAGCCAGAGAGGGTCTTTTAAAAGGGCGTGGAGTGATAGTGAGGAAGAAACTATTTACAGTCAGAGTGGTGAGACAGTGGAACAGGTTTTCCAGAGAAGCTGTGGCTGCCCCATCCCTGGAACTGTTCAAGGCCGGGCTGGATGGGGCTCTGAGCAATCTGGTGTAGTACAAGGTGTCCCTGCCCATGGCAGGGGGTTGGAATAGATGATCTTTAAAGTCTCTTCCAATTCGAACTGTTCTGAGATTCCATGAGATTAAATAAAAAGACAGAAAAACAGAATGAAAAAATACTGGAGGGAGAAAATATTGTAAAAATGTTGTGGGTTACTTGCTGAGTATGGCTAGGAAAACCTTTAAAGCCACGTATCTGCCTTATTATTAGGAGTTTTCACACTCATGAAGGACTTCATGCTCCAGAATATTATTTTGGCCTAAATCTGTCACTCGTGTGAAGAACTTGCAATGCCTTTTAGCACGTCTTCAAATAGCTCTCAGTAGTGTTTTCACTTTCTGTCAGAAGCCATGAAGAGCATAGTTATTCTGGAGGTTACTGTGGGCATCATGCAGCCAGGCTCTTGGGTTAAACATTGTGCCATGGCAGTCAGTTTTCCAGCATCAGCTGCTCTTGGACAAAATAAGATAGTGGCAATTCTCTGGTGGTGAGGCTTTCTGGCACGACCTACCCAGCACAGTCAGCCTTACAGCCACAAAGCTCTGCATCCTGGAAAGGTGCCTGGGCCTGGACTGAGTCCTCTCAGATCAGGATCATCCATGTTCTCTTTATTTCTCGCAGTTCCTTTTCACAGAAGGGTTTTTTAGGAGTGCTTGAAGTTAGGAAAATGATTCCTTAGGAGGCTGATTTGCTGCTCTTTTGCACAAAGCTATTAGGATGTGCAGAAATTCACATTGTGTGAAAACTAAGGGATACTGCCCAGAAGAAGACTGACCATATTCTGAATGGTGTCTGAAGAGCACATGGTACTGAAAATAAAATAAATCATGCTGGTACACTTAAGAAAAGAATACAGTAATTCACTTCTTTGAAAATGTGAAGAAGCAGTCAAATTTGAATTTGCACTTCATTCCATAACTCAAAATAATAAAAAGAGAGAAAAAGTCTTCCTTAAGTATTAAGTTGCTTTCCATTTATTTTTGTTAAATTGGGACATGGTTTAGAAATGGTTTTAGAGACATTTAAACACTGGTTGTGTGCAAGTGAATATGACATTTGTGAGAAAAAGGGTTCCTTCTCTCTTTTTTATTTTTTTTTCCCTAAAGTTTAAAAAGAGAGAAAATAGAAAAGACCACAAAAGATCTTGTATTAAAATGGTTATAATATAAGTTCTTCAGTTTGGTAAGATTTTCTGAGTCCTTGATTGTCATGATTGTTAGCAATGTAACAAGTAACTGAGTCCAGAAAAATAGATGAAATAACAATCACTAGAGGAAAGAGCATGTAAAAAAGCAATAAGAATAAGAGTGGCTCATTTAGGCTGACAATGGCTTTTTCTTTTAACTAGAATTCTCCAGTCATATGTGAACCCAGGACTCTTGATAGAAATGTTGTAACTGAGATTTGCAAAGAGAACTTAAAACCAGTTTAATACATAGAACAATTAACAAATGAAATACAATCAACAAATAAAAAACTCAACAACCACAAGAGCAAACTTAGAACTTTACCAGAAAAATTAGCAAGTGATGCTCAAAAGGGAAAAAACCAACTATCTGACAATGTGGATGTTATGAAATGTCTGTAGATTTACAGTTAGGATTTTTAAGATGAAAAGTAAATAGATTAACTGTCAGTTTGAAAACAACAAATATCACAACTCAGTTTGATTCCTGGCATTGGAAAAAGCTTCAAGACTGCAGATACAACACTTTGCAGGCGCCAGCATAACATACACAGCAGGGATGGAGAGGGTGGTAACAGCATCTCTGGATTGGATGAGTTCCTCATGAAATCATTGGACAGTACTTCAGGAGAAGGTGAACAGAGCATCAGCCTGAAGCAAACAGGATATTTAATTGTTTTTCTGTCAGGCAAAATTAGGTAAGCAAGTATAATATCTGAATTAGAAGTAACAAAAATGAAAGAAAAACAATAGAAAATCAAGATGAATCAAGGACCTATAGCTTATATTGGCTAGCTCAAGGACTTTTCCTCTGGGCTGAAATGCCTTTTCTTTTGTGGCTTATAACATATAAAAGGTGATTCAGAAAATCAGGCTGCTCATATTTATTCTTAATTGTGATTAATAAAAATACCCTTGATATTGTTTTCAATTTATAATTTCTTTGTGTCACAATTACTTCCAAATGTTAGAAAAAGAAAAAAGAAAGGAATCTACTTCAGCATAGCAATGCAGTGACTTTGACTGATTATCCTCCTCGCCAGAACCACTTTCTGATCAGCTTTCCACTGGTTATATTTAACCCATGCACCTTTGGGAGTGTAGCATCCTCAGTGCTATTTTTCACCCTCTTTTACAAGATTGTGCATGGTTTGCCAGAAGCTCCTGTTTCACAAATGCTATTTCATGTTATTCCACAGGGACATTGAAAAGCTAGCCAACAAATACTAAAAATTACTTGCATTCAAACAGGAGACAAATAAAGTCATCTTTTCTACTACTGTAGCTACTAGTACACAATTTTTCTGCTATTGTCACGAGCATAAATTGTTTGTGGCTCTATTGAATTCAGTTTAATCCCTTCAGAATTACATCAATGCAACAGAAAACCTGTTATGCTCCACTTAATGCATCCTGCACTTTGATTTCTGTGAAGTACAATATTTTTAACTCTCTCAGAAATCTTAGTTGTTCCATTCATTTATGGACTTGCTGCTTGTGAAAAACTAAAGTCCTGAGCATCACAACTAGAGGTAACCACTGAGTGCAGGGCTGCATCCTGCAGTCAGCTTAAGATCAAAGATCCTAAGGTCTTAAAACCCGTGGCAGGATTTTTATAGGCTGAGGAAAAGTAGGTCAGCCTTGGAAGGCTGTAGCTTTCTTCCATGCTATGATCACTTCTGCCCCATGATAATTATTAATTAGTCATCCTCATTTTATTGAAATATGAACAAGGCAGTAGCTTCACACTAGCTAACCTTGCTTGTTCCCTGACCCTTTGCTGAGTACTCAGACCCTCAGTTGGCACAATGTTGCACGACTTCTTGTGAGCATGTCAGGAGCCCTGCTGGAGGGGCAGTTTAGTTTCAGACACATGATGCTGCACAAACAGCTCTGCTCCTTGTTCCCGACTGTCTGCACTACAGTACTGAGCAACACACACTCGAGAGACACCCGAGGCTGATTGTGTATCAGCCCTGTGCTGGTGCTCAGTCAATGCCTTTGTTGTCAGAAGGAAGAGAAATCAAGCAGCATTCAGGAAAGCAGGAGTGTGCATTCCGCATTGATTTTTAAATGCCTCATGTTTTGTTTGGATGAGAGGATAACCACAGTTTGTACAGCCCACTAATCAATAGTATCAGAGAAGGTGCTGACTTAAATACAAATCTGTGTGTTGAAGCTCTCAGAAGCCTTGGGAGACAGTCTCACCTTTGGCAGAGATACAGTAAGCTGTAACTCAAAGGCTAGTTATTTTCCATTCGCCCTTGATTTGATGAATTACAATGTCATTTAGCAGCATACAGATTTATGAATTTTTGCTTGACTCACCCATCTAATCCTATTAATTTGTATTGGTAAGTGAAATGTTCATGTACCTCTCAGCCCTAGAACAGAGAACCTTGAAATGATAATGATACCTCAGGCTACATTTTCACTGAGAGCTGGAAGCGTGGTGCCCATCGTTCTTTGTCTCTGGTTATTGTGTAAATCCAGTGTAACCACAAGGCTGTCTTAGCAGCAGCAGGTTCTCTCCTCTTCTTTGCAGACAGAAACATCCTGAGAAGTGAGACAGGTAGCAAAGCAGGAGAACTCAGAGCAGGCTGGAGGACTGGTGTCCCGTGACCCCTGCAAATTGGTGCCAGCTCTGAAGTGTGTGCTTCTCAGCTCTCTTACAAGAGGACAATTGTATGCTGATGCTGACCTTGCAATTAGCTGGTGTCCCTGGATTGCATTAGCATAAGTTTACGAATGCAGTGTAGAATTTTCTCTGAAACACTTTATTCTTTCCTTCCTTCCTCCCAATACCTCCCTGTAATTCCTCCCACCCATCCCTCCATTCCTGGTTACCACTAACTGGAGCTCTTCTGAGGTATTGTTTCCATCTGCATTGGCAGGCAGTCTCCTGCAGCCAAAACATTTTCAGGCTTTCTTTTCTTACAGCTTTTATTTTCATGTTTTTATCACTACATTACCCTGCAAAAAACTGTTTTTCCAATTTCTTATTCCCTCAGAAGATCCCCACCACAATGCACATTGGCATGAACTGTTTTCTACTTAGAAATTTATTTTTCTAATACTGTGAAAAAGTTCTAGAGTTAGATAACAAAGGATAAACATACAATGTAGTCCAGGTGATGGGTTCATGGATTATGCAGAAACAAGAATCAGTGGATTGATCAAGCATCAGACACTGTGAGAACTTCTCATCACGTGGTTTGGCAGGTACAGCTCAGAACAAACCATATTTGCTTCTCAGAATCTATCACATTTTCTCATCTCACTTCTTTCAAAGAAAATATTGGGATAGAGAAAAGTGAGAGTATAAAGTGACAAAACAGAGATCAGACAGAGTTTTGTCATTGGTAAAGTCTCAAGGAACTAGAGTGGTTCTGTAAAACTATTTCTGCTTCTTCTGTGTGGTGATTCTTACCCGTGTTGTTTTATTCTGGGCATTTAAACGTAGCAAAGCTATGCAAAAAATGGCTTTCCTATGCAGAGAAAATTTCTAGATGGATTTACTATGCATTTGTGACCTCACTTTTGAGTTCCACATTCTGGAAAATTTTAGGAAGAAGTTTATGGCCAGTTTTAGTATGAAAAATAAATACTGGACAATTTAAACTTTCAAAATCACATTTGTCCCTGTAACTTAATATTTACTATTATTATATGCAGAAACCAAAAGCTATCTCTGATCTGAAAAATCTAAGACTTGTGAGTTAGAATTCTCCAAATGTAAAGCACATCCCCAGGGATTTTCTCACATCTAAAATAGTTGTTTTGGATCATGAAGAAAAACAGAAACACTAGAATTTCTTAGGGAAACTTATATTCCAGAAAAGTTTATATGTATTAAGACGTGATTTCATTTCAAGTAGTTTCTTGAAATTTTATTTTGATATAGGGCCAAAAGATTTTGCCCTGTTTTTTGTATCACAAATCTGCTGTTTACGTCATGTTAATATGGCATGATTAAATATTTTACTTAGAATACTGAAAATACAGCTAAAAATGTCTGGGTTTTTAATTATTATTTTTATTGAATTGCTAGCATGTTTTCACAGTTAACAAATCCTACATAAAAACAGAAAAACTTGCAATTTGACAAATGATTAGCAATGTACACATAAACACTATTAGACATAAGTTATAGGATGCTTTTAAGGAAACACAAGAGGTCCTAGGAGTTGCCATTGGAGGATGATGCGTTCAAGACTTCATTTGTTGTAGGCTACCCAAGATTTTGATTGCCACCAAGGTTTGCTGCAGAGTCTAATAAAATTACACCAAGTGTGTTAGCTGTTAGTGTCTGTGACACTCTGTTAAGGACTGTTCACAATGGTTTTATGGGTCTGCTTCTGGACTTCAGACTCCATCTTCCAATATCAACATGGTTCTTTGTCTCTTTCCTCTATAGTAATGGTATTTCTTTGTCTTCTTGGAATAAACCAGTGAAGTCGACAAATTAGTGCCTTTTCTTAGCTCTCCTGAAAGACTTGATTTTATTTCTCATCTGAACGTGTCTGAAATCAAAATAAGAGTAATTGACTGACAAAGATGATAGGGACTAAAGTGCATCTCAGAGAAAATCTACATTACTAATGTTTAAAAGAGAAGATCATAGCACCTGAAAGTTTTCTACACATCAGAGGTTGCCTGATGTTCCCTACTCTCTGCTGGTCCCAGCACATCTCTGGAAGGTTTGGCCAGATGTCCTGCCAATGGCATTTACTGGCTACAGTAACTTGGCTCATAGAATGCTTTACTACTTCCTTCTCCTCAAATCTCAACCTAGCCCAAACTGTGTTTAATCATGCCCTTCAGGTTACTCAGGGAGGAAAGTATTCTTTGCTAAAAATTCACTGATTTGAGCAGTGAGCAGAAAACCTGAATGACCTGACAACTGGAGCAGATTTGAACACACTGTTCCCATAAATTCAGAGGAAACTGTGAGGCTGGTGATGTCTTATCTAAGCTTGGGACCTGACACACCTGCCTCTTCTGGCACTTGCTCTTTAATGACTTTACTGTCACAGTGCTTTAGGCCCTGGCCAGCATTCAGGATATCCTTCATGTACGTTGTCAGCCAGACGTCAGTAATGAACTACATACACTTAACAGTGTTTGGGTGTTAAAACCTTACACATCTTTAATCTGAGAGTCACATAACTATAAATTTCAATGAAAAGCATAGACCGAAATATATTGAGCAGCCATCCCTATGATGATAAGGAAGGATATTTTTGTCATTCAACAAAATGAAGTGAGCACAATAAAGAGAACATGACTGGTCTTGAAGAAAGAGACTTAAAAACTTTTAGAAAGAAACATATTTTATTTTAGTTTAGGAGTGCTGGGCTGTCTTCAGATTAGAGAGGGAGCAGAATGAATTTCACATTGAAAAAATTAAGCTTCTCTAGAGCCTTTGAAAGGTTTAAAAGGAGAGATTAACTAAAAGAGCAAATGTCTGATAACAATAGGGAACAAAGGAGAATGGCAATGCCGGACCTGAACCCATCTGGAAGTGTCCTCCAAGGTCTGCTGATAAGCAGAATGTAACAGACCTGTCTTATAGGTAAGTCCTGTGACAAAGCCTTCCAACATAAGCACAAAGCACAGATCCCATCTACCCTCAAGTCAGGGCACAGCTCTGCAGGACAAGGAAGTAGGGAGAGAGAGGGGAATTTCTGCAGGCACTTGAGCATAATGAGGTTAGATGTTGTTTGTTTCCTTTGGGACACTATTTTTGACCTTATTTTCTTAAACTCTTTAAAATTATGTATAATTCAAGTTCTCCAGACAACAAGGTATTTCCCATGTAACAGTGTAGTGGCTAGATTGAGGCTGTGGGACACCTTCACAGGCCATCATCTACTGGAAAAACTAATGAATGCCCAAAGGATACAACGAATGCAGTCTGAGCTGCATAAATCTGCTGAAAATGGAAAAACTACTCAGTAGATGGCAAAATAACTCCCATGACTACTGGTGACACCAAAGATGATATCTATGGTGTGACATCTTGAATTTCCAGGTTGGTGGTGTCCCTAATCCAGAAATCAGAGGAAAGAACTATTTAAATAATGCTGCCATTTTATTTCTCTGAGCTCTATGTATTCAGCTTGGAGATCAGCATAGCAGGAGCTAAGGCTAGACAAGAAAAAAATCTAGACGTTTTTGTGACTGGTGAATGAATGATGTATTGTCCTACTACAAGCAGCTTGAGTGTTAATTAGTGAAAGAAAAAACAAAATAATCCCATTTCCATGCACATTATTCAGACTGGTTACCATTAATTTATGTTTTGTGTAGTAATTCCTATGAGAAATGAAATTATGAGAGTATCCTTCAGGGAAATGAACTGGTCAGTTTTGTTGTTTTGAATGCTACAAGCAAAGTTGCTGTTTTAATATAAAGTCTAAAATTATGTAAAGACATGGGTGGTGAAAAAGAAAATATATTGAATTTATGTAAACTTCCAATATTGCAGGTAAATTTGAAAAAATAAATGTAAAATACATTTGTAAAATGCATTTATAAAATATGTCTAAAATATAAAATATAAAAATTAAAAACAAATTAAAATAAAAATATTAATAAAATTACTAAAATAAATTTAAAAAATAAAAATATTATATGAAATAATATGTATAATATAAATGTATTTTTATACATATATATATAACACATATAAAAGTAACTGATTAGATATGTGTGCTTGAAAATTGAATTTACTGACAGAAATAAAATGTACTGGTGCTTTTAGTAATATGATGCTAAAATAGATATAAGGCAGGAGAGCTAAGCATGTTCACTCCGACCTGTGAGCCCTGTGGCTACATAACCCTCCAGAAAGTCAGACCAAGTCCCAGCCTTCTCCACCACTCACTAGAAGATATTCCTCCTAGTTTAAGTTACTTTTCAAGGCTTCTTCCACAGCCAGTGGAAATGGTGGCACATTCTGCATTCATGTCACCCACTCTAGATGGCTACCATAGGAGGGAAACAATGGCAGTGCTGGGTTTAGGGCTGAACTTGATGATCTTAATGGTCTTTTCCAAACTAAATTATTCTCTGATCCTATGCCCTTGAGGCATTGGTCTCAAGTGATTAAAAAGATTATCCATAGGACTAATTTAGTTGTAGACAGCTGTGTTTTATAGAGTGGGGGTTAGAGAGGATGCACGCCAGGTGATCAGGTGTTATTGTCTATCACGTGCGTGTGAGCACCCAAAAGTAGCAGTCAAGTTCTCCATGGGGAATATGGAGGCTGCACCTCATTTGCTGTGTCCATTCCTGAGCCCCTCACATCAGGAAGGACATTGAGGGGCTGGAGTGTGTTCAGAGAAGGGCAGTGGAGCTGGGGAAGGGTCTGGGGCACAAGTCTGGTGAGGAGCGGCTGAGGGAGCTGGGGGTGTTTAGCCTGGAGTGAAGGAGGCTCAGCAGGGACCTTGTCACTCTCTACAGCTGCCTGAAAGGAGATTGTGGCCAGGTCAGTCTGTTCTCCCAGGAAACAGGCGACAGGGTGAGAGGAAATGGCCACAAGTTGGACCAGGAGAAGTTTATGTTGGATATAAAGAACAATTCCTTCACTGAGAGAGTGATTAAGCATTGGAACAGGCTACCCAGGAAAGTGGTGGAGTGGCCATTCCTGGAAACACAATACAATTTAGTGGGCATGGTGGTATTCATTCAAAGATTAGACTTGATGATCATGGTGCCTTTTTTCTAACATTAACAATTCCATGATTCTATGACNTGTAAAGACATGGGTGGTGAAAAAGAAAATATATTGAATTTATGTAAACTTCCAATATTGCAGGTAAATTTGAAAAAATAAATGTAAAATACATTTGTAAAATGCATTTATAAAATATGTCTAAAATATAAAATATAAAAATTAAAAACAAATTAAAATAAAAATATTAATAAAATTACTAAAATAAATTTAAAAAATAAAAATATTATATGAAATAATATGTATAATATAAATGTATTTTTATACATATATATATAACACATATAAAAGTAACTGATTAGATATGTGTGCTTGAAAATTGAATTTACTGACAGAAATAAAATGTACTGGTGCTTTTAGTAATATGATGCTAAAATAGATATAAGGCAGGAGAGCTAAGCATGTTCACTCCGACCTGTGAGCCCTGTGGCTACATAACCCTCTAGAAAGTCAGACCAAGTCCCAGCCTTCTCCACCACTCACTAGAAGATATTCCTCCTAGTTTAAGTTACTTTTCAAGGCTTCTTCCACAGCCAGTGGAAATGGTGGCACATTCTGCATTCATGTCACCCACTCTAGATGGCTACCATAGGAGGGAAACAATGGCAGTGCTGGGTTTAGGGCTGAACTTGATGATCTTAATGGTCTTTTCCAAACTAAATTATTCTCTGATCCTATGCCCTTGAGGCATTGGTCTCAAGTGATTAAAAAGATTATCCATAGGACTAATTTAGTTGTAGACAGCTGTGTTTTATAGAGTGGGGGTTAGAGAGGATGCACGCCAGGTGATCAGGTGTTATTGTCTATCACGTGCGTGTGAGCACCCAAAAGTAGCAGTCAGGTTCTCCATGGGGAATATGGAGGCTGCACCTCATTTGCTGTGTCCATTCCTGAGCCCCTCACATCAGGAAGGACATTGAGGGGCTGGAGTGTGTTCAGAGAAGGGCAGTGGAGCTGGGGAAGGGTCTGGGGCACAAGTCTGGTGAGGAGCGGCTGAGGGAGCTGGGGGTGTTTAGCCTGGAGTGAAGGAGGCTCAGCAGGGACCTTGTCACTCTCTACAGCTGCCTGAAAGGAGATTGTGGCCAGGTCAGTCTGTTCTCCCAAGAAACAGGTGACAGGGTGAGAGGAAATGGCCACAAGTTGGACCAGGAGAAGTTTATGTTGGATATAAAGAACAATTCCTTCACTGAGAGAGTGATTAAGCATTGGAACAGGCTACCCAGGAAAGTGGTGGAGTGGCCATTCCTGGAAACACAATACAATTTAGTGGGCATGGTGGTATTCATTCAAAGATTAGACTTGATGATCATGGTGCCTTTTTTCTAACATTAACAATTCCATGATTCTATGACTGTCCTATGCTTGCATAAATAGAAAAATAAAATCTGAAGAGTTTATATTCTCAATATTGAATACAGAGTGAAGAGATGGCAGAAGTAAATAGCTCTCAGAAAAAAAAAACCTCAGACAAAGGCAAAAATACAGTTAATTCATATGCATATTATGCTATAAGCTTTTTTTATCATATTCAAACTTGAAAAAAACACAAAGAGGTTTTGTAGAAGTCTTTAAATCATCACTGTGCACAGCCAGAGATGATGTGACCAGTGTGTGCATTGCAACACTCCCTCTCTGGCACTGTGCCTTACCTAGGGTATTGAGTGAAGGCAACTCCTGGCTAATGTACAGACTAGATAGTCTCCTTCCAGATAACAGGCTGCAAGCACGTTAGCATTTGGTTTGGTATAATAGCAAGGTCGGGAAGCCAAACATCTTTATTTCATACTAATTCAGTTAATATAGCAGTTTCGATATATTCAGACTAGGTTGATTTTAGAGGCTACTCTACCACAGACTCTATTAAGCTCCAAATCCCAGAGAAAACATAAGGATTTGAACTAGTGGTTGGTACATTGAGTCAGTTCTCATCCACGTGCTTGTGAGTGTGTTTGGTTCCAATTAAATTTATCCTGAATTAAATCCTGCATACTATATTTACTCTAGTTGTCTCCTGCTGCCTCGCTCTTCTGATATTCTCCAACTGTACCAAAGCAATTGCTACTGTAGGCATAGCCAGAGATGATTCTGGGATCACTCAAAACATTGTCTAAGCCATTCTTTCTTTTAGACTAGAGCCAACTATATCTAGGTGATTTCTGGCAGAACACATTCAGTATATTCCTGACAAATCTACAGTTTTCCATGAGCTTGTCTTATCCCTGCTTTCTGTTATTGTCCCTATTTTTGTTACATGTAAGCCAAGTCACTGCCAAATTGAAATCCATCATTTCCATCATGCACATGGAAAACAAATTATTCATCTCGTTTTTGTTGGTAGTTTCTACATACTTGAAAGTTGTGAGCATGCCTGGCTCCCCAATAGATTTTACCTTGTTACCTGCACAATCCCAGTCTGTGCAATCTTCCTCAATATAAACAAATTAAGAAGAAAGACACCAAGAGATTCAAGAGTTGAACCCATTTCTCTAAGGACCAAAGCTTTAAAAATAAGGCTGTCCTTCCTTCCTGACATGGTGACTGCCTTTTCATGGTGTTCAGATCACAAGTAACTTTAATATTTTATGTGAAAAATTTCTGAACCTCCACAGGAAGCATTTATGATCAAAAATACTAATTTGCAAAGTAATTCTTTAGGGTTGGTTGGGTTGGCTTTTCTATGGTCCAAAGTAAACCTGGAGAAGGATATGGAGAGTAAGTCATATGAGGAGCAGTTGAGGGAGTTGAGGCTAGGGTGTTTAATCTGGAGAAAAGGATGCTTAGAAGTGCCCTGATTTCTCTCTACAACTATCTGAAAGGGGGTTTCAACCAGGCAGGGTCAGCCTCTTCTCCCAGGAAACAACAAAAAAAAAACAACAAGAAAGCCCCAAACAAACAAACAAAAGCCTCAAACCAACCAACCAACCAACCAAAAACCCCAACAAACAACCCCAAAACATAATATTTGAACTGAGAAACTAAAATGAAAACAATACCTTGTTAGTTAGATGACAAAGGGTTTAGTTTTCAACTAGACAGCATTTAAGTTTTGCAAAAGTCTCAATATTTCAGATTTTTTTTATTAAAACAGAAAGCTCTGGATTCTAATCTGGTTCTTCTCAATTGCAGTTTGGCCAGCCGACTATATGGCCCAGTATTTGACAGTTCTCAAAGTTTGACCAGACATGAAAATAGTCAGACAGGAGAGATCTCCCAAACTCTGAAATATAGAAGTGGAGTTAAAGTTGAGAAAATCAAAGTGTAGTATCTAGAGTTTGAATTCCAATTGTCAAAGCCATTCACTAATTAAATGGTATTTCAATAGCTAAGTGCAGCATATCTTGAATCAAAAACAGGCATGAACATAGGGTATTCTAAATACAAAAAGTCCATTGCAATTGGCACAAGCACAGCAGGGATAGATGTGATGCCCAAAGACAACCAAACAGAGTATTTGAAGAATTAAAATAAACTGTGCAAGCATGCGTGCTTATGTAAACTAAGCATGTAACAGCCAACAACTTCTAAATTTTGCTTTTTTTTTTTTTTTGGTCTTCTGTTTAATATACTACGGTTTAAATACACTAAGAAAAATGGACATGTATTAAGCTGTAGGCTGACTGGGGTTTTTTTTTCAGTCCAGGAGAACAAAAAAGTCCTTTCGTATGGAGTACTTCCTCACAATTTGTCTGATGGTTCACATTTTGTGACCCAAACTTAGTGCTCAACAGTCAAGTCCAGATGGGGAGACCCCTTTGTGAGCTGCATGTTATCCCATTAAATATTCTTTTTGAGGAAATATCTCAAAGTGCAGCTCTATTTGAGTTGCTCTCCTGTTTTGTAATCCAAATCTCTCAGGGAACATCAGCAGAGACTTCTCAGGCACACGTCACTGATCACACCATGATCAGTGATCAGTCATCATACCATGATCATATCATGAGTATACACATCAATTCCAGCACCAGCCTGCACTCCCTACCTGTGGAGCTGCTTTCTGTCATTGTCTGGCAGCATCTGTTCCTAGATCATGGCTGAAGAGCCACAGTGTGTACCGTTTCCATGGGCCCCTGGCCAGGAGAAAATCACAAATCACAGAATTGTTGAGGTTGGAAAACACCTGTAGGATGATTGAGCCCAGCCAGTGCAGATAAGACACTGACCTGTGACTCATCGGGTCAGAAAAGCGGGGTAGTCTGAGCTGTGAAAAGTGTCCTGAGCTTAGATTAGTTTTATGTTTTGGGATAAATCAGTGCTTTTGGGGTTGTTAGGTTGTGTGGCTTTGTGCTGACCCAGAAGTCGATCAGGAAGCAGACAGTGACTCAGACATTGTCTCATCAGCATCCTCCTGGGTCTGAGGAACACTCCCTGCAGGAGCCCCTCCATTCCCAGCAGGACTTTTTCCCATGCAGAGGGGAAGATGCAGAGACGAGGCCTGCAGAAATCATGTTTCCCCAATGCATATTGTAGGTATTGTACATGAAATCCATGCAGGGGATGTATTTCTGCATTTGCCTATGCAAATTAACCCCCAAATTGTTTTCATTCACTTTCTTCTATTAGAATAGTTGGTACTTACTCTGGCGCTTGCCTCATGATGTCGTCATTGGTTCCTCACACTTCTGTGAAAATAAAAGGTTTAAGAAACTCAGATCTGTGTTAAAATTATGGGATTTATTCCTTCTACTTGGCAGATCTGTAAATTCATGTCTTTCCATCCCCTCCTGGAATCTCTAACCCCAAATGAGTTAAATACCACATTTAGAATTGGTTTAATTACTGCTAAAAATGAGAGGAAAAGGGTGAGGGTAGAGCTCACATTGAAATTTTTTTTCAGTGCATTTAGACTGAATTTTTATTCTATTTTTACACAGCTTTTTTTTTTTTTCTGCTTCAACTTCTTATAATTATAAGGCTTTTTGCTAGGCATAAATCAGTGCTCTTGGTACACATGGGAACAGCTCTGTGTGAGAATAACTGACATTCAAAGGTTTTAACATTTTCTTTTTTGCTTCCAATTCAAAAGCATATCACCATCCAGTTTAGCAAAATTAAACACCAAGGTCTGACTGCAGTGGATTAACAAAACTGCTTCTAACCAGAGCTCAGCCACAGCTTTATTTTATTTGTCCTGTGTACCCACACAGTCAAGTCTCATTTTTCAGCATTTTTACTTGAGCACAGAAATGAACTTTAGAAACTACACTAACAGAACACTGTCTAGCCAAGCCTGTTCCATTTTGTTCTTTCTTATTGAATTGAGCTTCAAAATTGACAGTTGCATAAGGATATGTGACTAGACTGTCACAGAGCCAAGGCTGTTTGCTATGCATCTCGCATCTTCCCCAGGCTTTCTATCACTTGGTGCTGACAGTATGAATGGATACAGAGATTTACTGACTGACACTGCAAAGTTGCCATTGTCAAGAGAGGCAGACACCCTAATGATGTGCAGCATTGCTGAACCTAAAAGGGAGAAGGGAGGAAGAAAGAGAGGAATTGTTTCCATGGCTACACAATACTACTTCTTCCACACCTCTTCTTCTCATAGCCTTGCCATCTGTGTCCATTCTGCAGATAGCAGTTATGTCTCATTAAAATATTTAATGACTCCCAAGTTGTTAGTTAGAAAAGGTTCAAATAGGATAGTTCCTTGTGGTAAACATTACTCACATAGTAATCTTGAAAAATATTATATAAAGAAAATGATAGGTCTCTGTGCCTAATTTAATTCCATGTATATCAAGTCAGCTGGAGTCTACTGCAATGCCATGCCTTGGTGATGAGTTGCCTGTTCCATCCTTGCAGTGTGTTTTGGTATTTGCAGAAGGGCACTTAATCGCAGAGGTTCTTGGGCTGTATTTTTAGTCGTCTGGTAGTAATATTGCTGACATCTGAAATACAGAAATAATAACATAAAAGTAATTATCCAATTAAGTCTCAGCTCTTGGAACAACTCATAATCTTCATTTTGAGGTACTACTTGACACCCAATATCGATAGGTGCCACTGTCCATTCAGTGGGAAAATGTAGGCAACTTCCAGAGATATAGATATCTGCTCTTCAGGAGACCCTCCCCTTTCCTGGAGATCTTGTGCATGCTGAAATAATCTTCTAGAGCTGACTATGCACTCCTGAACGGTAAGATTAAGTTGGTATACAAATAGGTCTGACTCAGAAAAGTACCCTCCAAAGCTGTTCAGTAATCTCTGTCTCACCCCTCACAGTCACCACTGGATTTCCTGCAGTAATGTGAGCAGTACTGGGACAGCCAGAGCAGCTGCACACCTGCAGAACCAATACTACAAAAGAGAGGATCAAAGGAGATGGAAAGCTATAAACATGAGGAGCAGAGATATCCAAATGAAGCATCTCGACATTTTGAAGGTGCAAGTGACTCATTTAGAGACTGCATTCTGTGAAGATCTTTACTGAGAAGTCCTTTTACATGGTTCAAAGGATTTGGGTATGTTTAGCAGTATCTTCTTCTGCATTATACTGTATTTGTTTAGTCACAGTCCACCAGAGGCAACAACACTCATTCCTCTGACCTCAGTAGGTTCAGAGAGGATATAAGTAATGGTTGTTAATAAGAGTATAGGTGGAGTTAAATCATATGCAGTCTGTAAAGACTCTTCTTCTTATTAAGCTGCTTTATACTAAATGACTTTGTTTCCAGAAGTTTAAAGGCATAAGAAATTTTGCACATAAAACATACAAAGCAGCTTTAAGCTAGAAATATCAAGACGTAAATAACTAAAAATACTTGAAAAATATCTCCTAGAAATTATGCATACATTTACATCACAATTTCCTTTAACACCATAGGGAAATTCTCCTGCGATAAGAGCCAGAGACCTGCAGTTTTGCTACAGGATATGATTAATCTTTAATGAAGGTATTTGTGGCACAAAAATACAAGTGTCCCAAGAGCTGCAGGCAGAAGAGTCGCTATTAATTTGTCTGCTGAGCACAATGAGCTTTTTCAGGCCTGTTTCTACAACTCTTGCTTGGTACTGTGTGGGTCTTCAGCTCAAGTGAATCATCTCTGCATACTGTGAATCATCCTCTGTGAGAGCTGCAGAAGAGATTCTTAGTTGTTCACTCCCTGTGTTGAGAAAGACATGAATAGTTGCCAGTAGATGTCCAAAAAGGCCATAGTGTACCCCAAGCCTCCCCAAGGGTTCTTTGGCACAATACATTTTATTGGGTTTGCTTGGCCTGGCTTTGGCATTGGGGGGCTACAAGGGCAATTTCTCTGCCAGAAAGTTCCTCCATGGCTGGGAAAGCCAATGCTAGCCAGCTCCAAAGACAGACATGCCCTTGGCCAAGGCAGGGCCAGTTAGAAATCGTGGCAATGTCTCTCTGATAATATACTGAAGAAGAAAAATAGTTATTACACTGTTGTAACTGCAATCAGAGAAGAGTGGGGTGAGAACATGAGAGGAACAGCTCTGCAGACACCAAGGTCAGTGGAGAAGGAGGGACAGGAGGTGTTCTGGGTGCTTAAGCAGAGATTCCCCTGCTGCCTGTGGCGATCACCATGGTGAAGGAACTGTCCCCTGCAGCCCAACGGGGTCCACAGGGGATGCAGAGATCCCCCTGCAGCTGTGGAGGAGACCCAGGCTGGAGCAGGTGGATGCCTGAGAGGAGGATGTGAGGATGCCTGAGAGGAGGATGTGAGGATGCCTGAGAGGAGCTCTCGCTGTGGGAGAGCTGAGGAGAGAGGGGCCCTGCTGCCATGCTGGAGCAATGTGTCCCTGAAGGACTCCACCCCATGGAAGAGTGACCCATGCTGCAGCATTTGGTGAGGCTGCAGCCCCTGGGGTGGACTGACACTGGGGAAGTCCATGCAGAACTGGCTCCTGTGGGAGGGAACCCACAGTGCAGCAGGGGAACAACTCCTCTCCCTGAGCAGCAGGAGAAACAGTGAGTGATGACCTGACCATAGCCTCCATTCTGCGTCTCCTCGCCCTGCTGGGGCAGGAGGAAGAGCTGGGAAGGAGGGAAGGACGGGGGAAGGTGGGGGTTTTTTAAGGTGTTATTTTTTAGGGTTTTATTTTACTTCTCATGACCCTGCTTTGATTTTGTTAGTAATCAATTCAATTCATATGTCTAATTAGAGCCTGTTTTGCCCATGAGTATTTGAGTGATCTCTCATATATTGAGTGCTCTGTCTCTGTCCTTATCTCAACCCATGAATCCTTCATTATATTTTCTCTCCCCTGTTCAGCTGTGGAGGGGACTGATAAAGAGGCTTTGGTGCATTCCTGGCATCCAGCCATGGTCACCCCACTACAACAAATTCAACAAAATCTGTCTGAATTTCCAGGCTGGAAGATGGTGACACCCCAGGATGATGCTTACCTCCTTTTGATTAATTGGACATATAATAAGCACAGTAGGCATTTGTCAGCAGGTGTAGAATTTATATATATAATTTTCTAATTGACATTCCGGTTTGTGAAGACATACAGTATGGTACTTTGAGTTTTACTACACAGGTTTATGAGCTGTAGTACCATAAGATTAACAGCAAAATTGGTCTCTGACTGGAATCAGCTCCTTAGACAGGATACGGCTCTGGAGAGGGGCATAGCTTCTCAACTAAGAGACTACTTGCATTGTGCTTTTTAGTCCCTCTTTTCTAAGAAATATTATATGATTTTAAAAAACCCCAAACAAATCCACTCATTTCCCAGTCCCCACTTAACACATTAAAGCATACTTCAGTCTTCCTAAACAGCATGAAAAACTTTTATTTTAACCTCAAGTGGATGTCCTCATTAGACAAACTACAAAATACAATGGAATGCCTCAAAGCCTTTCATACTTTCAGCAGAATTGATAAAAGTTCCTCAGAGAATAAGGAACCTTGCAGTCAGGTTCACTTCATTTGCTTCAACCACCTAAAAAATTAGGTGTCTGGCTTAAGCTACATTTCATCAGGCTGCTTTGGAAGATGGAACTTGTACATAGCAATTCATCCTACCTCTCTTGAAAATCCTGGTTCATGTTTTGAAAGTCCCCTCATCCTTTCATAGACAACAGGTCACAGAATTATGGAATGCCCTGAGAGGAAGGGACCTTAAAGATCACCTGTTTCCAGCTTCCCTGCTGTGTACAGGGACACCTTTCACTAGACAAGCTCAGAGATCCATGAGTTCATGGATATCTATGAAACATAGGTAACAACCTTAGTCTAGGCATGCAATTTTAAATCAGAAAAAGTTAACTGAGATTAGCTTACACATTCAGTTGCATTTACAGAAGATCTTATTCTTAATCCTATTCCATAATATCAGCCACCAGAGATGAGCTGCTGCAAGTCCTCAGAACTCAAACAGGCCCTAAGGTCTTTTTTGAAGACAAGCACAAGATGTGATATCCAGGACCATATCCATTTCTAGTATTATTTGCAGATTGTTCAGGTGTGTGGCATAGTTAGATGATCTGCTCCTCTTCAATGTTCCATTTTAGTCCAGAGCATCTTTGCCTTCCAGGAAAGTAGTCAATTCCTGAAAGAAAAATATCTAACAATACAAGGTTTAAGGTGACTAGCAGAATTTAATGAAACTACATCTATAAAGGAAGTACATTCAGCATATTTAACACATGCTTAATGCTGCTGAAAATTATAGGCATTTGGGTAAGACACCCTAATAGAAAACTATGTACAGTCTGTGTTTGGGATGAAAGGTTCAGAGCAAAAATCTGATCTACATTTCCAGCCTGAAGAATCCACGTCTCCATGGTGAAGTGTAATGAAACAAAAGGGATATACATCAACCAATAAACAAATCTCTTCTGTTCCTTACTTCATATATACTTCAGTGGTATATTTGAAAAAAAATCAAACAAAAGAACAAAAAGACCAAACAAATCAAACCAAAACCAATAGCAACAAAAAAAAGTAAAAAAAAAGTGCCCACCAAATTAAAAGAATATTTTCTTGAACAGCTGAATTTTACATATCTTGCTGATACGTTTTTTTTAAATTGGTCCTAATTAGTGAGAAACTATTATTGAATCCATTGCTGTCTGGATTTCTGCATTGCAGAACTGAAAACCAGCTGCCTACTGATACCTTAAAATAGGCCCGTGAGCCTCAGTAACATTGTTCCCAGGTAATACACAAAATATACCAAAAATAATGGTTTTTTGAATCAAAATCTTCAAGAAAATCAGTGCGAATTAGAAAGAATTGAAAGCAGCATCTCTTAGAAGGAAAGCTTTGTTTATTCTCTATAGCATCTTCACAATCTTCACAGATGAAAGTTAGTTGGCATATCTAATATAAACCTATCTTCAACAGTCTGCCCTGTTAGCTTTGGAGAACTCGTCTCATTAATGTAAAATTAATTCTGCAGTTCTCCTTACCATTTGTACATTCTGTGCTGAAAATCACTTTTCCCTTTATTATGCTGTCATAATGACCAGTTTGTGAACCATCACAATCCCAATAGTCCAGTGGCACTCTCTGAGCACTCTCCAGTTTATAGTTGGAGTATTAGTGCTGGAGGATCTAACAACCTTTCCTCTTTGGCTGGAGGTGTTTTTTTTTTTTTTTTTCCTTAGCAGCTGTCAAGCTAAAACGAAAAGAACAAATGTTTAATACATCCTTTGTTTTAGAGGGTTGCCTTTTAATTATATCTCAGAGCTATTTTTTTGCAAATGAAGTTTAACTGTGATACTCTTACGCGCCATAGAGTTTGTTTAGTTTTAATTTACTACACTTAGTTACATTCTAATATATTAGAATTTGGGAGAGTATGTATTCAGTTTGGGATTTCAAGTAATCAAGCCGGGAATGCTGGATACTCTCATCTAGATTCTGTATAAAATATATTCATAATGAAGGTAATTCTTCGAAGAGAATTAATGTTGAACCACAGCACCCTTTCTACTTTGTGTGTCTTTCAGCCTGTATGTTGCTGAGTTTCCTCAGGATCATCACTCACTATTTAGAACATGATTGTTAGAATGGCCTGATTCAGACTAAAGGTCTACCATGATTCCAAAAGTTCTCAGGCATACTCAAGCTGAGTATAAATATGAAGCAAGTACACAGGTTACTTTTCCCTGACATTTTCTCAATCTCTTCTTTCATAGCACAGGGATTTTAACAAAAGGAAGGTGGCTTCTATACATTTAGTTAACACACTGAATTTCCTGGAACTCCAGGAAACTACTCCATCTCCTCTAGAACACATAAAAACTGTTGGATTCTATCCTTATTTGTATTTGGAAAATCTGGACTGCATTTATCTTCTCTCTGGTCCTTTGAGAAGAAACTTTGAAAACTACCAAGAAAAATAAGCAAAGAGTTTCAACCTCCTCTTCCAATTTTTATTGGAGATTTGGATACAATGAACCATGTCAACAGACCAGACTGTTCCAGGTTTCATCCCAATTTCAGAAGTACTGCTACCAAAACCTCTTTAGGCAACATATTCAACCATTTGACATTTCTCCGGGACAAAAAGTTTTCATTTTTGTCTTTACTTTAAAAGCATGATCCTTTATTGGTTCAAATTATGCCTATTGTTTCTAAATCTCCATTTGGTGTCTGGTTCTGAAGGTGTATTATATTCTCTAGATCCGTGGCATAATTTTTTTTTCTTTTTCACTAGTCAATGTTATTTAAGGGTTTGCTTGCTGGAGACTGGATAATTTAAAAAGATCAGTCCTAATTCTGTATTTCTGAATATTTAATTTCTAGAAAACACAGCTTTCTTCATTTTTTATTCTAGAAATTATTTCAAAAAATAGCAAATTGATTTTTGACTTTGGGTTTCAATTCCAGTTATAGGCTACATAGAAACTTACAGGCATGGAAAACCAAAAATGCTTGTTTCTTTCTAAGCAGAACTTCTCAGCAAAATAAAATAATTACCGCCTCAGGAAATATTTAACTTTTCATTCTTACTGCACAATGTGGTATTGAATAAATAAAGTTAAGGGAAAAATGTAGCATTTTGTTTGTGACATGTAAGATGGATAGTCTTCATGATAGCTGCTCCCCATGAAGATAGTGACAGAGCCAGCTCCAGACACACATGGAGTTAACAGTCACCTGGATCAGCAGGTTATGGGGTACACCAAAAAAGATAGGGCTGCAGTGTAACTAGGATGAGGTGAACTGCTGCTATTTAGAGCAGAGGTAAGAATTTGTGGCATCCCACTGAAATATTCCTTCTGTAACCGAGACAATTTGCCCTCCAAAAGAAAGAACTAAGTTCTCCAGGACCTTCCTTCTATTCTCAGCCTTATCCCTACCCCAGTTATGTATCACTCTTCCTCTTTAGCCTGCATGGGAGGAAGGCCCAGCTCATCTCTGGATCCTCATCTCTGGAGCAGCAGGATTCAGTTCTCCCGTATTCAGTTTTGCTTGCAGTGCTGTCAGCAGCAAGCCTGCTCTGTATGTAGGTCATAGCTCTTCCCCTGTTATATTTGTGATGCTGACCTCAAGGTAACCTGAAAAGGTTGTCTGGGTACGTAGAGGACTGATGTTTCTTTAAGTAAGAAGAGCAGATATAGACTACCTAATTAAAATGAAATATGTCAACTTGGAGTCCTAGACAAATCTGAAGCAGAAACTAAGATGACATTGCTTACTTCTGTAAGAACAGCAGTCAAACTAAATTTCAGTCTGAGTTTAAAGATACAAACTCTCACATTTTAGAAGTGTCCATTTAAGGACTATTGTTCATCTTCTTTGTTTTATATTTGGCTTTCTTTCTTATCTATATCCTGCTATATTATGACAGGGGCTCTAAATAATAAGGTTGTCCACTGGGTAGCCTATTAAGCAAAAGGATGTAGTAAAAAGTGTCAAACTTAATATCCTTTTTCATTAGCCTTGAAAACAAAGCCAGAACAAACAAAAATTGTCATGATTACTACAATTTTTTCAATGTAATGTAGGATTTATATGAAGATATTTTAAAGTATAAATTTCCCCAGTCCTATGAATTGCAATCCACAGGGCTTCTAGGATCAGGATATCATACAAGATGGAAAACAGCCACGGATTTGTACTGGATTTAAAACTGCAATGATTTGCAGATCCCCTAATAAAATCCCCTAGGGACAACTATGATTTTCAAGACCATAAATAATCTCGTCGGTGAGGGTGAGTCTCTTTGCAGTAGGAAGTCTTCCAAGTCTATGTAGTCTACTGGTCTGCCTACAATTAGAATTTTTTATTAGAAGCTAGAACTGTCTGAATAAGAACAAAAAGCATATTGGAAATAAAGAATCTCAAATAAACATATATATATATTTACACACACACACACATATATATATATATGTAAATTGTTGCCAGCTAAGTTGATAATAATAAAAAAGTAAGAAATCGGTAAATTATGGAGAGGACTGTGCTTTTGAACCAGAGCTGAACCCATCTCATCTAATTTTAATTATCTTAGAACTTACTGCATAGCTTCAGATAATTATTTTACATTCTCAGCCATAAGAAGAAAAGGAGAGAGAATGCTGTCATTATCCTCAAGCACACAGAATGAATCACTCTCTGGAGGCAACTCTTCCTAAGACAGGACTAGAGAAGGACAAGATATAATAAACCTAGACTAGGCTGGTGGGACAGGATTTGATTAAAGACATTTATTTTTATATGTAAGCATAAATTAATGTGCCAGACAAAATTCAGGTTGTCCAAAAGCATAAAAGCTGTCTAAGTTCTCACTGTTGTAAATGAATCTATAATCAAAAGACATGATGTTCTAGAGCAACTGCAGCTGCCCAAGTGAAGGCATCAACAGCAGCATGACAGAATATTTGTCTGGTTTCCAATAACTTCATAAAATAGATCTTTACAAATGATAAAGGCTGCTTAGACACGTGGTTTACCAATGGACACAGAGGAGGTCCAGTTTCAGACGAAAACTTTTTAAAAGGCTGAAACTAGGTGAGATGGATCATATATAATGAATTGGATAGCTCTGGGAAACAGTTATTTAGACAAAATTAAATTTAAAGGCAACCAATAGAAAATTTAGATAGCTGATATGAACCCCAGCTGTACACATTGCATGATCAGTATAGACACTTTCTTTGGTGGTTATAAAAATAGCTGAAATGTGAGTGCCAGCAGGCAGCATATAGTTGGGTGTCTGTGTGTAATGGGGTGAATGTCCAAACCCAAACTTTTGAACAATTTAACAAAAAGACAGAACTGCTGATTAATTATGAGACTGATCAGACATTTCCTTATGCAAAGTATTTTCTCTTTAAACTTAGGAACTTGGAGTCTGAAAGGAAGAGGCAATCCTGAAAAGGAGGCTTCTGAAGAGAAGAGATGATCTTAGAAAGTCATGAAAGAAGAAGGGAAAGATGACAGCTGGAGGAAGAGCCATGGAGAGGTATGGAGTCAAATGCTGGGGGTGCCCAGGGATTTTAGCCAATGGCACCTCAAACAGGTAACCCTGAGCAGCTGAACAGCAGGAACCAATGAAATTTTCTGCCTGGCCTTGCCAGACCAACAATGATCTCCCTGCAAAGTCCAAACCTATGAGCATAGTACTGTGGGAGGGAACAAGTGAAATAATTCATGAAGTCGTGGAATATCTCAAGCTGGAAAAGACCCCATATGAATCATCAAGTCCAACTCCCTCCTTCTTTCAGGACAAAAAAAAAAGAACATATGAAATACTTTAATCTTGTTGATTTTAAAATTAATGCCATCATTCAGGCCCACTTCAAGTTGTGGCTTACTTTGTCTTACCTGTGTGGCACTTTGGAAAACAGCTACTAGGAAAATTATTTCTATGTTTCGTGGAGAATTCAGAATGAGTCTGCACTGTAGCTTTGTGATTCAAATGTATAATGCAATCATAAAAAAACAATAGAAAACCAAATAAGGTCCAGGAGGTATTTTTTTCTCTTTTTATAGCATTGATAAAAACAAAGTTAGGAAAGAATACTGGCAGAAAATTGTGAAAATTATTGAGTTATAGAAGAGACTGCCTCCTATTGTGACACTTAGAGAGCTCAGTTTCCCACTGATGAATCCCTTTGTAATGCTAAAATATTCAGGTGCTGAAGAGTATACCACCTAATGCTAGAGTTTTTTTAAAAAACACATGCTGTTTTATGGGAAGAAATGCATCTGCCTGTACCTGTATATGTATTTGTATGTATACTTGCATATATATGTACATAGCAGAGAGCTCCTGGGGGAAACAAACATTTGAAGCGATGACAAGAGATTTGAGCAGTGCTCTTCACCCCTTCATGTCTTCATTGCAAGATTATTTAACTCTTGGGCCAGTATACATTTTTTTTCAAATTTAGGTTGTCAAAGTGTAGAGGCAGTAATAAGGTGAAACATAAGAACTTCCAATATTTGAGCTTCTCTGGACTTCTTGTTACCCTATGTGAACCTGGACAGGAGAGACAGTGTTCATACTCAGGGGAAGCATCTTACAATGGTTCTTAGTTGGACTTCAGACAGTAAAAATTTCCAGTAAGAGATAGATAAAAGCATGAAAATTAGTAGCAACACCATATTCCAGGCTGGGTTGAGCATTCTTCCCTATGATAGCACAAGGAGTAGGCACTTCCTTGGTTCCCAGGGAGAGCTGGAGAACCAGGAGGGCCCTCCAGGTGGTCCCGCAAGGAAGGTGACTCCCCTGCATGTACTTGGGTGCAGCAGGAACATCTTGGATACACAGAGCACTGGAGCACCCATGTCTCCCACGGGAGGGAGGTGCAAGTAGGGACTGCCCAGAGAGGTATTTGTGCCTGAAACCCACACAGCCTGTGTGATTTAAGTGTTGGGTGATCAGCTACAGCAGGTATTTCAAGATCTGCAGCTCTAAGTCCTGTGTCTCATGTTGTGGATTATCTGGCTTAACATCAAGCAGATCCTGGATGTATGGTTCACTAATTGCCAGTTTATTATGTTATTATTATTAAATCAACACATTTCCAATTCTGATCTGAAGTCCATGTGGCAAACATTTTTAGACATGATGCCTGTGTGTGTGTGTGACTCATGCAGCTCCATGAGCCCCAAGGATATAACACACAAATGTGTGTCCAGATATACACTGTCTGATGGCTATCTTTGGCTGCATACATGCAGAAAAATCTACTTAGACCAACCATATATTTTACATAATCATCAAAATAAGGTTCCATGTGTAAGCGTGTATGTGGATCATAAAAATAACTTTAAAAAAAATCTGACTGAAGGAATTTTAAATGGGTATCTAACCACAAATAGAGGTACCTTGAAGGATACTTAAGTGGAATTGTGGTACTGCAATATTCAGTGGTAGTCAATTATACTGAAGGACAACTTTCTACAAGAAGTGTGCTTACTAATGTAGAATTAATGTGCTTCTCTTTTTGCTCAGTATGAAAATACTTTATTTGATTATCCTCCCACACTCCTTTTAAAATAACACCATGAGTTATAAAGCTTCTAAATAGCTAGATTAGGTATTTTAAAAGGTCATAGTGACATCTGAAAATAGTTCCTTAACATTTTTTAATGTTACAGAGACTTAAAATATTACATAGGAATAGAAAAATAACATAATTAGGACTATCAGGAGGAGTGCCTGCTAAATTAGCATAACCTTACAGCCTTTTATATGGATTTTTAGTATCATTGAACAAATCATAAAATTAATATCAGGAAGTCAAAAGTCAATTTTAGTAATCTCAAGTTCAAGTTCAAAAACCTGTTATTGCAGGTTAATGACACTAAATTTAAAAAAAAAACAAACAAATGGGGTGTTTTTTTCTGGATCTCTGTTAAGGACAGAAAGAAAAAGATATGAAAAACCTCAATCCTACAGTATTCTTTCCTGTAGCTTTCATGTATCTTTCTAAGTCCTGGAATTCTTTAAACAGACAGTAGTAAACTCTTTAGATATACAGTAGTATATTTTCTGAGACAGTGAAAAAGAAAGAATAAGAAGTAATTCCAAGCAATTTGCAATGGTAAGAGACCATCTCTCATTAGCCTTCAGTCCCTCAGTATATTGAAATATATGCTCAACCTCAAAACCAAAAAATGTGCCATTCCTTTGGTCTACCATGCAACTCTGTTTAGTTTAAACCTCTGGCTCTTAAAAAACAAAGCTGAGCTCTTAAAAATGAAGCTGATCCTTGCAGGCTGCCTTAGTTAAACATGTAATCACTTTTTGGTGCTGCAGAGGTGATGGGCAAAGGATACCTGGGGTTCTCTGGAGACTGTAAGGTTTGTCTGATATTGTAGCTGGTCTTCAGGTGAGGTTTTGGCTCCTGTTGCCCTGAGCTAGAGCCAGGCTGGTGTTTCAGCTGTGCTGTGCTAAAACTCATGTCTTACCTTTAGCCCAGACCCTGATTGTAGCACTGATGAGCTCAGGATCTGAAGGAGATAATCAATGCTTTGGAATTTTTTTTTCCAGACTTCAGCAACTGCTCAAGTGTCTCAATAAAAACCATGTGTTCCTGCATCCAAAACAGAAAACAGCAAGAAAAAGAATTCTCATGTTTAGAAAGAGATCAAGGATCAACTCTTCAGTGATACACTGTACAAAATACGCTCTAAAAAATCAAGTTTTTTCAGATAGTTTCTAATATTTTAATCCTACATACTTTTATATGTACCATATTTAATTATGAAACTGACAAAGATTGTTGCTGTTTTAAAGACAGAGAGTAAATAAAATCTTTTTCTCCCCTAGGCCAAGAAGAAGGAGGCATTTTTTAAATACTCTGAGACCAAAGCAAATTACCCTGTGACAAATTGAACTAAATTATTATATCATGAGTAGTACTACAAATTAAGTAGTACTACAAATTATTGTATGTGATTACTATATGAATGGATTCAGTCCTAAGTTATTTTTAATCATCATGCATATATTAATTATTTATACATGAAATGGGTAAAAGAAGATAGAGAAGTGAAAGAAATAGGCTCCTAGAATTTTCCTATCTGACCATCTTCTAATAAGTCACAGCAGTTATCAACTGAGTAGATATTTAAATCTGAAAGTGAAAATTGAATTCAACCATAGCCTGTCTCCAAAATTTAAAGGCTACTTTAAATTTGAAACATATGCATTTCCACAGCTTTATGAATGTTATGTACCCATTATTTTACATATTTCTTTTCACTTAAAAATTGTGCCAATAGATGTGGGGCTGGATTTCAGTGCGACTTAGAGAAAACTCAGTACAGGCTTTAGGTTTTCCCAGGAGAGAGCTGCTTTCCTTTCCAAGGACAGCTCTGTGAAGAATTTCATGTTCTCAAGTAATGGACTGATAAAAGGTTTTTTGTAAGTATCCCCTATTTTCCAAACAGCAGCTGTTGATCCCTTTTGTTTACTTTCCTTTTCTGTCTGCTCTCAGAACATTGCTCTCTGCCTCAAACCAACGGTGGTCGAGAGGTGTTGAGCCATTTTGGCCAATCACATAATTGGTAGCATAAGTCTCTATAAAATAGGGACTGCTTGTTCAATAAAGTTAGCCTTCTGATCTCAAGAAATGTTGGAGTCTTCATTTCATACAATCTATCCCAGCAACAAATAGAGACTATTGTAGTGGAGAAACATATCATAAAACCCCAACTTCCTCCTTTCTAGATATAGAATGTGAACATTCCTTCAAAATGAAAACATTAAAATGAATTTTCAATGCCTTTAACAGCTGGTTTTCAAACTGTCTTTCTCCTTACCATAATCAGTATATGATAGTCATGATTTCTTATGCCTGAAAGACTGAACACTGGAAAAATGTATTTCATACTGCCTTATCATTACTTGTTCAGGGGTATATTAAGCTGCAAGGTGTTACATTAAGCTGTGAAGATGATGGCTCCACCTGTGGAAAGGACACTTTTAGAAAAGCTTAATTGTGTTTTTACACTCTATAAGAATTTATCAACAAACAAAAATCAAATTCTTGAATACATCATTCTTGTGAAATATTCATTTATATAAATAGACTAGAGAAAATTCTCAAGTTCCTGTGTGGACTAGATCTGTTGGTAGATGTTGGTAATCAGAACACTTTAACCCAAGAGATTTCTAGTGCTGTGACAAGTTCAGATTCATGCAATTGAATCTCTCCCAATAACAGTAAAAGGTCAAATCAAGAGCTCCTTCAACAGTGAAATCAGACTCCAGGGAATTTCAGATATTCCAAATATGTTGACTAGTCTAGGGTCTAGAGGATCTGATTCCCTTTACTAACAAATGTACCAAAATATAATAAGAAGCTTGAACAAGGTTTCAAAGCTGAAGAATTTGGATGTTGTAGACTTGCTGATGGGCCTTTTTATCTAGGACATTTTTGCAAAATCTAGGGGACTGTGTGGTTTGGGTGTTTTTTCATTTGTTTGTTTTAAGCTGAACAACTTCCAGAGATGTTTACTTATAAGGCATCATGCATCACATGTTATTGTGACCGTTATCTTTAGCTGACTTTGAAAATTAGTTTATTTCATTTATGTCAAACTCTTTTCTCATGGAAATGTTTTATTGATTACGAGGACTAAGACAACCACACAGTGGTATGTAAACATTATTATCTGACTCATTCAAGTTCATTTACTTCATTCTTTACTTTCTCTTCTTGTTTTACACTCTGGGCATATTTGTTATGTTAGACATATTCTGTTACATAGCAAACAGCTATTGATTCCATCTGTGTGTTTGAAATCATGGATAGCCCAAATGTTAGTTAAAATCTGTTTGTTGTCAACAAACTGGTTTAGTGAAGACACAAGAGTAGCTTTTCTTTGTTAAAGACATTAAATTATGTCTTGGAATGCACGAAACATGTGCAAGGATATTTATAAATACAAATAGAATAATAAGTAAAAGTAACCAAAAGTAACCACTTTATTACAGCTTTTTTGATATCACTTTAATACATGTGAGTGAAGATCCTGTAGACAGACAACAACACAAAGTGAGGGAGACAGATATAATGGATAAAAATAATTATGCAGAGGACCAATACATCACTTTGGTGAATGTTTTTACCATATAAACTCATATATAGTCTGAAACAACCATAAAGCTTTTTATTTACCTACAGGGAACTTGATTATACCTATTAATGGCTTTTTGAAAGCTCAGGGAACTGGAGTAATTTTTAAATGGGAGAAAAGAACTCATTAAGGGTTACATTGTGTTCTGTCTTCCAGCTGGTTATTGTAGACTTTGCTAATATTGGCTCTTAAGGGGTATCAGAAAACTGTCTTGGGGAGAATGTGATTCTTTGTGCTGGTTTTGGTTGGGACATAGTTAGTTATTGAAATTGTGCATATAGAATGGTTTCCATCAAAAGAATACAAGTTTCTTGGGGTTTTTTTGCCTTTAATAAAATCAAATTTATGTATATTGAAATATTTTGAATTTTTTTTCAACTAGCGTGTTTTGACATGAATTTTTTTTCCAGTTGAAATACTCAAATTAACTGAGAGATGGTTTAAATCAACCCAAATGACTCTTTTGTCTAAAGAAGACAAATTTTACCCCTTCAAGGGATAATCAAACTTCAGTTATTACAACAATAAGAAGCAGAGATACATGTGCACCAGAAGGGATGCATTTGCAAAGGGTGATGTGCAAAGGTACAGGCTGGAAAGAAACAAGTCAGTGATGCTCAAATGGGACATGTGGGGCACTGCAAAGGGCAGAGCAGGCAAAGCTGGGGACAGCACAGCGAGAGGTGAAGCTGCATTGGGCTAAACCCCAGCACTCTGATGAACATCCTGCTGTGGTGTTTAGCACTCAGCCATGAGTTATCCATGGCCACTTGAACTGGGTTTATGTGGCAAGAGCTTGGTATCAGGAAGGCTGAGGTGTGACTTCTGTGAGAAGACACCAGAAATTCCTCCCGTGCTGGACAGAGGCAGCTGCAGATATCTACAAGATGGATCTGCCACCACACAAAGTTGATCAATCTGGTAGCACCTCTGTGACAACAAATTTAAGAAAGCAGGAAATGTATTGTGCAACATCTGGGAGCAAGGAATGTGAGAGAAACACCCCTGAAGCCTCAAGGTCAGCGCAGGAATTGCAGGAGGTGCTCCAGGTACCAGAGCTGAGATTCCCCTGCAGCTCCTGGTGCAGCCCATGGTGAGACAGCCGTGCTCCTGCAGCCCAGGGAGGTCCAGTGGGAGCAGAGATCCACCTGCAGCCTGTGGGGGACCCCACACAGAGCAGGATGAGATGCCCTGAAGGAGTTTTTGGCTCTGTGGAAGCATGTGTTGGAGCAGGCTCCTGGTAGGACCCACACTGGAGCACTGTTCCTGAAGGACTGCACCACGTGCAAATGACTCATGCTATGGCAGGGGACTTCTTGAAATGCTCTAGCCTGTGGAAGAGACCCCACGTAAGAGCAGAGAAACAGTGTGAGGAGGAAGGAGCTGAAATTAAATGTTATGAACCCCCATTCTCTGTCTTCTGCACTGCTTGGGAGCAAGAGGTAAAAGAGTCAGAGGTGAAGTTGAAGTTCTGGGAGGGGTAGGACACTTAAAAATTCCTTCTTGTTTTTCACTGGCCTATGCTATTTAAATTGACAATAAATTAAAATAATTTCCTGAAGATGAGCTTGTTCTGCCCATGACTGGTAAGGGATCTCCCTGTCCTTATCTTGACCCATGAGCTTTTTGTTGTATTTTCTTCCACTGTTCTCTTGAGGAGGGTGAGGGATAGAGTAATTTGGTGGGCACCTGATGGCCAGCTAAGTCAAACCACAACACTGTTTTATGTATTTGCTAATTTGGAACAGCCAGGTGGTTTGATTATTCCTGTTTACAATGTTCTCCTTCCCTTACCCTGTAGAGTATCATACAAGATGAGTGGGTCCCATTAAGTCCAGAGAGGCTCCTTGGATGAAGAGATCTGACTGGAGAAAGAAGAAAAAAGCAAGCTAAAGGTTGCTACAGGTGCAGCCATTCTTTCCAAAGGAACATATGAGAGGGAGAGGGTGAGGCAGGGTCTCCTATGGGTCATTTCTAAGTTGATGCTTGGCAGACAATGGCAGATGGGAGGTTAGCCTTCAAATTGCCTTTCTGCTCAGGATCTGACCTCTTCAAAGAAGGGTCCCAGCCGACCTCTCTGCTGCCTGAAGGCTGCATCTGATCTGAGTGGAGGTCAAAGGCAGGTGTCCATGGCTGTGAACCTCTGTCCACACTTCAGCTGTGTTGCCCTGCCTTGTTCTCCAGGTTTAGCCAGAGACAATGCCAGAGGGTAGTTTTGTGCCAGTCATCTTCGAATAAGGCAAGTTTATAATCAGAGGTTCTCATCTCTGCTGTAAATGCAGCAGGGACTCATTCTTTGACTTTCTGAATTGAAGCAATTGAAACCACAGAAAATGTTCACAAAATAGTTAAAAATTGTCTCTATCTACAATAACAGAAATCCTCTTTTCTTTTTTCTTTTTTCTTTTTTTCTTTTTTTCAATTGAAAACATAATTTTACTTAACAAACACTGGTATGGAGTCAATTAAAACTGAACAGAGTTTGCCTTCGTAAAAACATTTTATAGCTTCTGGGCTATATCTTGCTTAGTCTTCTCAGTGACTATCTAAATGTAAAAATACCCACTAAAGTTTTACAATTCCACAAATACAGCAGATACTATTTTCCTGGTTCATGATTTAGTGCTGTGAAGGTGTTAATTTCCTGCATGGTGCAAATTCCTAGTTTATTTAGAGATGTTGAGAACAGAGAAAAGCTTTTTTACTTTTTTCAACTGAGCATTTTTCATCCAGAAACATGAAAAGATAGAACAATCTAAATATTCTATTCTAAAAAAAAATATCAACACAAGCAAGAACTGAATGAAAACTTCATGTCCCTCTCATCTATGTGATCTTTCTGACAGATTCTGTCTCTCCTCACTGAAGGCCTGGCATATCAGAAAAATAGACCTACAGGTAAGACAGCTGGCTGGTTGCCTGCTTATCCAGTTCCTTAGGTGAAAACAGTGTGGGGGTTTTAGTACTGTTTTTGGAATTAATTTCTGCTTTGTGCCTTTTAAACAACAACAACAAAAAAAAACCATAACAAAATGACAACAAAAAACCCAAAACAACAACAACAAAACAAAAGAAAAAACAAAACAAACTACCAAGCAAAAAACCAAGAGTTTCAGGTACCAGAGTGTTATCTGTAACACTGACTGTGAACCTAAATGCCAAATAAAAATAAATTAGACATTAAATAAAAATTTTAAAATGCAGTGAGATTGTATGTATATAGAAGACAGAGTTACCAGGGGCAAGAGCGTTCCATTAGTCTTTTAATCCTCATGTGGGTATTTTGACTATAGTAATTTCAGTTATCCTAATGACAAGGTCAATGCACTTGCCCTTTAGCTTTTTTCTTTTTCCTAGCCATGTATTTATTTCGTGATCAGGAAGGCTACATGGAGTGCAGTATAAGACCACCGATTTTTTAATTTTGGCTCATCACTAAATGCCATTAACTTCTTCTAATTTCCTTTTATTGCAGAGATTTCTGTGTTGCTTCATCATAATGGCTACCAGGCTGGAACAAACACCTAAGTCATACTGGGGTGAGAGAGAGAAATTACACTTTCAAAGGAACAAAGAAGAATCACAGCTATTTCTTTTACTGACTCACTGGCCAGCAAATCACCTCAAATGAGAACCAGGGTGCTAACAGATTATTTCCTTTTGGTTTTTTCCCTTGTACAATGATAAATAAGGCTTAAAAGCAGTAACTTGTGTAACGTAGAACATGAAAGAGAATAAAATGGGAAAAGAGATAAAAAATTTTAAGGTTTTTTTAAAACAGTTATAATTGTTCTGATTGAAGTTGAGTAGAAAATGGCTGCTTGATACCATTAGTTTTCCTTCTGCATTGATTTCATTGGTAAGAGGTGATGACAATTTTTCCCCAAGAAATGTAAAAGCAAGATATTAATGGGGTTGCCCATCAATACATAAAGGATTTTTTTTCTGAAGAGGTCAGATTATGTCTAATCTTACCATACTTGAGGGGAAAAAGCAAACAAACAGGCCCAAAGGGCCAAATTATCTTTAAAATAGATCTGGATAAGGGGAAAACTTGTACAGACAAAGATTATTCTGAGTTATTTTACTCAATTGTATTATCTTACCCAAGACAGAGCATCTATTTTCAGAGACAATAAAAGATATTTCTAGCTCTTCTCAGACTGTCTCAAATCACCTCTACTCTTCTGCTCTGTTCACTGCTGCAGCTGTAAGTATTTCACTAGAGCTGCTCAGAAGTGTTTTTGAGGAAGTAAGAGAGATGGAAGATACATCACTTCTACAACAAAGTGTAAAAGGTATAGAGTAGGGCAACCTAAAGCTGAAGGAGAGAGAGCTTATTCCATAAGGTTCACACCGCTGTACTCTGGTTAAATGTTGTTCTGTTTGACCTCCCCAGCTAGAGAGAAGTAAAACACAACAAACATCAGCTACTCAGAGCCCAAAACAAATAAAAATGTCACAGACCTAGAGGGGTGAATAATGATGATACAAGGAAAAACTTGTACACATTAATAAGTAATTTATCAGCATCAAATAAATAAAAGTCAGCAGCACTGACCTTTTTCATAAGTACCCAGAGCAAATTAAATCCAAACTCTTAAATCAGAAAATCAAAACAGATATGCAGTCTAATGCAATTGTTAGCAGGTGGTCAATTTGATAGACTTTTGTGGGATTGTTCCTACACTTGCAAGAAAGAATGAATCTTTAATAAAGTGGAGGATAGCTGAATTCACTTTTCACTCATTGATATAATTTGACTTCAAATTGGAAATAATTAGAAACAGAGCACTGAATCTGGCTTATTATTTCTGTACTTTGGGCTTGTGAAGATTGTGATCTGACCTGCATTGCATGAGATCGAGTATTTTTTTAGATAACAAAAGTATAAAATTGTAAGCGGGAATGTGTTAGAGGTAGACAAAAAATCTTCTTCCCTCTTGCAGTCAGTGAGTTCAAGCTTTGCCTCAGTGAGCTTCTTCAATCTGTTCTCAAGCATGGAGACTTTAAAATCTCAGCTGATGTTAATGGAAGTTTGGCATGTGATTATGCATTTTGTTGAACTGAAGCCTGTGATTATGTATTTTGCTGAACTGGAGTCTGAGGACATACCAAAACTAAAATCACTGTAAAGACTTCCATCGCCTTTTGCTAGGTTTAAAATAGGTTGTTTTGTAAGTGAATGAGTATAAAATCTCATCCTCTCACCAGATAACATTTTGCTCTCACCCTATCGGAAATAATTGGTTGTCCAAGGTCAACTGTCTGCCTGTTCTCCATCAAAGACTGGACCTCTGAGAGCCAGTGGGGTAATTGAAATACTTCCATTTGAGGTTCAAGGAAGTTTTTCTTCTGTATTTATTCATATGTTTTGCTTCCATGCCATTGGTTGGTACTGTCTTCTGGAAAACTCAGAATAGTTTTTGTCTCAGTGGTCCTTCTTTTTCCTATAAACTCTATGACTTGACTGCTACACTGCACCAAAAACAAACATGGTTTTCCTCTCTTCTTCTAATCACATAGCTCCAATATCCATATTAAAATATGTCTTTCATCAGAGCTTGTGATGCTTGTATGAGACAGTTGAGATTATCTCTAAGGAAAAGCATTTATCTGCTCTTGTGAGAAAGGAGAGCATTTCTGCAAAACCTTCCTGATACTCATGTTCTAGTGTCCTGCCTGAATCCCAGAGCTTGTTAGAGGTGACTACTGGAAAATGCAAACCAAAGACAGTTTCCCTAGGGAAGAGAGGAAATGTGGATTCCTCTGAACTGAAGTTCCACCAAGCTAATATGATTTAAGTTTTCAGACTTGAGAAAGCAAAATGAGGGGGAATCCTTAAACTTCATTCTGATGTTAGGAAGAAGTGTCAGTTCTCAGGGAGGTGAAATGTGTCTAAGCCAAATAAACACAAAACCAGAGTGTTTTATGGTTATTAAAGCCTCCCTTCTCAAGCCAGAACTTCTATTTACTTTGGCAAATAGAATCTTACACCTGCTTTATGGACTAGATCAAGACTATTTAGTAAACAAGTGCTTAGTATTTTCATTCTAGTTATTCTTTTGTGTACATGTTGTAAAACTATAAATTGGAGGATGATTCTTTATTTTGATTTTTTTTTTTTTGACAGCACTGGCTTTTGGATAAATCCATTTGGGGATCACTGGCTGTTCAATGCTTACATACATTGGGAGGCCTCAGAACAGGAGCCAAACATCTGATGTGCATACATAGAATCACAAAATCACAGAATCTCTGATGTTGGAGAAGAACTCTTAGATCATCACCACCATGTCACTGTTAAACCATATTCTCAAGTACCACATCCACATATTTTTTTAACGCTTCCAGGGATGACAATTCCACTATTTCTGTGGGTAGCTTGTTCCAATGTCTGACCATTCTTTGGAGATGCACATTAGATCTTGGCTGAGATGCTGAGACTCTTGGCCACTCATCATCTGAATCTACCTGAGACTTTGGTTCTCATCTGGGAATCACATCCCTGTACACGAGAGAGCACATGGCAGAAAGGCACTAGGTCATGCTTCTGTACTTCCTTCAGGTGGAAGCAGGATTCAAGTTGTGCTCATATGTCCATCAAGTCAGACAGGATGATTAGATCATCTGGATCTAAACACTGGAAAGAAAATACAAGAACTTTGATGCCTGGCCTGAGGAATGCATCCCTGGAGAAAAAGAAATTTAAGAGGAATTCACCTGATAATCATGAAAAACATTCTCATATTTCTATGAGAAAACATTCTCATATTTCACACTCCTTTTCTGTATGTATTGTTTAGGAAGGGACGTGTTTTATGACTCTTCTGATAGCTGAGAAGTCATTTCCATTTGCTACTATAATGATGCCACAAATTTCCCATTATTTATCCTGCCTTTTTGGCAGTAGAAGATTTTAAGGTGCTTTTTAGTCTCTTCAAGACAAAATAGTGCAACCAGAGTTCTGTTGTTGGTGTTTTTTTTTTCATTTTCTTTTGGTTATGACTCCTTGTTCCGTTTACAGTTATGTTTGTATTAATTCTGTCTTTACAGGCATAAATTATCCTTTCAGATTCCTGAATTTATGTCAAGTGCATTAATTAGCAGATTGCCTGATTTAATAATTTTTTTACATTATGACATATCACTAAAATAATCAAACCATTGAGGTACTTTCTGCCTGATTCAAAGCCTATTTTAAAGAATTTTTACAAAGATTCCCCTGGACTTTGGCATGTGTTCGATTACTGACAACTTGTCACCAATGCACACTTGTATGAGAAACACTGGCTTCATATTGTGGCTATTTCCAGGTCTGGGCTCATTGTTTAAGGGTTTTACCATAGAAATTCCATTATTTGCACCAGATAAAACAGGGTCTGAGTTCCAGGCATAGCATTCAAATTTCAGGTATTCAAATAAACTTAGGCAAATGAATGCAAGATCTTAGCACATGAAAATTTTTCTCATGTTCTTGGCATTTCCACTGAACTCCCTCTGACATCTCATTTTGAGAGCTGGAAACATGATGAATACATACTCTACCTCCATGAGATTTTATTTTCACTGATACCTTTAGATATACAGCCTGGAGGATGCAGCTAAGAAGTTGGCATGCAGGGAGCTGGTAACTTTTGGGAATGTCACCTGTGCTTCTGTGATTTACTGTTTTTCAACCTACTGAATGGAAGTAAAGGAATTTTTAAAAATAGTGTCAGAGGCAATGTGGCCAAAATCTACTCCCCACCAAAGTGCTCTGGATAAACACATTTTTCAGTTGGCTTAAGTCAGAGGTTTAAGAATGTGGAATGCAAAAATGATTCTTTCAGAGGCTCTGATTTTGTATAGCATGTGTGAATTTTATCATCCTCCCTGTCTTACCTGCCAAGGGCTTACCTTTACCCAGACTTCAGTAAAGTCTCTGATAGTGTCTCCCACAGAATTCTCTTGGAGGAGCTGTCATCCCATGGCTTGGACTGGTGCACTCTTTGCTGGGTTAAAAACTGCTTGGATGGTCAAGCCCTGAGAGTGGTGATGAGTGGCGTTGCATCCAGCTGGATGTGGCTCACCAGTGGTGTTCTCCTGGGATCAGTGCTGGTGCCAATCCTGTTTAATGTTTTGATCAATGATCTGGATGAGGGGGTCAAGTGCACTCTCAGTCAGTTCACGGACAAGACCAAGCTGGGCAGGAGTGCTGACCTGCTGGAGGGCAGGAAGGCTCTGCAGAGGGATCTGGACAGTCTGGACTGATGCTGAGACCAATAGTGTGAGGTTCAACAAGGCCAAGTGCTGGGTCCTGCCCTTGTGTCACAACAACCCCTGCAGTGCTACAGGCTGGGGAAGAGTGGCTGGAAAGTGGCCAAGAGGAAAAGGACATGGGGGGGCTGGTCAGCTGCAGCTGTACATGAGCCAGAGTGGCCTACGTGGCCAGGAAGCCAATGGCATCCACACAGAAATCGTGTGGCCAGCTGGACCAGGGCAGTGATTGTTCTCCTGTACCTGACACAGGTGAGGCCACACCTCAAATCCTGTGTTAGTGCCATGATTTGATGAGTTTAGTGTCAGCCTCAAAAGGCTCATGTAAAAATTATTAAGTTATCTTTATTAGCACTCACATGAAGATAGAAGCACTAAATTAAGCACTCAGCTTCGCATTTTAAAGTAGCTGAGAAATCCACAAGTGTATTGACAAATCACAACTAGAATCCCATCTGGCCATATGCAGTGGAACTGCCATCAAAAATAAAAGCCTGAAATTGTAGAAAAAGCAGAGGAAAACACGCTGTGTTTTTAAGTCTACTAAATTAACACTGCTGTGTATACTTCCATGTGAATTTCATTGTCATCAAAGCAGTGATACTGAGATAAACAAGGTTCATATAAACACCTGAAATTTTATTTCAAGCTCTTTCGTTGAATATGGATAGTGCTTTCCATTCCTATGCTTTATATAGACCTAGGAAAAATAAATCCAGCATTAGAGCCAGCACAAGTTTTTCTCCATTTGTCAGTAGTACAGGTGCTGCACAGACAGAAGCAGCAGCTCAATAATGTCAGAAAGTCAGATTATGACCAGGCAGTCCCAGATACGAGACACAAAGTTATCATTCTTTTACAGAAGTTCTTTAACTCATTGTCAAAAAAGAGATTGGGAATGACCATGCTGGCTGGTAAAAAAGCTGAAAGGTGCATTGGACAATCAGCTTTCACCAGCTGTTGCTGGGGTTCATAACAGGGAAAGGATTTCAAGGGATACCCAGTAAAAGTCACATTAAGATACTCTGACACATACTTTATTAAAGAGAAGAAAACATTAAAAATTGATTTTTTTGCTGTAAAATGCATTATTTCTCCATTACTAGCAGTGTGCCTTGATATATAATTTTCTGTCATTGTAATGAAGTTTGATGGTTCTGCTTAATGTTATTACTAGAATTGCTTTTCATGTGATGGAACTAGTGCATATATACTGAATTTTCATTTTATGGATCTCTATCTTACATGATTGCACATATTCACTTTTGTTTTTCAGATCTGGTTTTCAGAAGTTTTTCAATAATTTTATGAAACTGATCAGCATCTGCCAGGTTTTTCACATTTTGCCCTTCAACTGTATAATGGGAAATATTTTTTTTCCTCTTCCTCATATCTTATTCTTACAAAGAAAATTATGAGACTTCTGTCAACACTGGCAGTTTAAAGTAATTTTGGTTAAAGTGAATAATAGAAAACAATGTTTGCAAAGTTCCAAAGTGAGGAAAATTTTCCATTATTTTCTTAACAACCTATTTTCTTGAATACCAAGAGACTCTTACCAAAACAAGACACAGAGCTTTGATTTTAGGAGAAATTATGAAAATTGAGAATATATACCACGACCTCAACCCTGGGGTTACTTCTGAGCCCATGAGAGCTAAATAAGAGAATTAGAAACTGGAAGTAGGAAGAACTTCAGAAAGGCCATTTGACCTTTCCCTTTTCAGTAAGGCAGTGGAAGTCTGGCCTTCCTTATAGAAATGGCTGAAGAAGAAGAAATTTTTTACAAGCTTCTTTATATATAGTGGTTTATCCTAGACATCCATTGCTGAATAAAGAATGAATTATGTTGTTGAATTCATCTTTAAACCCAAATTATTTCAATGAATGACACAGTAATGTTTTGCTATGGAAGATATTTTAAATGCTGTGACTGAAAACAGATCTGCATAAGCTTGAGAAAAGTGCCAGGTCTTGATTTCATTCTACTGGCAAGACCGCAGCTCCCAAGATAGCAGCAAGGGAGGGAAGCACAAGGTAAAATTCATATAGAAGCTAAACAGCCCCAAAGTGGGCAGCACCTTGTCAAGCACCTCGACCTTCCCATCCAAGCATGGACACAGACCTGGCCACCACTTTTTGGCATCTTCACACCAGCCAGACCAACTGCCATAAGTCACACTTTGAAATGTCACCCTGGAATACACAGGTGGTAGGCTGGCTTGGAACCAGTAACAGCAGGAGCTGCTGTCCAGGCCAGTGTCCCTTGTATGGGAGGTGGCTGGATGGTCCCAGAAATTTCCCACTCCTCTACCCAGTGCTGCTGTCAGGGAGCTTTTCCTCCCCTGAGGGAGCTATGGGCTTACTAATTATAGGACTCCAGCATACTTTTTCTGATACCTGTGGGCACCTACCTCTTGACATGCTCCTCAGACAGGGTCTACACAAGTCTGGAAGGAAAGTACAATTCGAGAAAACTAAGGGAAACCTTCCAGGACTTGTTATTTCCCTCCTCACTTCACAGAGAGCAGCCTCCAGGTAGAGGTGGGGCAGGGCTCCACATCCTCTCATCATCCAGCCATCAACCTCTCATCGTTAACAGGCTCCTAGTGTTTCATCTCTGATGTCAGGGCCAACCTAGCTCCAGTTCCATGCCACATACTCTGCATTTCTCTAGCAGGTTACTGAGCAGGAACTGCAAAACCTCCTGAAGGCAGCTTTTCTCCTGGTGGTTGCTCCTTATTCATAAGCATTTGCATTAGAGATGCTGCATCTTATTTCACAGGTAATTACATCTGCTAGATTCTGGCTTCTTCAGAGACCTTTCCTTTCCCATTATTTACCTATACTGTATCCATCTTCCCCACTATTCCCAGTCTCAGGTTTCCTAGAAATCTGTCTGTACTTTAATACAGGTATTAAAGCTAGATGCAAACTAAGGTTGCTAAAGGTTTCAGATTTGAAGGAGCACTGAAAGACCCTTTTGCTTGCCTTGCCAGAAGATGTTCCTATTCAGAGTGACTTTAAATGGTAGTTTGAAAAACCTGGTGTTTGTATTTAAAAGTACAGCAATGCTGTGTACTTTTGAAAAGCTTTAGACACATGTTGGCCTTGAGCTGTGAGATAGGCTTACATGCACAAACATTTATTAGTAGGGTGTTTAGATGGTGGCTTACAGCAATTCCATAATAAGGTCAGTTTCAAGAAAAAATAAAAACTAAAGGAGAGAGAAAGAAAGCAAGAAAAACCCAAAACTCTCCCCAGTGACCATCTGGGAAAAGAAGCAATCATCCTCAAAAAGCATCTTCCACTGGCTTCTCTTCAGCACACATGCAAACCCCTTCTACCCTTTTCCATAGAACTCTACAATCTTCATCAGGATCCACTCCACCCTCCTTCTGGTGTGTGTTTATGTTGCTGTTACTGCTGGCTGGAGCATGCTTTCACCTGGGGCTGCTGCTGCAGCCAAAGTCATTGAAAAGGTATGCTCTTGTGTGTTATTGGGTCTCCACAGCACAACTCAAAGGCAGGGAAAGGACAGAGAAAAGAATTATTTGATTCTGGGAGAAATTTGTTTCTCAAGAGAAGTGACCACAGCAGTGCTGTCAGGGTTGGGAGGAATAAGGCCTTGAGAATATTATCATGAGAATAATGTCATGAGGGCAACAAGGGACAATCTCTGCCACAGAGGGCTGGCTGAAAACACTGCAGAGCTTCAAGAACTGCAGCTACAAGTGCCCTAGAATTAGGTGAAGGCATCTAAGGCATTGAGCAACATTTCTGGGCTTAAAAGGTGGTATATTGTTAATTCCCCTCTATGGCTTCACTTTTTACTCTTCCTCTGATAAGTGCCTGCTGTCTTTTTTCCTCACCTCCTCTGTCAGCTGTCCTCCCTCTCCTTCTGTTTCAACATTTCTGATGATTCCTTCAAATGCTCTCCCATGACTGGCACACATGCATGCCCTGCAGTCAAAGCCCAAGTACTTCTGCTTTGCACGGACAAGTACTTTCTTCCTTGCCTTTACTGGACACTGTAATACAGAAATATTTGTCACCTCTAGTGACAAAAACCTCCTTTTTGCCTTTCTAATTCTCTGGACAGCAAAAGTTATTTTTCCAACTTGTTTTATTTAATAAAACACATCTGCCAGCTTTGGAGCCACCTGGCAGAGCAATCCCTGTTCTTTCTTAAAGGCCTGTTTAGTGATAATGAGACATAGTGAGATATCAAATGCCACAATGCCCTGTCATTACCCATCACTGTGTTTATTCTTGCAGTAACTTTGTGATATTTAATAAACTGTTTGCATAACATTAATATCCTGTTAATTTCCTAGAAGTTTTCTACTCTAGTGGTCTATATTGTTTCTTTATAATCAGAGATATTATAAAAATATGTATTTATGATAGTTCCTTCTTCTATAGCATTTGACACTGTCCTGCATGAAATCCTTGTCTCTAAACTGGAGAGACATGGGTCTGATAAATGAACCACTTAGTGGGTAAAGAATTGGCTGGAACTGGATGTACTCAAAGATTTGAGGTCAGTGGCTTGATGTCCAATAGGACTCCAAGGACAAATGGGATTCCTCAGGGGCTCTTATTGGGACAGGTGCTGTTTAATATCTTTGTCAGTGACAGGGACAGTGGGATTGAGTGCAGCCTCAGCCAGTTTGCCAGTGACACCAGGCTGGATAGGGTGATCAGCATGCTGGAGAGAAGTGAAGCCATTCAGAGGGGCCCTGACAGGCTTGAGAACTGGGTCTGTGCAATGTTCTGGACTTCAACAAGGCCAAGTGCAAGGTTCTGAATCTGGTTTGGGGCAATCCCAAGTGCAGATAAAGGTTAGGCAGAGAATGGATTGGGAGCAGTCCTGGGCAGAGGGAATTGAGAGTGTTGGTGGATGAGAAGCTCAACCTGACCCAGCACTTGCAACCCAGAATGACAAATGTGTCCTGGGCTGCATCCAAAGCAGCGTGGGCAGCAGGGGAGGGAGGGGATTCTGCCCCTCTGCTCTGCCCCAGTGAGACCCTACCCACAGTGCTGCGTCTCCCGTGGGGTCCCCAGCACAAGAAAGACATGGACCTGTTGGATACAAGTCCAGGAAAGACCACAAAGATGATCAGAGGATGGAACACCTCTCCTACAGGGCTCCTCTCTCTGTAGACAGTCTGAGAGTGTTGGGGATGTCCAGCCTGATGAAAAGAGGGTTCTGGAGAGGCCTTACTACATCTTCCAGTACTGAGAGGTGCTACCAGAGAGCTGGAGAGGGACTTTTTACAAGGAATGTAGTGATAGGACAAGGGGGAGTGGCTTTAAACTGGAAGAGGGTAGGCTTATATTCGAGAGGGTATGTCTGCATTGGATATTAGGAAAAAATTCTTCACTATGAGAGTGTTCCAGACTTGAAGACCCAGGAAGTAATAGGTTCCATTGGCATATGGATTTTGGTGATAGGGGAGGCAGTAGTTCTCCAATACATAAATCTGAAACATCTTAGAAATAGGGCTCTGCAAAAAAACCCTGAAATAGCTGTCTCAAGAGTCTGGAAGCAAAAATTTTATTGCTAGCAGTTATTATGTACACTATTTATGGTAAGCAGCTTTTTTAAGGACTGAAATGCAGATTTTGGTCTGCTTGTTATCCCTAATAAAACCAAATATAGGAAAAGACACCCCATAAGGACACAGATTTTAAAAACAAAATAAAAAGGCCAACAACATATCAGGTGTGATGGAGAAAAAGAAATAACTCTGTAGTTAGTGCTTTAGCTTGTAAAAATGTGCAAACAAATGCCAGGAGGAAGAAATTGGATAGCACAATAAAGAAGATTAAAGGTTCTGGAGGAAAAATCAAGTAAGTAGAGCATGAAAACACAATACTGGTAATTAATACAAGTAGGCACAGGTGAAAAAAAGCTTACAGGGGAAAAGGATACATAAGTCACTCAAGCTGTGCAGAGCCAGAGTGCAAATGAAAATTCAGTAGCTAACACAAGGAAAGGAAAAATCAAACTGCGGCTGGAGGAGCTCGAGATGTGCATTGACAGCACAACTGCGAGTAGGCAGATCTAAAAGACGGATATATCTTCCTTTCTCTGGGAGGTCGTGCAAGGACACTGCAAGCAAAATGGAAAACAACAAGATCTTTAAGAAAATGTAGAAAGGGACATAAAACCACTGAGAACACAGCCTATTGATTGTAAATTTCTAGAAACCATGGAGCCCATAAAAATCGTGGACAAAAAAAATATAAATCCTATTGAAGATAAAATTGGACTGTTCTGAAAACAACCAGATGACATCTTATTAAAAAGCTCAAAATTTCCTTTTTTTTTTCACTCTCTCTCCTTTTTTTTTTTCCTGCAGGCAGAAGGCTCCTTCTCATCTAAACAGCAAGTGAAGTAATTTTGCTCTTCCCACTTTTGAAAAAATGGTTGGGCAAGAAAGGCAAAACAGCGTTACTCACAGAAGAGATTATTTCTGCAATAATGAAGGGAAATCAGTTTTTCTTATGAATCCAAGTCAGCCAAGGAAAATGTCAAAATTTACCTGTGATTTTGGCAGGCATTTCTGAATAGTGACTGTGTGGAATTGTTCTGTGTTTTCCCCTTTCGAAAAGGTCTCCTCTTCAGCATTTAATCAAATGAGGAGAGGAATTAAATTTATTTATTTAACTCCCAGTGGCTCCTATTTTTTAAAAATCCTTATTACATCTTAAATATCTGCTATCTGTATTAGCCTTTATCTCTTTCTGTCTCTTAAGAAGCACCTTATTTGCATTAAGGTAAGCTCAAGAATTACTTGATTTTAAAGAAAATGCTTGATATATTGTGATGCTTATTGATGTAGGATGTCCATGTTTAAATACTTGAACATCATCTGAATCAATGTGGCTGCAGGAAAATGCCTTAGAGCATTTATTCATTCTGTGCAACGAAGCACACGAGGAAATGGAATTTTAATGACAAACTGCTTTAAACAATAAATAGAGGAAATACAAACTGTCATTTAAGTAGACCTTCATGTGTAAAAATACTGTAGTGATGCATGGAAGGCTGCTGCACAATTCCCATCTGATACACGTTTGCCAAGATGCAGCTGACTTAATATGACACTTGGCAGAAAAACAGCAAGCTATTTAAATAATCATTTAAGTACTTTCAAGGAATTTAAGTAGAAGAAAATAAACAGAGTAAAGCATATCCATAAACTGAATTGTATCATATAATAATATTGTGTGTATTTCATTTCAGTCGACTGTTTTTGACACTGTGAAATTGTTAATCAGACATTGAAAATAGAATAGTGCCTTCATTGAATTGCAATATTGCAGCCATTTTAAAGGTTTATTTTCAGGAGAAGTGCAAAATAAGCATCTACTTGCCACCTGTGCAGTGCACCTACTCTGACATTTTGGTGTGTGCAAGAGTTTAACTTCTAATTCCATGGGGCATGCTCAGCTTGGACGAGAGCACAGCAGAACCAAGTAAGGTGACATCACAATCAATTTAAATTCTATGAGTTAATTAAAGCTTTGAGCTCCCATGCCAGGCAAGGAAAGTGACAGCAAAATTTGTGAGAGCTTTGCTGGATGTCTGCTGCAATCTGGGAGACAACAGGAAAAGGGTTTTCAGATAGGAAAACACTGCAGACACGTCACGCCCTTGTGTCTTTACAGGAACATTTAGAAAGTGAATTGGGGTTTGTTACACCTGAAAGGGGGGCTGTCAGATTTGGTTTATGCATTATACTGTCATGATAAACCAGCTGAGAGGGAATCTGTTTGAAAGCAGCACTTAAGATCAGAAAACTTGATTGATATGCAAGCAGCACCTAACACAGAGGCCACAGTATGCATCAGATGTTGTAGCAGAGCAGCAACCTGGTTCTAGCTCAGTTTTATCATTTTCAAACCTATAATTTCTATTTCTAGACCAGAAAATTTTCTTTTTTGGAGACCACAGAATTTTCTTTTTAAGGTTTCCTAAGATATTTCTTTCATCTGTAGTAAAGTATAGATTTTATTAATTTTGACATGTTTAATCAGTCACACAGCTCTGACTAACCACCATTTGTTGAATAATTTTTACGTTACTAACCTCTCCATTAGTTTTCCTGGGTGATTGGAAGGTGTAATGAAAAATTTTATAAAGGGCTGCCCTATTACTAGTTCAGCATGTTGCCATTTTCAAATCCTGTAAAGCTAGGGAACACTTCTTGCAGAGCTTTAGAGCAGTCTTTATACTGTTCTATTTATATTCTTACATAGCTCTTATCACTGTGGCATCTGACTACTTCCCAGGCCCCTATTATATGATACAGCTACTTTATTTTATTGGAATGCTCTTAGATAATTTTTCTGCTTGGAAGAAATGGAAGAATGTTATTTTCGGGTTATTTAAACTGCCTGTGTTTATTTTTAGCTGGAGAGGTGCCTATTGCACAGGGAAAATGAGGCTTTGAAGCAATTCTTCATTCCATCAAGAGCTTATTGTGTAACTAACTGCAGACCATTACAAAACTCAGGGTCTAAATAAATACCTGCTCTACAGACTGGGACTGAATTTTGCCATGTCCTGAAACCAATCCACTATGAAAGATTGGACTGTTCGTGGCTGTGGAGAAACGTTAGGTCTTCACTGACAGAAGCTGTGGAAATCTTGGGGGAAAATAAATTACTGGTCATGTTCTAAAGAGCTCAGAAGTAAGAACTGGCAGCTGGAGTCACAATAACAGATCATCTCTTTGAAAAATTTAAGGGAGATGTATTAATAAGTACACACTAAAAAGAGGGTGAAATATAATGTTTGCATTATATATTAGTAGCAAAAAATGTAAGAAAATTTGCATAAGGCACACTGGCAAATTTCCAGTGATAGTTTTTTGTTTAAAAGCTGTTAATAAAGAATATGTGCTTCTATGTTTGCATGTATCACATATCTGTTTTACTTAGAAATTTTATGGTGTTCTATCTCAGAAATTTGACTGAGAATACTTCTATTTATGACTAGTTTATAAGCAACACCCCAAGGTTTAGCACTGTGTCACTCTTTCCAGACAGATATCACTGGATGATGCTTCTGTGGAGTCTAGAATTCAATAGTTCTGTCTCTGTGTCTCTCTGCCAGACAAAACTTGCAAAAAATTATGGAAATATGAACTCTCTTTTATGATGTATTTCTAAACAAGCGAAAAACAGCAGACTTATGGAAAGTAATCATCAATAAAGAAAAGTTTCCAGAAATAAGACTTATTTTCTTTTTGTTAATTTATTTTGCCTCGAGCCAAACAGTTCCACAAATCAATTTCATCATCAGTAACAGACACAATCACCAATAAACTAAATAGCAGAATTTGTAAGTACAAATGATCTGATCTGGAATAAGTGAAGAAAGATGGCAATAAGTTCCAAGAATACAGTGGTTCCTTGAAGAGTTGAAAAGGTACCAAGATCCCTCCCTGACATTGCCTAATGTAGTATTAGAGTCCAAATCTTGAAAAGCAAGTGTTGGAAGACATTTTTAAACACTGTCTTTATCCCATATAGGCGTTGTGTCAGAGCCATGTATAGCCATTGTCACAAAACATAAAAGCAAGTTTTAGATGTTATTGAACACCCTTCCCCAAATTCCAGAGCTGCCCTCTCTTCTCAACCAGCTGCTGAAGCCAGGTCAGCATGTGGGAGCACATCCATGAGCAGTGAGGGCAGCTCACTGCCATTGCCAGAGTCAATCTGCTCAGAACAGGGCTTACTGACCCGGGCTGCTTTTGCCTGTTTGGTCAGGAAGGAGTTTTAAAAACTGAAATTATGCCCACTAAGAATTACTAAAGTCACAAGTGAGATGTTGTATTTTCCTTCTGTTCCACCCACTGCCCGAAGCAAAAGGAATGACATCCGCTTGCTGGTATGTGTCACAGTGTGCTCCAAGAACTGTGCCATGCACGCCCACAGTTACATGTCATCACACCATGAGCAGAAAGATTTCATCATACAGAAGTCAAGCACCATGTAGCTTCTTAGTTTTCTTTGTCCTAGGACTGCCACAAATCACTTTTTTTTGTTTTTTTTGTAAAACCCTGCAAAACACTTGTAAGCAGAAATACTGTCCTTCGCTTGCAAATAGTCTTTGCTCTTGGTGGTCACTGCTCTGAACTTGATATTTTCAGAGTCTCAAATGTCCTTGATACAGCTAACTTGAAAAGAACCTCCACCAAAACTATAGTTATGTTTCTACAACCCAGAGAAAAGTTGCCAATAGTGTAACTCTTCACAATACATAAGGCCAAGACGTGGATAAAAGCTCTTCCTTCCTGTCCTCTAGAAGCAGAGCAGTAAAGGCAGATACAGCATGGAGAAGAGAAGCTGAAAGAACAAAGGCAATTCCAAGCACTCACAGTCACAGCCTGCACTGTGGAAGGCTTTCAGACAGGTTTCCTCCAGGACCCCTGTGAAAATGGCCTCAAGGGTGCTGCTGCCACAGCCTCCTCTCTGCTTTTCTGCCCAGAGTCAGTCAGATGCTGAGAACAGTTAGCCTGTTTCTTCTCCTATATTAAATTGCAATTTGTAGCTGTACTCCTAAGCTATAGCTAGATGTACATTGAACATACACTATTTTGCAGCAAATACTGTAACCACTCCTGCCTCCTATTGCCTGATGCATTCTGGCTCTTTAGAAAACAAATTATCTTTGAACTCTTCTGGAGACTGGAGGAAGTGCTTGTACTTGGAACAAAAGATGTTTTCTCATCACAGCAAAGACACAAATAAATAACTGCAGTTTGGTTTCCCTCCCCCAGACACCAGCTTAGAAAAGAAGAGATCTGTTTTTCCTCAGCATAAAAAGCAAAACCATAAATAACCTATTGAAAGGGATGTCTCTTCCTTTATTGTTGAAAAATGGTTTATAGATATATATCATATCGGTATTTTTATTATCTTTCTCCCATCTTCTTTTTTATCCCTCTTAAAGGACCTCTGAGCTCACTTAAAAAGAGTGAAAAAAAGTCATAAAGTGACAAGTCCAGTTCTATTAGGGATCCTGTCACTTCCAATCCAAAAGGAGGTGATGAAAGAATTTGGGCCACTTCTGTTCTTTTTAGAGTCTATTGAAAAAATCAAAGCACCTGAGTGCAAAGGCTTAATAGGGCATAAAGCTGTAGCTTTCAAAACTTTCCTAGAGATTTTCTGCTGATATTTGTTGTTGAGCAGTTAAGTTACATAGTAACAATGTAAACTTCATACTGTTTTTGCATGTGAAATGCCCAGGAGTAAAAGCCTTTTTGGCATAGAGATACTGCAACTAAACTTGTTCAGCCCAACATAGGTAGATTCATCTTAGCTTTTTATGCTGTAAGAAAACAATTTTGTCTAGTGGCCTATAAATATGTAGAAAGGATAAGTCCTGGAAGAAAAAGTAGCACCACAAAATATCCTAGTTTTCATTTCCTAACTAAAAGCCTGAAAGATGTGTGTTTTCCATATTTTTCATTTTCTTTTATCACTTCTAACACATGGGATAAGTAGCAAGATGTCACTGCTCTTCCTAAGGGAGAGGCTCTATTGAGAAAAAAAAAAGTCTCATGAAAAAAGCTTTGGTCTTTGTTCACATTTTTATGCTTCACAGGTCTCCACAGTTTTCATGCTGTCAGCAGTGAATTCCTCTCATCCTCTTTGCTAGCAGCCTCCTGGAATTCAGGGAATGACTGAGAGTTTTCAACTTGATGGGATGGAGAGAGCTGATAAGAATAGAGCTCTTAGTTTGTCCAGAACCAGTGACCAAGCCTTTTTTCTTCTCAAGCCTCTCTTCCACACAGCTCTTATCAATCTGCTTTCTAAATTTGTTTCAAAGCTGTGCTAGTGTCTGAACTCCAGCTCTCAGACTGCAGGTCTGCAAGCACAGACTGCTCTTGTCTCTGTCCCTGGGCTGAGACCCCTGCCTCCAGAGGAATACAAGCAGTCCTGCTGGAACAATTTTTTGTGCCAGCTTTATCCCACGAGCTGTCAGAAACATAGTTTGACAGCTCCTGCAAGCAATTATGAACATGTGTGTGCTGGAGATGATTCACAATACTCCTCTCCAGCCCTCCTGTGCACGAGGGAGAACACGTTCTCCTTTCCACAGCAACTTTTGCAAACTGCACTCGCCCCAGAACGCCCCACCTGGGTTTTGGCACAATCCTTCTCCCACACTGTCTTCAGCCTAAATGACAACCTCCTGGCAGAGGTTTTGTGTGTGCAATGTGTTATACAACATTCACTTCACAGGCCTCCTCTAGGTTTCAGTATGGCACCACTTTGCTTTCAACATCAGCCTTGGTTTGCTTCTTTATATCTCTAACAGAATTCAACATATTCCTGGTTCCTGGGTAATAAAGATTTGGGTTTGGGTAGCTTGAGCCTATCCAATATGTTCATAATAAATGAGAAAATAGAAACACAAAATTCCTTTCCATCTGCATAATCCTCCACAGTTATAAAAATATTTTTTGTTTTAGAAAGGATAAAAATATAAAGTGGTAGAAGTTCATGACAGAGCATTTTCAGGTCGTCTAGCTTCAGCCTCCTACCTCATTCTCCCAACAATTTATGTACACACATCTTTTTTTAATGACAATTTGCAGTTTGTTAAATAATTATGTGTAGCTCAATTTGTCACATACACTAGTGCTATGTGCAATAGGAATTTCTTTGCAGAAGAATAGAAGATGATATATACCATTAAATGTTATAATATTGTTATAGACTAGTGGAAACAAGCTGTCAAGCAGTTTAAATCCCACATCTATTAAAATTCCATAAGGTTGTGATCAGTGGATCTCTAATGTATCATTAGAGTATTTTATCTATTTGTTACCTACACTTTTAATGAGTTTGAGTCCTTCTCTTTTTTCTGATATAAAACAAACCAAAACTTTTATTCCTGTATCTTTCTGAAATTGAGATGTTCATACAACAGAAAACCTGTGGATCACCACTGGTGACAAATTCTTAGTTGAAACACACTGTCCCAGTTCAAGGGCATAGAAAGACTGAGCGTCCCAGTTTGCCTGGCTCTGCAGTGCAATCTGTTACTCCCTTTTCCAAGTACAAAAGTGCTTCATGACCTTTCATACTTCCTGAATTGTCAGTAAAGTTTGAAGAAATGGTCTCTGCAATGGATGATAAATTTAGCTATTTTGTCACCAGCAACCACTGTTAAATCTGTCGGAAATTTGCTTGTTCTGTAAAGGGTTGTTGCCCTTTTTCAGCATTTTAATCAGATTGATTAAAAAAAAGAATCTGTTCAACATGGCTTTGGAAATTAATCATACTGAATCTACAGAAATGGCGTACGTAATGCACCTAAATCATGGCTGAAAAACCACAATTATGCATCATGTATTTAACCTGGCACCCAGGTCTAAGCAGGAGCAATCTAAAGGTAAATGTTCAGGCAGGTTCAGCATCTGCTGCAGAGCCAAGAAGAACGTGGAGTTCTGGTAGCTCTCGCTTTTTAGTCTCATTTCTCATTTGTTGTTTCTGAAATTGCAAAGCCAAGCTCATAAAATCTGATATACTGTATTGCCAGACCTCTTTGTTAGAACAATGAAGTTGTCTTCACTACCATAAGTGATAAAAAGAATATTTGCAAACCTCTGCCAAAAGAACTCAGATGAATCTATTTTCCATTGAACTGAGTGCAAATCTAGTCATGCACAAACTAAAATCTCCTCATGTGTCCCTTTTCAGTATTTGTTTTGAGACAGGGTTTTTTCCTCAAACATATGAGTTTAATTGGGACATATTTTATTAAATTCCTGCATAGGGATTACACAGTCACGTATCTGCTAAAGATAATTTGTTACACAACTTTATAGACATAACAGTTTATGTTATTACAGCACATCAGGGATTTTTCAGGATCAAGTTCTAATGTATGAGGATAATGAAATTAAAGACGTTTTTAACCTTTTCAACAGAACATGGAGAACTTCAAGATTTTCAAATACTGCCTTAACACTGTTCAGTTGAAAGCCTAAAAGATTGTTTCTGCAGAAGGGAGAAGAAAGACATTTCAAGACCAGTGGAGATTTAGTATAAGGTCATGGGGTTTGGTTTTTCTTCCTTGGTTTTGGGGTTTTTTTTAGGAAGAGAAGCAAAAGAACATTCCTAAAATAGCAAGTCTCTTTTAGACTATGGATTTCTTTATCACAGGAATGGTCAGTTTAAGATCCCATTTTTGGGAGATCCCATTTTTAGGAGAGATTTTAAGGGGCATTTACTGTGTTCTCCACCTGGTTTGTTGAAAATAAGAGCAGGCCTTTCCAATGCTCAGCCCAAAACCCTCATATTTACTTGTTTTATTTATTTGCTTCTCCCTCTGGAATAATTGCATCATAAGATTTATTCTCTCTGTTGTTACTTTGTTTGATAAAGTCCAATATCTCAGTCATCCTTACATCAGAGAAAGGAGTCAAATATACTCTGTTATGAAAGAAGGAGATGAAGGTTTCCAGTTTATAATATCATAGCTGGGCATTCCCAGTTCATGAGCTAGCAGTATGGGCTTCTGAACAGACTTTAAGTGCATTTGTATTAGGGAAGATGCTAAATATCCCTTGAAACATGCATGAAATAAATATTTCCCTCATGTTTTTTCATCTGTTCTCTGCATCCCAAAACCAGAAGATTGTGTTTGCAGGGTGGCCATCCAAAATCCTGTGTGCATATATTAACTAAAAACTTATATTATTTCTTTAATGAACATCATTTTCAGATGTTTTGTGAACATAAATGCCTGAGGTATGACCAAAGCTATTTCCTACTGTACAGTTTCAAGCTCTCATGGCTTAATCACACATAGAATCTTCCATAAGCTTCCAGGACTTGAAAATAATTCTTTCAACATTCACTTAACTGTAAAATAAAGAAAGTTGAAGAAGACGAAGAAGTCCCTATGGTGGAAGAACATTAAAAGTTCTAAGAAAATTAGCTCAGAATATGTTTATATATAAATATATACTAAATACATATAAATTACATATATATATATATATAGAGAGAGAGAGAGAGAGAGATAAATCCCACAAATTGTAGATTTTTTTCTTAATTTTGAAAACTGTTTAGCGTTCTTAATGCTGACAGTCCTCTATGAAAAAAGGAAAGAGTATTTAGCCACAGAGCAGAGTATGCCCTGGAGAAACCATTGTCGAATACATAACAAATTTGATCCTGCCCTCAAAGAATCTAGAACAGTTGAAGAGGAAGAGAAATAAACATAAGAATATGGTTTAGACTAGTTCAGATGCACAGTTTTTAGCTAGTAGCAAACCACACCTTTTCTAGTTATCCTTAAGGTAGTCCAGAAATCATTTTTATCTCTGTGCCACCTGTTTTTCTGAGGTGCTCAAAGGGATGAGATAAAGTAGATAAAAACACAGGGACAGCTTCAATTTGTATCCTTCCTATAACCCTTCAAAATCTATTACTCAGAGTGAAAAGAGATGTAAAGTTTGAGGCCACAAAGCAATACCACCATTTGGTTACTCAATTTCTGGATGGGCAGCCTCTGTGAAAAATCTTCTTTTTTCTGCTCTCCTTGATTACAGTTAATTCATGCAGCCTGGATGACTCTACAGAGTTATCAAACAGTCTGTTTGTAAGGATCTGCTAAAAGCTAACACAAAATCGTCAGGAACAAACCATGTCAAAACAACCTAATTTCTTTCTATGACAGCATAAGAGGCCTCATGAATGGGAGAAGAGCAGAGGATGTCACATATCATGACTTTAATAAAGCCTTTGACACTGTCCGACATGACATTTGCATAGAGAACAAAAGCACTGGAGTGTGGGTAAGACAGCTCTAAGGTCAACATGCAGCTGGCTTGAAAATGCTACTTAACAAGAAGAAATCATTTGTTTATCGACAAAATGGAAGAAGGAGGCAAGAGGGATAGAATGGTCCTAGATCCAGTGCTACATAGTATTTGACTTAATAAGCTTCCTGATACTTAAGTTTTGAGTTTGGAGGGAGGGTCACCCTTTGGAAGGCAGGATTACGTTTCAAAACCATCTTACTAAGCTGAAAAATGTAAAATAAATATGTGGTGCAACTCAAGGCAATTGAACAAAATAGCAGAAGAATGATGAACAATGTGAATGTGTACTGGAGAAAAACTAATCAGGCACAGGAGTACCCAGAAATAAAAAGAAGAAAAAGTGAGAAGAAATATTACAGTGCAAAAATCAAATGAAGAGGAAAGGAGGTGAAAGGCTGCCCAGAGAGGTTCTAGTCTCCTTCTCTAGAGATATTCAAAATCCAGCTGGACACAACCCTGTGCAACCTGCTCTGGGTGAATCTGTCTTAGCAGACAGGTGGGTGGGATGATCTCCAGATGATCTCCAGAGCTCCCTTCCAACCCCAACCGTTCTGAGACTCTGAGATCCAAATATGTCAAATGTTGCTAGAATGGGGAAAATTATTAAATGTTCTTTATACCTTTTGGGATAAGATAGAAGTGCCCTTGTCTCTCAGTGAGTCAAATATATTAGGGTGCAGCTCATTGGGACTGAGTAAAGGAGCAGGGCTGTCTGAGCCCTCTCAGTCCCTTTTTCTTTGATTTCTCTGAGATGCAGACATACTAGTGTAGATTCCAGTAAGGAACTGGCTAGGAGAAATGGCAAATGTGCATATTGAGATTAAATAGATTGTGTGGAGACAGCCCACTGTAGCTTAAACACCCTGAATGGTGATGCTCCCAGACACTCTGAAAGCAGTAACAATGACAGTATGATTTGTGTTGCATAATTGCCTGTCTGAAAAAATGGAAACTTAAAAGCTTCCTCTCATGGAAATGAGGATTAGAGTTCTCAGCAATCTCATATATATCTCTCAAACATGTAAGACAACTGAGTAGCTTTAGTCAATACCAAATAGGCTTTGTGTTCTTTTATTACAATTTCACCTTGAAAAATACAAATAAAAGTTTAAAATCCATTCTAGACCAGAGGCAGCTTAAAACGTCTCATTAAAAAATAACTGCCAAAAAATTTTTAATATTCCACTCAATGATAATTTCACTACAGAGCAGTTTACAAGCAGTAAAAATCTGAATTTCTGGGTTTAGAATGTCTTTGCAAGATCTTTCAGCCTCAAACAGTTAACTTCAAAAGCATTTTAAGAGTAAAAGAAAGCATTTCTTACCAACTCTGTAGTCAAACCAAACTTTCTGAAACGTTACCTTAACTATTTTCTGCTTCAAGTAAATTTTCTGCTTTCAAACTCAAGATGTAACCATCTTTTATATTTTAATGCATGTTTTATCCAAGAAAAAAATAACAGAATGTGATAAATACCACTCTAATAATATAAGAATCTCTCCACAAAATAAGAAAAAACAATGTCCTGACTCAGTAGCATTTCTATTCTAAATATACTCACGAGGTTCATATTGCCCTGATACAGGAGTGTCTCACAGTCATTAAAGTACTTATTTATCCCCATTAAAGTACTTATTTATCCCCATTTGTCACAGCATCCTTTAGAGGCCTGTAACTACTCACATTTCTCAGGTGAATAAACAGGGATTTAAGAGAATATATTTGGCATTGAAACACCAAACTTCTAATTATTTAGCCATCTTTTGGAATCCCCATCCCTGGCTTAGCCAGGTTGTTTCCCAGTACAAGGGGTATCAAGGCTTGCTTTTACTGTCACTGGAGCATAATAAGTCATATATATAGGAAAGACAAGACTTGACATAAATTTATACCAAACCCATTGATGTGTTTGTTAAAAAAACCCACATTACCTCACAGTGAGAAACTGGGAGTATCTTAGTGTGACACTCACAAAACATATGGTTTCCCAGAGTGAGGAAAAGGGTTGAGTTGCCCAATGTCATCCATCCAAAGCTTGGGTTCCTGGGCTAAGCCCATCCCTTTTAGCTGGGAGGTGAAACTGGAACTGTCAGAGATGAATTTGTCCTCTCTGCAGACACATCACAGAACACCCTCTCTCTGTTCCCTTCAGCTCTCATGATAAGCACATTACTTCCATACCAGCTGGGTGAAAGTGTGAAAACACTTTAAATCTCTCTTCATCATGTCCCACATGACTTTTCCTGCCTTCAGACCATGAAATCTTATTGGTGATGAACAGCAACTCCCTCAGTTTGCTATTGAAGCTGTTCTAGTTCCTGTAAATAATAAACCCATGACTATGAAGGCTAAAATCAAAGCATATTTACATCTCAGCTGAGCACTGTAACCATCAGACTGAAGAATCTGTCTGCAGCTCACCATCTGGCTCAAAGATCATTTCAATATTCAGCTGTGTAGATCAGCTTTGAAGGCAGAGGAAAAGCGAGTGCCTTTGGAATTTAGTGTTATAATTTGCAGGCACCAAGAAAATCGAGGTAGCTCTGCAGTTAGACAGCAAGGGGATTTTGAAGACCAGTATTCTGGATTTAAGCAACAATAATTGGCAACAAAAATTATTTTATGAACATAGCCTGAAATGTCTTGCTCAAAATCACAGTATGCTGAATTTTTTTGCAGAAAAGGGAATTGTCTCTGAGTTTTCTTAGTCCCAAGACAGCATCTTCATCATTGGTTTTTCACTGACTCTTGAGTTCCAGCTTCTCTTGTGATATGTCATCTTTTCCTCCCTGCACAAACACATAAAATTTTGAAGCATTCATAAGACAAGAGAAAACAAAACAAATGAAAAAAAAATAAAAGAGATTAAAAAGCAACAATAAGAAGAAACTTTTCATTACAAATCCTGCTTCTGTTGCACCTTAGAATGAAAGAAATTATTATGACCTCACATAGCTAATCCATTTTATCATTTCCATTCAACCAATTTCCTTTTCTCCTTTACTCTGAAATTAAAAATATTTTATCATTTGCAATTTACAAGGCATTTTAAAGCATTTTTAAAGCATTTTAAATTATCTGTAACAAGAATTACATCAAAATGTTGTAACAACTCTTGTGGGAAAATTCAGTACATGAAAGCTCAGTTAAGACTGTCAAAAGCAAGCATAAAACCAAGAAAGCTATTCCCACTCTAGCAGAAAGCATCAAGATATTTCTAAATACAAATTGAATGTTAGTGGCCACAAGCTCTGAGTTGCCCCTTTGAAGAGGCAGATCCTTTCTTGTCATAAGAGTAAACAATTAGAATTTTTGTCCTTTTTGCTGCATCTTATTTTTTACATTTCTGTGCAAATAGCTTTAATTTTGCTATTGGGAGCAGTTTTTTGGCCATATTTTTGTGCTGTTGCAGAAGCTTACACATGATTCCAAGAGAGCAATATTTGGGGGTTTTAATATTTTTTGTCCATTTTTTCACACTGAAGTTCTATTTGTGTCAATAGGGATGCAAAGTCCAGAGCACATCACAGGAATCATGCCAGGATATGATTTTTTCCAGAAAAGAAAGAATGTGTGTGTCTCACTACAAGTGCATAAGAAGCTTCTGTGCTCTATGAGGAAACAAGAAAGCTTGGTTGATGTGAGGGAGATATAAACAATAATCAGGCTGATTTCGTGCTAATATCTGATACCCACAGGGTTGGCATCACCTTTAGCAGCCCCATCTGCTTCCTGGGGGATGAGGAGCCTCTCACCAGTCAAAGCAGTGATGTGACATATAAACATTACTTTATGTCCTTCAATTTAAAGCAAATATATTGTGCAAGTGTTATGGTCTGAAAAAATAAACACTCATTTGGCTTCAGACTCCAGAGAAAACACTTGGCTTAACTCCCACTCTGGTCTGCATTTTGGGCAGCTTTCCTTATAGTCTCATAAACCTCTATTACATAAAGGAATTTAATTATTTTTAAATTTGGGCTACTTGAAAGGCTGATATTCAACTTACTAACACCAAAGAGAATTTTATTTAGTCCCTACCAAAATACCAGCATAGCTGCCAGTACAGTGTGTAGGCTGTATTTACAGATCAGGATTTAGATTAAATTCTTCATCAGCTGTGCAAAGCACAGCATGCTTTCCAAGAAACATAACTGCCACGTGAAAAGATAATAAAGTGGGCAACTTCCATCTCGTTCTCAACCGCCTTCCATAGGAGGGGGGGTTCAGCCCTCAGCAGATCTGTCCTCCAGAAGGGATAGAAAACCTTTAAAGCAATCACATCAAGTGTTCACCTTTAAGAAATTGATATATAAACTCATATGAACTGAGCTGTGCACAAACAGAGGTCCGTGGTACATGAACAGAAAGTCATGTGGGCAAATGCCACTTCCATTCCAAGCACACTGTGCTCAACTTCCATTTAACAAGTACCAGTTGTTTTGGGGTTTTTTTTGTGTTACTGCAAAAATACTCAGACTATTCAACTTGCAGGACTATGTACCAGGGTGGGGTTGTCCATCTGGCTGATTGCCCTTGCTCTGCTGCCTTGTACTGATAAGGGGGGGTCTCACCCAAATGTGTGCATTCGATTCATGCAGCAGTGCACCTGTAGTGAGGGTCTGAGTGCAGTAGAGTGTGAATTGAGACTATCTCTGTTTTTTCATGTATTTTCTGTGTGAATTGGGGAGGAAAAGGAAAGAGGCAGGTTTCAGAACAGGCCACTTGCTATTGGAAAGAACAGGTTCATACAAGATATTAAACTTCCAGCCTGAGAGCTAAAAACACAGATAGATTTCAAATAAGAAGAGAGACAGCATCAGCTCACATCTAATCAGGCATTCTGAGGATGTGGATTGGACACTGGTGTCTGCAAGTGCTTCTGGGGAAACAGCTGTCTTTGTGATGCCACCATGCAATGTTATGCTGACATTAACAGAAGCAAGAAGGCTGGGAGGTGAAGGAAAACTCACTGCTGCTGATATAATCACCAGGGACTCCAGTGGCTCAGTTACCCCAAGCTTTGTTGTCTTCTGTGACTCAATAAGAGCAGCAGGTCTTGGGGGGGATCTCAATCATGTGTGGAGATGCCCACATCCCACAGCAGTAGGACAGTTGCCTTTATGGAGAAGCCATCAGTCCAAAGCACGTTTTCTGCACTTGGGTGCTGAGGAAAAAGCAGAAAGTCAGACAGCACCAAGCTCCGTGCAAGATGGACTCATGTAATTCCACATTATGCCCCAGTCCTCTGGACTTCAACTGCTGCAAATTTGAGGCAGAGATAATTCTCATTTAACTTATTTTTTGGTGTTTTTTTCACTGCCCTGGTAATGTGCATTCTGCCTCTGAGTTCTACATAAAACACACTAAAACCCTCAATTTTGAAGTATTGTCTGTATATTCATCTGGAGTTCTCATATGATAGCTATGATCCACCTAATTTCCAGTGCTCTTGTTCAAAGTGGAAAATATTGTTTACTTTTTAGTTATTAAAGTCATCTGATTCTTTTAAGAAAATAATCTCTAGGCAGCAGTTACAAATTATTATCTTTTTAATTTATATGTCTGTTTTTCATACCTTCTGTATTCGCCATAGCAATTTTAAATGTCAGCACTGTGATATCCCCCCAACAATGCATATTGCTGACTTCCTCAGCTGAAATACGATGTGTCTACCGGGCTCTGTTTAAGTCTTCATAACTGAAAAAGAGAACAAAGAACAAAGAGACTGCTTCTCTGTGTGTCTCTTGTTTCTTTTAATATTTTGCTAGGAGGCAAACAAAACTGAGCCTTACTTATCCAGACCTCTGCCCTATTGTGTCTCTTTAAATTAGATTTGCTGCAATGCAGTATTTTGTTTACTCTCCTAGAAATGAAGGACAGCGTTAAGTTGCTACAGAACCAGAGACTGCAGCAAACAGTCCAAGTGTTTGTGATAGCTCGTGGCTTTTTTGAGCTTCCCTGTGCTTTGAAAAAAAGGTTTAGAAAGGTTTTGTGAAAAAATAGAACAGTTGGAGATGTAAAATAGAGTTTAAGCTTCACAAGGGAGAATAGAGAAATTAGTCATTTTAATTCCTTTGTAAAAGAAAGGGACGGTAAAGGTAGGTGGCAACACCAATGCTAATAATAAAGGCATGGGGATTAGATAAAGAATAAAACTACTTATCAGTCATTTTAGTTGCTACTTTTGGGATTTTAGACTAATAATAGCAGCTAAGAAGGTTTTTGTGGCATTTTTTCACTACTCAAAATTACCTGATCTTTTAATGATTTAGTGTATGGATGTTTCTGTGAATATAAAGAAATCAGTGCTTAAATTAAGGACTGGCATACATTATCATGTGCACACGGTGTTTATAATGTACACATATGCATAGGTAAATGCTAAGAAGCAGAAGTTTTGTATGTTATACCAGGTCCAACAAAGACACCCACATAGGAAGATGGTTGCTGATAATGTTTTGCTGCTTGCAAGCTTTGCTATCTCCCAGCCATACACTGGAGACGTGATCAGCTGATGGCCTGAAGTGTCAAGCAGATCTACTTTTCAGTGAAAAAGTCACCCACTTTATTTATAGAAGATGAATTTTGCTAAACATTGACAGGCAAATGTGCAAACATATGTCTGAAAGAGTTAAATACAAAAACAGTCTATAGATGGTCAGTAGCCAAACACAGAGAAAAGGAAGAGGAAGATGACAAGGGACTGCCCAAAATGATGAGAAGCAGAGTATGTGCAAGCCCCAAAGGAGAGCAGGAACAGAAGCTCTTTGCTTCCCCCTGTAGGGGGAAAAACCAGTCTGACAAGGTCTGATTTGCATATATTATTTATATTATTATCCATACATCAGTGCACTCCATGAGACTCTGTTCTCTCTGTGCTCTGTTTCACAAATTAGGAGACACAATATATGTAAACACATTTGCAAAAACAAAGAGTGAAGAAACTGTGAGATGTATCAGCCAAAGAAAAGAGGTCACCCTTAATTGCAGTTGTCTCCAGATGGGTAGGAATTTTATGGAGGTTTAGTGCCTGTTTCTTTAATGTATTATGCAGATATCAGTTGGTACAGTTCTGCTTCTAGCTTTTAAAGGGATATTACAAATTCAGCAAAATTTTGAGTGAAATCTCTTCCTTGTTACCTTTCTTTTTCCTCTTAACTCCTTGTTTTCCTGCAGTTACACCCAGACTCTTTGTTTCCCCAGTGTAATTTGTAAGCTCTTACTTCTCTTGGATTTTTTTTTCTCCATCTTCATCTTTCTTTGTTCATTTGCAATGGAGATAGAAATGAAGAAAACTGAGAATATTTTTAGTAGTAGATTTATGTAAGAAAATCATTATCTATCCTGACATACACAAAGAAGTAACAAAAAATTATAGACACTAGTTTAAGATAGCACTTTATCTCATTTACTCTCATCAACATAAAGGCATAGACAGGAAAACATAACTGAAATAAGGAATGGTTGCTTTCAAAACCTCACATATTGCACTTAGGTTGAAGTCTGAGGACAGTTATACACTCACAAGACCACATCCTGATTCCTTTAGCCTCTCTGTCACCTACAGCACAAATCAAAGCAATCAAGATAAGGAGATTTTTCTAATCTGACCAACAAGTGCCACCAGTGAATAACTCAGAGCACTGGAAGGTACATGAATAATCTATGTATACATTAATGTCCCTTGGAATGTAAAAAAATTCATACTTTCTTATGAAAGTGCAAGTTTATTTTGATGTTTTTGAAAACTTAAGGGTCACCCTCTGCTTTGGATGGGATACACCTAATCAAAGAATTTTATACCTGAGCTAGTTGTCCTTAGTTCCCCTAAAGAGAGAGGAAACACTCCCCAAAAAATATGAAGGAGATGTCTGAAATGGAGAATTGCAGTGAAATATGCCATAAATAGGTGTACCTATTATTAATGACCACGAAGACAGCCTAGATACCACCTAAGGTATAGGCAGTTACATTGCACGAGTCTAAAATTAGACCAGACCACTACAATATTTCACGTAATAAAAACCAGATCCTTGGAGTCTGCTCATTTTTTATAACCTCTTACTATTTAACTGTCATTAGTAGGCTCCAGGCACAGCTACAGGACTTTCCCCATTTTTTATCTTCCTCTGTTCCCCCTTGTCCCGTGGGGAGCAGATGCCACACAGTACTGACGTTGCCTCACGTGCGAACAACTGTCCAGTGTATGAAGCCATGGAATTATGTCTGGAATATAATGAAAAGGCAATAAAGTAACTTTATATTATACTCTGTGAAACACCTTAGTTTTAGTGAAAAAATCCCACCTGGTTCTGCTCTGTTATCCTGTTCACCTGATTACGTGACTGACTTACCCTCGGCAAGACGAGATGAAAATCCTCAGTAAAATTGCATTGCTTGTGGTTATAAAATCCCTTAATTCTGTGGATTGAGGTCATTATTTATGGTGGGTTTCAATGTAAGACTTTAGACTCTTAATTGTTACTCTTGGCTAAGCAGCAAACTTTTAAAGATTAAATAAATGGTTTTCTGTGGAGTTACCTTTTATAACTTCTAATTTCTTTTTTTAATTTGCAGGAATCTATATTTAGCCATAAATAAGGTGCCAAGAGCTATTTTTATTTTAATTAACAAACAATAGGTTATTTTTTTTTAAAATGTCATATGTTTTAATTTCTTTTCTCATTTTCTTTCCTTGTTACCATTTTTCATGAATATGATTGCTTATTATGGCAATGGATTTATTACTTACCAGAGATCTTTTGAAACACAAAAAGTATTTTAAATTAATAAAGTATTTTAAAACAGAACAATAATTCAAATTTAGTATATTTTTATCAATAAAGTTTTCCCCTTTAAGGATTTTTTTTCTCAATCAATTTATGGATCAAAGGATTTACAGAAAAATTGATGGAAATTCAAAACTCAGAAAAAGTTACAAAGTGAATTTAAGATGCATATACAAAAAAAGAGACTTTATGTTGACATATTGCTTTTAAATATTAGAATTTTTTTCACTCAGAAAGATGTAGTCCTCAAAACTGTTCATGAGAAAGTGCTGTTTTCTATGAGCACGTAGAACAATGTTCCAAAACATGCTGAACACTAAACATCTTAAAAGCTTTAAGCTCTCCAAACAACATGCATATAGACTTTGAAAATTATAAAAAGAAGAAATTTTGCTCTTAAATTGCTTATCAATTTAAAATAGTGCCAAGTAATGACAAACTAAAAACCCCCGAAAACTAAAAATCAAAATGGGATTGTTCAATATAATCAAAACAGAATGTTTTGACTGAGCAACACAAATTCTTCTGTTTTCTCTCATGAACATTTCCAAGGATTTTATCTTTTGTCTCACTTCAGCATACAACACTTTCAATAACCTTAAAAATTTTAAGAGTTCTTATGAAAACCATGAGACAAAAATTTCAAAAAGATAAAATAGTCAAAGCAACTGACAAGTATTAAAAACAGTAAATTGATTTGAGAAAGTATCCTTCCATTTTCAGATAAGTAAGGCTAATAGAAGTAAAAAACATTTATGTGTATGTTACCACTAAGTCATTCTGTGGTTAGAAAAAAGAAGCAAGAACTTTCACGAATTGCAACTTCTTCAGTTGCACTCCAAAAATTCTTTTCTTATCTATAAGTCAGGTGGCTGGCTTAAATTCTGGTTTTGAGGAGAGAGAGAATCTCCATAGAGCAAGGCCTATTCAAGCTTGAATTAGGCTGAATTGTCTTCTTAGGAAACATACCTTTTTTCCTTTGGCTCATCAGAAAATCTTGGCAATCAGTTTTGCATAGCTAGATACCTATTTTAAGAAGAGGAAATAATGTCACCTTCATCCAAGTGGGCCTTCAGCTGTCCTTGCCTTTAAGTGCCCCTGGATTTTCCTCTCCAGCACTGGCTGCAGTACAGAACTGCTGGTGAACAGTGCCCTGCCAACAACTAATGAATTATGTTTTCTAAGGTGAATATGATAGATTATTGTAGTTCTTCTATGCACAATCAGTGCTTCAGTTTGGGATCAGACAGGGTCAAGACTCATCTAGGCATGGCAGAGGAGCAGCCAGGCATCTGATACTATAATGAAAGTAACATCACAACAGACTGATAAATCCAGTTATCCTCAAAGGAAATTTAGGCTAACGGAAGTTACAGGAGTGGGTAGGCAATTAAGCAAAATTCATCATTTATGGTTTGTCTCCAGCCATGATTTCTTGTTTCTGTTATTGCAGAAAGCAGGTGATCTCAGCTGTGACAGCTACTTTGTACGAAAAGCGAAGATATCTGTGAAAATTCACAGACTCTTCTAGCACAAAACTCTACCTAAAATTCCAGGCAGTCTTGAGGAGACAACACTTTCCCTCCCTCAAGGCTGTGACTCTGACTACTACACCACAACTTCATAATGAGTGAGGGAGTAAAATCTAAGGTTATTTGAAGACAGAAGTCTGTCTGTCCTGTTCACACAAACCAGGAGTTGCCAAGTGTTCTTTCAACATTTGTGCTGTTGATCCCTCTTCTCCCCACTGTGAAATGACACATAGTGGTTCACCACATGATGAGCAGGAGTGTCCATTCCTATTGCAAACACCATGTCTCCGTGGCACAAGGATTACTCCAAGGAACGTGTGGTTTAGAGTCACAGAACCATAGAATCATTAAAGTGAGAAAAGATCTTCAAGATCATCCACTCCAACCTTTTACCAAACACTGCTATGCCACTAAGCCATGTCATAAAGTGCCATGTCTACTTGTTTCTTAAGCATTTCCAGGAATGGTGACTTGACCACTTCTAGTGGGACTTCACCTAGACTGAACTTCAGAGTAGCAGTTCTTGGCGCTTGAGAACCAGTGCAGTTTCTGTTCCTCTTCAGGAGTCTTGTGGCACACAGCTGCTTGGTGAGCTGGACTGTTGTGATTGTACTGTGGGACCCCTGAGTGATGCCTTGAGAGGCTGATCTGGCTAGAGGCTAGACAGAGTTAAAGGAATAAAGAAGGTATTTATTGAAAGGCCTTAAAAGGCTACACCTTGGACAGTACAAGAGCCTGGCCAGGGCTCTGCCCAAGATGAAGCCCAGATGGGTGCAGGATGGATGGGGTTAATTGTCTAATTATACCTTCAGGTTATGAAGCCTTATCATCCTGGTTTGCTCTCCTCAATTCACCATTGTTTTTGCTTTTTGAGCATGAGGCTGTAACAGTAGTCTTTGGTTCTTGGGTTGGAAAAGGATTGTTTTGTCTAACTACCCTGTGGAGAGAACTTACTAACACTTAATATGAAGTTTAGAGTTACACACCAAGGCAGTATAGAAGCAGAAAAATATGAAAGCTAAAACCTAAGGCATCATGAGGGACACAGAGATGACATGTGGGACGTGTGTGTGTGACCAGCAGGGAAGTCCTGGGCTCTGCAACAAAAGAAAATATTACCCCATTAGAGGATCACAGCTGTGGTGCAGGACACAGAACCCTCAGGAGCATCCTGTCATCACTGCTCATTTTTATTGAATTTATTTATAGTGGCAAAAGCACCTTAGGAATTGGGAGGAGCAAGTGTGTGTCCAGGGTATTGAGAGACCTATGGCACAAAAGGAGCCCTCTGAAGCTGCTTTTTATTTCCAGATACAACTGACCAAATTCCCTACCCTGTTTTGGTGTGCTGGTGACAGATATTGCACAGGGAAAAGCAGGACAGTCACTTCAAACAAGTACTTAATTGAACATAAAATTGTTAGTGAGCAATAAAGAGTCATAGTCCTCTGCTACAGTTGAATGGTGATGTGTCTTCCCTTGCGGGAAACAGTATCTGCTGTATTCTGAAAACTTCAGCTGTTGTTGCATCCATAAATCAGATACACGATTAATTTTTCTCTCCTGGGACTCTGCTGTGAAAGAGACCTCATCTGAGATCCCTGGTTTCTATTTAGCAGCCATCTCTAGCTTCAGTAAAGAGCCACATGAGAACTCTCCTCAAGACAAAATATGCCTATTGTGTATTTCTGTGAAATCCTCAGTGAAAGGGATTAAACCATCTTTTCTGCCTAAGTCTCTCACTCTCTTTGCTTGAGATTCATCACTATTTCCATGCTTACATAACGAGTATTCAGCTGCTCAAAATGTTGCTTGCAGGATTTGTAGGTAGAAAGAAAACTCTCAGGATCTATCCTTTCTTCTGTTTATCCATAGATGGTGGCAGGGACTTCCTTGCTTTTCACTGCTTCAGGCCAGAAGGTTTACAACCACCCTGGCTGAAGAGTGTCTGTGCTGTAATTCCTACATTGTACCAGGATATTTTTATTTTTTACTCTTTGAAGAGTTCTTGCAGAAAATCACTGGAAAGTGCTTAAGGAGCAGATAAGCATTTATCTGGCATACTTCCCCTGAAAATGACATTTTTAATACCAGCGTTAACCCTTGGTTCTTTTGAACAAAAGTGACATTTAGCTACAAATCCTCTCAGCAACAGCCTGCATAAACAACATAACAGGGCTTGGAGAACTTCCACCTGGACTTTATCCCTGCCTCATTGTAACAGGGACACAAGTACTGTACACTAGGATCTGAGGATGGAAAGACTGGGATGTATCCAGAGACCTTGAAAATACACCATCAGAAGCCAGGAGGAGTAAAACGGCCAGGAGGTTTTGGATCCTTTCCTGATCGATGATAAAAAGATTTCATTTCTAACTTGACAGAGAATGACAGTATTCCTTCATTTCATAGACAGTGAGAAGAAGAGCCACTCTGGGAAGGTTTTCTCTGTATTGCTGGAAGAGAGTAGAGCCTGTGGTTTTCCATAGGCTAATGTCGGCGCCCTCAGAGGGTTTGGGAAATCCATGTGTGACAGCAAAAACTTTTATGAAATCATTAATTTATACACCTTTTATTTATTAAAAACATTAATTTATGCATAAATGCTGCAACAAAAGTCTGTTGGCAGAACATATTCTGTTTATCTAACCCTTCTGTGTAAGAAGGATGGTGGAAGTCCTGCTCCCTGCTTGCACAGATACCCTTTTCAATTTTTTAGTCAACAGTGCATCTGAATTCACCTCTGGAATTTTAAACTCAAATAAGGAAATATAGAAGAGCAGTGGCTACACCAGAACTATTGAATTGATGTGCTCTCAAATTCCCATAGGCTATCCCAAGGGACAGAACCATCATCCACACCTCTCTTGCACAGAGGATATTTCTTGACAAACACCTATAAAAATATCTTGAATTCAATGCCTTGAATCCATCACCTAGTTCTTTGATACAAAATATATTTGAAATCAGACTATCCATGTCATTCTGGAGCTCTCTCAGGGCTGTTGTATAGGGCTGTAGCAAGCTGGGTGTTGGCCTCTTCTCCCAGGCAACCAGTGACAGGACAACAGGACACGGCCACCAGTTTTGCCAGGGAAGGCTCAGGTTGGATGCCAAGAATTTCTTCACTGAAAGGATTGTCAAGCACTGGAAGGGCTGCCCAGGAAAGTGGTTAAGCTACCATATCTGGAAGTTGTGTCACAGCATACTCCATAACATAGCACATTTGGGATAACCACAACACATGATAATCTAGAACGACACCATACCTCGTCAGAAAGCTTCAGCCTGTCTGCCCAGACCCAGTACCATCAGAAGCCTCCAAAGGCTGTAAGCATCTACTCACACCTGCTGCTCCTACTTCTCAAGCCCAACCTTTTCTACCCCTCATGGTTCATGCATTGCACCTGTGTCCTTCATTACATGCTATGCTGTTCACCTGTTTTTCACAGCTGAGGTCCATTGGAGATTAGGCTGTGCTACAGCTCCATTCCCAAGTATCACAAACTGGGTACCTACAATGTACCTACAGGAAGTGTTCAAGATATGACTGGATATGTCACTCAGTTTAGTTGGGGTGGTGGTGTTCAGTCAATGGTTGGACTCAATGATATTGGAGGTCTTTTCCAATCTTAATGATTCTATGATTCTATGTGTTGGAAAGATCCATTGTATCTTTTTACACATTTCTCCATCGGTCTGACTTCCTTTTACTCTACTTGCCATACTTGATAAAAATGCTGGGGACATGTGCAATCTCTTTCTGACTTTATCACCTCCTGGTAGAAAAGCTTCCTAATCCTTGGACTGTTATTTCCAACAGTCAAAGTTTAATCATAATTTTAGGGCAGCTGGTACTTTCTTTCCAGTTCAAAGTTATTGGGTCAAGTTGCCACAAAAACCGACCAAACAAGAAAAACCCCACAAAATCACAAGCGAGAGATGTGTCACATTGATCATTCATCAGGTTATTGTTTATTAGAATTGTGACCATGGAGAAAACATAAGTATTCACTTCCCTTGGGTTCAATATCCAAAAGGAGTAACCATTATGTAATGAGGGCCTGATAGTTAATTTCTGATCACTACTGCTTGGCAGTCCTGTGTGAGTCTGCCCATGAACCAAGCTGCAATCTGTAAGATTTCCAATGTGCCCTGACTGACAGCTCACCCTCTTGGGAAAGACTTGTTACTGGGACCATTTGTACCCAGGATGAGGGTAACTGAGCCCAGTGAAGTTCATGCCTTTTTATAGACTTCCATTGCACTGCAGTGCATATTAAACTAGCATTACGCCTTCATTTCAGGAAGGGGCTTTTTGGATTTATATTACTTCAGAACCAGCCAAATGCTCATTCCAGTAAGCACAAAGTTTTCTGTCAATCATCCTACACCCCCCGTGTAGTGCCTTGGGTCATGTCTATAACAAATAAACAAAACAAAGAAAAACAAAACAGGAAAAAAGGCAGTGGTCTCCTGGAATGGGAGAGTGAAAGCAACTGTGTGATTTTTATGGTAATTTCCACTTGCCACCTATGTTGTCTAAAATTGCAGTCAGATACTGAAAAAAATGAAATATTTCTCAGCATCCTTTTGTGCCTGTCAAATGTGTTGCTCAGAAAGCACAGAATCTATCTCTAAAAGGTGATATTTGCCCAACTTTGCACTCACAGAATACATCATGGGACTGCACTTTCTGGAAAACAATTTGAGGAGAATTTTGTATTTTTTGGATTTTTTTTTATGTCATAATTAGTCTTTCTCATAGCTTGGTGTTTGCTCTGGGCTGACTTAACGCTCTTGTGTTCTCAGAACACCCTTTCACTTAAACGCCCTTATTTGCACCAGTGGCAGCATACTATGCATGCCCCTGGAAATGCTCCTGCACTCATGTGTCATTTTAGTTAGATTCAAAGGACCCTTTGGGGTAGGACATCAGGGATTTTTTCTGAGGACTTACATTGGTTCATGACCCTGCCAGACATCGTGACATTTTAGCATAGCCAGACTGTTTACGCTGAGCAGCATGTTTAAGGAAACAATCATTGTGCTTTCTCCAATCTATACAGATCTTTGACACTACTTATTTACCAGATATTTATTATATCTAATTTGACAGCATTTTCTTCCCTTTCTCCAGGCTGAAGAAAATAAATCTCTCTTAACTATTCTTTATGATTCCTCAAAACATTGGAAGACTAGCCACAAGGGAAATAAGTGCTTTTGATCAGTCTGTCACTTACATTCTTCATTTATTAGTTTTTGTTTGTCTGTTTTCTTGTTTCGCTTTACTTAATAATTACTTCCTCTCTCTTTTAAACAATTTTTTTTCAAAGTCTGCAATTATTTTTTCATATTCTGCACTTCCTAATAAACTCTTTAACTTCCCAGAAGACAATGAAAAACTGCAGATTGAACCTCAGACTGAAACACTGTAAAAAATTTTGAAATTTGATAGTCTAAAAATGATGTTTTTCTATATATGCTGCTTATTTGCTCATATTCAGAGCCTTATGCCTGCATTTTAACACTATTCTGCACAATGACTGTGCTTAAAAAGGATTTTTTTTTAAGTTGAATCAATTTTTCATTTTGGGGCCAGCGGGAATGACAGCAATCATTTAACATGACTATAGAAAAAAATCATAGACTTCAGTTGTGCAATCTCTGAATTTGACCTGCTGCTCCTAATTAAACTACAGCATTTCTTTATTGAGAATTATTGAATCATAAAGACTTCAAATCAAATATATGTCTTTTGAGAATATGTACAAATGGTTATTTACTCTCATTGTGGAAATTACTATCATTGCTATAATGCATATCATATTTTCACTTAAAATTTTGATTTAATGCTAACTCCTCTCAAGAGAGCAATCTTAGTCAAATGAGAAGAAAACTTGAACAGCTAGAATACTCACTGAAACATTTTTATGTGAAGGGATCTAGTGGCAGGTTCAAGAGTTCACATATTTTAGGCTAACTAGATTCAATGGGTGCTGTGTGATCTGCCACTACCAAGAAGCAAATACTCTTCAGCTTGCTGTTGGCTGATAGTAGTTCTCTCCTTCACCTCATCTTCACCTGACCAGACATGGGCAGCTCCCCCAGTCTGGTAGGTCATGTTTCACTAGACTTCATCTGCCAGCTGAACCTCACATTCTGGACTCCTCCCTTTTTCTCACAGTCACTCCTGAGCTGTGGTGACCAGAAAGTGGACATCGATTTCCAGCTATATCTTAATTTTGTGTAAAATTTAATTTCATGTAAACCAGAGTATCTTCTCTGGCTTACCTGTTGCAAACGTCCTACTAACCCCCAATATGTTGTTTGACTTGTGTTGTGATGAAAGTGCACTTTAAGCTCACGCATAACTTCATTGTAACTCCATTGTACCCTCCAGGTGCTTTTCAGCTGGATTCTACCTTCCCATCTCAGTTTTCAATGAGTTCAGCTATTCCTCACATGTGAAAACTTCATAACCTCTCCCCTTGAACCCATTCATGAGGTTTCTCAAGCAATCTCTGAATTGAAGCTCTACTCTCTGGCATGAAATCCACCCTCTGTAATCTAGTGAGGGATAGTCTGTCTCATCATACAGACCATTTACGAAGCTATTGAACAACATCAACCTCAGTTGGTTGGTTTGGGATGCTACTCTTGCCAGCAGCTTCCAAAGAGATGTCAAGTCATGGATTAACATCTTTTGAGTCCAGTCGTTTACACAATTTTTAACCCATCTGTCAATTCAGCAAGTTCCTCAGCTTCCAAAAGTGAACACAGTGGGAAAGGAGCAGGGTGTCAATGTCAAAAGCCCAACTACAGCACAGTCTTCCTTTGCTGATTCACAGCCCTCAAGGGACTTCAATCAGTCTCAGTGATTTTGCAGAGATCATAATCAAAGGCAGCTCACTCATGGCAGCCAGTGCTCCCAGCAGGTTTTGGGAAATCCCCCACAACTCCACAGATTTCAATGCAAACAGCTTCTCTAGGGGGTCCCTAAACTGCTCCTCTTCAGCTGCTGCCTCTCTCCCTCTTTTCCACCTTCTCCTGCTATGTATAGGGATCTGGGAAAACTGGATTTGCCTGCCTGAAATACATTTGATTGGAAAAGTTGTGATCAGCAGTACCAAACACTATCATTTTTATCTCCTGGTTAAAGTACTTTTCTCTTGTCAACCTGAAAGGTATAGAAAACAAACAGTGATTGCACTTGCAGCTTGATAGTCTTGTAAACAATATAACTCAAGTAGATGATCCAAGTTGTTATCACTTGGTAGATTCAAATAAAAAAATTAATACAATTTGTCTTTTGCAGAATGATCTCACTGGTTGATATACTGTGATAGGTACTATAGTGTACCATACTTGAGGACTACAGGACTCCTATTTATTTTCCCCAGGATGTTAGTGAGTACAGATGATATCTCTTGCCCTACAGATGTGACAGATGAAGTATTCACAAACAACTTCAACAGGTGAAGAGTTTTCTAGAGGAGTCTAGGACGCAGTTTTATACAACAGTTTTGTGTTTCCTGGCAAAAACCCTGCATTTTAAAATAACAATGACAAAGAGTTGGATCTTGTTTACCTAGCTTCATGACATGAAGAAAATCTGACACATTTTAAAATACAAAAATTGATATTAAATACATTACTGTATGACGATATTGCCTAAAGGAGGCAATGAGCAGCTTAAAACTTTAGGTAACAGTGTCCTTTCCATCACAAGCACAGTTTGTGAAACACTTCCTTGTATTAATGTTTTCTGAGTAGGCAGAGATAGTTTTAAATATCTCTCTTTTATTATCATCATTCTCATTAATTTGATTGGTGCATTAGGTTTCCATTATATGATTTTATTTTATATTGTATTTTAGCTCTCCATCAACTTGGGTGTTCATAAACTCCTACACACAGAAGGAAGCGATATTAGTAAAACACTCAGTAGCAATAATTGAATTTGTCATATTTTGCTAAGCTATTCATGCCTCCACAAAACCACAAATACTCATTGTTTTGAAAGGGAGGTGTCCTCCTAAGTATTAATTAAAAAATAATTGTTGAAATTCGTTTGAAAATAAGAAATATTAAAACTAATCTGGTTTGAACTATGACTGAGTGAAACAGATCTAACTTAGGTAAAATATGCTTTTTACTTTTTTTGTTAGTATTTCTTTAGTCACATATTTAATTGAAACCAAAATACAGTTCTTACTTTCAGAGTTCATTCTTTTTTTCTATGAAACTTACTTCGTTTAAAATAAGTAAACATAAAGCTTGCATTGCTGTCTAACTGATCTGATATCTTGTGAGGGGCCGACAGACCCATTGCCAAAGCCATACAGAAAGGCTATTGTGCAAGGTAGTTTTTTTCTTTTGACCTTTATGCCCCTCTATATGATCATTTCAGCCTTGCATTTACCAACAAAATCCAGAGTATAATAAAAATAATCAGCTCAAGATACAAGATGACTAGAGGCTATTCCATAAAACTTTAATGGCCTAATTTTTCAAGCTGGCTGAGATAATGATCACAATAAAAATTCAACATTTTTATAGGAAATGTCAAAATTTAATTATAGGAACATCCATTATATTTTTTTATAATGCTTTTAACTTACAGATATTTTTTACTTAATAGTTGCAGTACACTAGTTATTTGCATATCTGAAAAGATATTGCTGGAGTTTATCAGCAACTAAATTGTTTTTCACCCTACATACACAGTCTGTAGAATTTACTGAAATGAACATTTTCCTCATCAACTTTGCTTTGAATAAAAATCTTCTAATCAGAAATTTGGTTAAATGCTCTTAAATATAAATTTCAAGACTAAATTATATTTTGACTTAAACTACACTTTGCTTTGACAGAGGGATTTCCTTCCTTTTCTCAAGAGGCATCAATAAGGAGTGATTTTAAAAAATGTTGTGTCAATACTTTTTAGCATTCCTTTTCTTTACTTTAAAAAGCAGTTCTTACATTGTCACTTTTTTTTGTTGAAATATGACAACACAAACTGCTTGACTTGTTTCTTCTTATTTAATTTTCTAAAATTGCCATTTCATTTGTGCTCCAGAATCAGATTTCCTGCTGAAGTTCTGAGCTCTATCTATATGTAAATTGAATAATCTTTCAAAGACAGAAAAGGAACCACTATTTAATGTGAATCTGCATTTCTGGAGGAAATTAAGCACTACGATTTTCTATAATAATAAATTATGACTATAGAAATTTGTTAAGAAAGAACACGGCAACATTTTTTGTCAATAATGAGTAGGTTTTTTATATTTAATGGATTCAGACACATTGGAAAAATTTATCTTCATTATTTACTTTGTTTAGAGTGGGTTTTTTTCAGAAAATACCATGAAAAAATACCTTACCTACTTTAATTTTCAAGGAGATTAAATTCTTTTACCAACAATTGATTCACTTTATTGTAAACAATTTAAAATAGTAGACAGCTAATCTCAATGGTTGTTAAGAAGCATCTTCACTAAATCAAATATACTTATTATGTATAAACGCTCATTGTTTCTCTAGCAAAAGTGTCTGAAAATATCCAGAAAAAAAGAAATCACAGGCAAAAGAAAAAGTGTAGATACATCATATCACAGAACACAAAGATGATAAGGTACACTTAAAAGGAAGTACACGCTTACCTTTTAACATTGCAGCAATACTAAGGTTTGTGATATTCAAGTTTTCTGAAAAAAATATAGCCATAACCTGTCTTTCTAGTGCCTGATTGTGGAAAAAAAAATGTTAGTATGCAGTTCTTTATCTGTGAAATAATCTAATTTTGGATATAGATTTGCTGTTATTTCCCCCTGTCAAAGAATATAGATATCACAAGGAAAAGCAGAGGCAACATGACAGGCAACGTCATGAGGCCATATGTTCTACACGAACTATGAAAGTCAAACTGAGATCTGTTCCAGTATTTTAGGCTAAAAACAATCGATGTTCTAAGATTTCCAGCTATTTTCAAAATTATATCACATTTCAGCAAATTGAATTATTTTGTGAATAGAGCGATGAATCTGACTACACCATGAAAATCTGTGTAAGTGTGCAGGAAATTATGTGCTTTAGGCTATTTTGGGCCAATTTCTTTTTTCAGTTCTGATGTCAATGCAGATCTATTGTACTTTCCCTAGCACACTTCATTTTTCCCTTAGTCTAGTTCAGATATTTTGAACAGAATTAAAATTGAATATTCTTTGCAACCTGAAGCAACATTTGCCAGGGATGAATTGGATGGGTTTCACCAGATACGATTTAGATGCGACTAATGTAAACCTCTGTGGCCGAGTTGCATGGGAAGTAAATGTACTACTAGAGAATGGCTCGTGTCATACTGAGACAGGCAATCAAAGAGGCCACAAGAATTGCAGAAAAGCTTAGTTATGCAGAGAATTGCTTTCCTCTCTTGGTTAATTGCAAAGACAACCTAGATCATGGCTCACCTTTTCACACTGTACATTTTTATTATACAAGACAAATGAGAATTGTTGTATCCGTAAATGCCAGAAACTTTAATGTAGTCAGGAATGGAGTTCTGAAAACAGAATGACTAGACCAGACTGGAAAAAAAAACCCTGCACTTTAAACATCTGCAATTAAGTGGGACATATACAAGAATATTAAAAATTGGTAAAATTCTTAAATTAGGCAAATTAAATCCCAGCCTTAATATGCAAACAAGCACCCAAAATTGCTGGAGTATGAAATTATAACTAAAATGTAAGCCTCTGTGTAAGGATATTATCTTAGGTATATGTCCAGCCATCAAAACTTCTTACTCCCAAGTGTGATATCAACTTTTTTCTTGCCAAACCTAGAAAGAATTAAAGTTTTCCCATTACTGTCCATAGAAAAACACTATGGAAATAATGCATTGTGCATTATAGTCCAGAGAATGGACATTTTGTATGTCATATGCAAATAACAGGATCATTGTGGATAATTTGAAATAATATCAATAAGAAATAGAACTATGAATTTTCCTTATGAAACAGTGCAGTTTCTAGTTTTATTCTTATTAAAACTAGGGTGTGCCTTTTGTATGACTACACTGACTTCATCCATCCATTTTAAGCATTAAATTAAATGGAATTTACAAAACAGAAAATGTTATAAAGGCTTCTATAAGTAATACACTTCACACTAGCCACCAGTGGATCAAAAAACATTGCTCAATTTGCTAGGTGAAAGATATTTAAAACACAACTACATACATATTTACATGCATGCAAAAATTAATGGCACTATTTTAAAAGTTCATTACTCATTAGCTACACTGCAAAATATCAAAAATTAAACTTGTGTTTGAAAGTACATCTCTAGAATCTGGGAGATAATTTCTAGTGGAGAGGGGGATCATTTATAGTGATACAAATGTTTAATAATGCTAACTTTTGGTTATTTGCTCTGTCTGGACAGAGCTAGCAAAACTTGTAATTGCATAGATTAGTGAGAAATTGTCAAAATATAAAAGAATCAAAATATCTGACAAGAATTAGGTGTCAACAGAGAAAATGCAGCTAAAGTAGATGCGACTTGCAAAATTAATTAATTTACTCACAAATTAGTTGAGGATGGAATAGATCTCACAAAAATAGACATCTCCAGTATAGCATCCACAGCAGATCCCAGCCACTAAGGTGTCTTAGGGCCCCTTAGAGAAATAAATAGAGAAATAAATAAATTCTGGTGCAAATATGTCTTGTCTTAAAGTAGGCATTCAAAATAGGTCAAAGGAATCGTTCCCTGAAAGGGTAATTAGATCAGATACAGACATCCATATTGTTGATATCTACTGTTAGACAAGATAAATTGAAATTTTCAGTATTGCTTTAAACCTTGCTTAGAATCAAAAGGTTGGTTGAAGAATAATATCATCTTTCTAACTCCTAAGCAGGTTTTATGCTATGACCTATTCCCTTGGGTCTTGCTGTGCTTTATCTGGTATTGAAGAGAAGATTTGAATTTATGGACCTGGTTTTTTTTTATTTTTTTTTAATTGGTCATTTTTTTGTTTGGTTTGGTTTGGGTTTGGGGTTTTGTTTTATTTGGAATTGGAGGAGGAATTGAAAGGGGGGTTTGCTTTTCATGGAAGGCTTCAAAAAAATAACAGCTTCATAATGTGGAGCTATCAGTGTCACAATTAATCTGGACGGAACAGATGGGCATCCAAATTCACATTGCGGATACTATGTGGATCAGCGCTCATATAATTATTTGTGTATCAGTGACAGGACATTAGGTCACTGGATAATTTTGCCGTCTGCTAGATCATTTGCCTGCATTTAGAATGAGCATCAATCAAAAAACACTCATTCTGCTAAAAGGTATAGAAAGGCTCCAACACTCATCAGCTAATCTTTGAGTTGCAAAAATAATGCTGTTTTTTTGGTCTCAAACTGTAGTAGCAAAGAAATGAGTTGTTAGCTCTGCAAGGTTTTAGATGCTAATATATGACTGGGACAGAAGATTCCCTTTATCAAGGACACCAGAGTGATGTTTTCACAATAACCAGTTATAGGAACTATGCTCTTCTCACCTCAAATGTCTGTCATCATCTTTTTTCACATATGTGGTAACTGTAAGAAACAAATCAAAGAGAGCGGTGGTTTCCCCCAGTACCAAACAGGAGCTCTATGAGAATAAAGGAAAACACTATTATGAAATTTCTTCTTTCCTTTCACAAGGTTCTTCCTGAGCCATTCTTTGCTTTCTGATCAGAAAATTCAATATATTCCTCACAACCCCTTCTGGTCTCCCTTTCTCCATTAAAAAAGCTTCAATTTGAGTTAACATCTCATGCAATGTAGGGGCAAATTCTTGCTTAGAGGAAGGCATTTAGGTTCCCTTAACTGTCTCTGGTAACAGCCTGTGGGAATATCATAGTCCTGGTCAGTAATATCCAGATGAGCTCACAAGCATTAGCAGCACTTTCTAAAGAGACATCCCAGGCCTCCAGCCTTATCCCAGAAGAAAGCAGTCAGACAGGAAGCAGGTAGAGGAATGCCAGGAGCTTTAAGCAAAGGAGGGTGAGCTGGTGCAGGTCCTGGCAAGCAGCAGCTCTCATGTGCATTCAGCCTTCACCCAGACTGGGCCAAATGTTGCCTGAAAATTCAATATTGCCCAGATAATGGTCAAATTAAATGATGGTCACTGATTTTCAATAGACTTAGGGTTTTTCTGTACTATGACTACCAATAACTTTACTCAAGAGAGTTAGGATTCAAGCCCTTAAAAATTAGTTTGAATGTAGGTATTTGCAAGTATGACATTAACACTGCAGTTTCAATATTGTAGATCTGATAAGCCAAATATCTTCACCAAAAAAATGAAGTACAAAGACTAGGAGACAGACCCCTGCTCCCTTCTCAGCGATTTTTGGGAAAATTTACTCAATATATAAATCTCTGTTCTATGTGTTTCCTGTCACTTTGCAGGCTGTAGCTGTCTCATGCTGTCCTTTTCTTCCAAAGATTGTCAAAGTTTGCAGCATCATGTTCAAAGGGGAATGTGCCCTTAGCAAACCTTCATCTGCTTGCAGTGCCAGGCCTTCAGAAGCTCTTCATTGTTTTCCAGGTTTGAAAGATAAGAGTAGCATTCAGGCTGTAATATTAGTACCCAGTAAAAGCTCAAATAGTGTACACGTATTTCAGATGCTTGTCTCTTAGTTACTACTTGATCTTTATACAAAATGCTTCTCTTCATACTTACTAGAAGCAATATATTCTGTCAATGCAGGGCACTTTACAAAATTCATACGTTCTCTTGCATTATGCACTAACACCGTGTCTGCTCTTGTAGAACAATGCTTTGGAGATTATTTATATTTTTTATTCTGATAAAATTAAATGGATTATAATTTGACTTCTTCCTCTTTGTGTTCAGTTTCGAGTGGTACTGAATTTGATGAGGTGCTGTACCTGCTCCTTATAGGGTTATCTAGTCTTTGTGGGAATCCAGTGGCTGCTGGATTATCAAACCACATGTCTGACCAAAGATTACATTTCGTTTTGTTGTGTTTGTCCAAAAGACTTGTTTGAAATTAGTCAGTGCCTGAAAATGGTACATGAAAACATGAAAGAGTCACAGGAAGTTCAAATTCCTCTCATATTAAAACCCAGGTCTTAAGAATCAAGCTGTTCCTTTCATCAAACAAACTTGCTCATCGTCAGTTCCAAACCATCCCTGACCCTGTGGGACACAAACTCTGTGTCTACAGAAACACATATTTATTTGCAAACACTGAATGGGAATCCATAGAGCAGTCGCTGGTATAGACACACAAAGGTTTAATGCATCAGTTTCTACTGAATTTGGGGGAAGGTTGATACTCTAAAAGCTTACAGTGCCTGGTCTTCTTTCTTTTTATCCTCACTAGCAAAGATTTCAATTGCGCACCCTCAAAACCAGATCAGATTCGGAGACAAGAATTCTGAAACAATAATACCTTCTCACACTTTGGTTTTTAAGTTTATTCTTTTTCACAAGCCTGGACCTGAAAACTGTAAAGAAGGTAAAATATTTTGTGGATTTTTCATCTGATGTGTGGCTACTTTCCTCTCCTGAGAAAGCTTTAGCATGTCAGAATGAAATCTCCTAACCCCCGTGCTGCTCTGCTTGCACAGGGAAGCAACCATACTGTTTACACCTCCAATTGTGTTACCCAGATCTTTGTTCTATCCCTGTTACATCTTGCCAGGAACAGACCCCTAAGGCAGCAAGCAAGGATAGGCTAGTCAAGTGCAATTTAGTACATTTGATTGGAATTGTTGTTTAGGGATTTTTCTGCTACACAAGTATAGCATTACCCCATGAAAGCAAGAAGGAACTCACAGAAACTACTCTTACATGTAATGCCACCTATTTTCTGAGTTATGCTTCCCAGGAGTATTCTTGAAGTTGTGTGATTTATGCTCATGGCTGTACTCAAAGTGCTCTGCAGAGGTACCTGCAGTGCAAAGCTCTCCTTAGATGTGCCAGCTTATGCAGCCCTGTAAGTAATAACACCATGGTCCCTAAAGACATCCAGACTCTCCACTTTATTACTTTTCAGGAGCTCTACCTCAGACAGGGGTCTAAACAATATCATAAACAGCTGTCTGAGAGAATGAATTGGTGGCAGTTTAAAAACTGCTGTGGGCAAAGAGGAAAGCTGCTGGCCACTTCAGACATCTTGTCTGCATGTCTTACATTGGTCAGGAAATCTTTGTCTCTTTAATCAAATTTTGTGCCCCTACCCATGTAATAGTTGTGGATGCTTCCCACACCTGGTATCACGAGGCTGAATTTTTCATCATTACCTGCAGAAGCATGAGAGAAACTGCAAACAAGGCAGAAAAGGCCACTGAGCTGTTAAGGCAATTTGCTTTAACTTGGTTACTTGGCACTTTTCGTCCATGACTGAAGCAGGATACAGTGGAAGTATTCACTCCCTTTCCTTACATGGGTATTCAATATCAAGTAGAAAAATAAAATCCTTGGCTGTTGTAAGACCATCATCTGTAAAGATGAAATTTCTTGGGTTGAGCCTCTGCTTTTCATGGCCCAGAGCTGCCCATCAGTTCACTCCATGTCCCCTCATCTGAGGGAATGTTCCCTCCTACACAACTGCTGCCTGAGGAATTACTGGCAGGAAGATGCCAACAGCTTTACTTTTCTTTTTCCCAGACTACTTCTACTATAGAATTTGAAAAAATGACAAAGGGAAAGGAAGGTAAAGTAAGCAGAAAACTCTTACACACTTCACTCTCAACCAGAGAGGCTTGTCTGTTCACAAAAATTCCCAATAGGTTCCGCAATCTTTGCACAGATTAAAAAAAATTGTCAATATGTTTAACTGTCAGGGTTTTTTTTTTTCCTACAAACTGGTTATTATTGACTTTCTGCTTCACCTACATGGAAATATTAACTGGAAAATTTGGCACCAGCTTTCCAGTGAGACTTCTGAGACTTTTCCTGGTGAAACCTAAACCATTTCTCAATATAACTTTGTGATTGTGCTGGTGACCAGATGATTCCTGTGCAAATGGATTCCTGGAGCTCTGTGTAGCACACATGACACCTGCTCCAAGGTAACCTGGGCAGGGTAGAGGGTTACCTGTCCCCTTTCCTCAGGCTCTGTCACACCCGAACAAGCCCCAGTTTCACTCAGGTGAAATGCTCCCAGCTTGAAATGCCACGCAATGCTAAGCTTATCAAAAAAATATTTAAAAATAAAGAGATGCTTTCAGTGGAGCCAAATGCCTAAACTGATAGTTTTCTTTGATTTTGAAGAATACATGAACAGAACCATGATTTTTACTGCCATATCACACTCCCTAAATTTGCTCAGATACTTCATAATCATTTGTTGTGCAATTTTGTCACCGTATTTGTGGTGTTAAAGTAATGTTTTCAGAGGTGAATATTGACCAGAACACACATGGTAAGTGTGTGTTCTCATCACAGTAGCTAACTTTGCATGCAGAAAGGTCACGATACTGGGTGACTCCAGTAATGAAGGTGTGTAGTGCAAGTTGTTGACAGGTGACATTTCTGCAACCTTTCTTGCACTGGCATATTGCTACATGCCCTGTGTCAGAATGTTCTCTGTGCTGCAATTCATCATTCAAAGAGGTCAGTGCAGCGCCTGACATTTGGAGCTACCTTTCTTATCCCCCAGATTCATTGATTTGTTAGCTCTCCTCAAAAAACTGTCCTTCCCTCTTCTTTACATCTTTATTTCTCTCCCTTACATCGTGTTCTTCCTTTGATATTCAAATTCCATAATGGGTTTACTAATACTTTTATGTAAAAAGACAAGAAAAGCAAGAATAAATAAATGCTGTTGTATTGATTCAATTTTTAATTTTTCATTGGACCATAAGTTTTTTTCCACTGATAGACAGCAATGCTGTTATGTCATTGTGTATACAACCTGCACTACCTAACGTATGCTGGTTTAAAAACATAAGAATGGAATATTTATTAGTCCTCACCTGATTCATATCATCAGGTCAGCATGAAGTCACCTGAGACAAGGCAGGATTAGTTGTAGATGTAGTCAGGTCAAACTTTGTACATAATACTACCAAAGAACAAGGACTTCCAAGGAAAAGTATATAGCATGTGAAAGAACAAAAACAGGTAGGCAATGAGATGGAGTTTCAGGATTAATTTGTGCTACCCTTGCTTACATAATTCACAGAGATATTGAATCACTAGTAACCTGCTATTATGCACCTAAAAATACAGCAATTTAGTAAATTTGGTTGCTCATAAGGCACTACAAAGATAGTACTGGAAGTAATTCAGGCCTGACGTAATTAATGAAAGTTCTTGCAAAGACAGTTGAAAATTTTCCACCAAATTACAGGTCCAGATAATCTTTCCTAGAAGAGAAAAAGAACAAATTTACAAATTAAAAATGAGATGAATATTGAATTAGGTTATTTCTGAAGCGATACCTCTGTGCAGTTTCGCTCTAGGCAGGGGTGCTGAAGCTGCTGCCCTGTGCCCTTTCTGTGCAGCACCAGGGCTGGTCATGGCACCAGTTACTTCACCTGGGATTAACTCCTGAAGAGGTCAACAGGGACAACTATAACCTCTCTGAAGCAACATAGCAACACTTCAGAAAGTAAATATTTTATCTTTGAGGACAGGAAAAGGAGATTCCCTCCCTGCAAAAGCCTTAATTATAAACTGGGGCGCAAGAAACAAAAAGAAGCATTTTCTCAAAAATCTCTCACACAGATTGTCCTCAGCTCTCCCTAAAGATGGAAAGAGCTCACTGTGCAGCCTTCCTTGCAGGAACTGCCCCAAAGGCTGGTAGATATGAGGTCTTTGGCGTTGTGATGGATTTCCAACCTCTGCTCATACAGAGCTGTGCATCCGTTTGGGCATTGTCCAGGCACAGTGAGTGAAAACTGCAGCAAGTTCTGATTGTTTGCTATTTGGCACTTTTCTACCCAATTAACCATGTATTGAAACACATGCTGTTCTTGTATTCAAATATTTAATAACATACAGAAAAATACTCCTCTCAGTATCAGATGAACTCATCTTCACATTCAGACTTTAAACCTGTAATGTGATTTTGTTCTATGATCATAGTATGAAGAGTTAATCTTCTAGTTGTCCCAAATCTTTTCCAACAGAACAAATAAAATTTTTATCTTTAGATTCAGTAGCAATGGAAGGAGAACAAAGTGCACTTTGCATTCTGATGTCTGTGGGCAGATTTTGAGAATTGATGGGATATAACACAGTGCTCATTCCAATAAACTGCCACATAAATAATCCTCCATCCTTTTGATAGCAACCTTCTTAAGAGCTGTCCCAACATGTGGCACCGAGCGAGGTTCAAGATGCTAACATAAAGGAACCTGCCAAGGAACGAACACATCAATGAGACAAGTGCCTTGCTCCAGTCCTGACCTCAAACAGAGAGCAGCAAGTCTCAGGCACCCTCCCTTCCTTGGTACAGACACAGTTAGCAGCCCAAAGGAAGACGATGAAGAAATCAATCAAAGTATTGAATTTCTTCCTTGCTGTAATAAGTAAAGTGGCTTTCACTCTGTTTTAGAAAACAAAATGAATAAAACTATTTTACCGAATGAGTTCAGAGTGAGGTGGTGAAGCCTCTCAAGAATTGGATAAAAAGAGCTGAATTAATTTATATGCTGGCTCACACAATTTAATCCCAAAGTCACATCTGCATGGTGTTGGTCATTACTGGTGCTTTGGTCCTTCCTCAGCTCCTGCTGCATTTCAGAAAGATGAGATTGACAGAAACAGAGAAGCTGTGACAGTCAGCTCTTCACAGGATGCTGCCATCGACTCCTGCAGACAGCACGGTGCTCCCCGTGTCAGGTTACACAGGTAGCTGCTGCAGAAATGACCAACAGATCCCTGATGCATAAGGACAGTCCTTAGCACCACCAGAACACAGCTGTCCTCTCCCAGCACTGGGGACATTTGTATCCCAGAGACAAAGTACAAGAGTTCAGTTCCAAGTTTGCAGCTGATTGTATCTGTGACACACTGGTGCACTCTGGAGATACAGTAAAGATTAAATTCATCTGCCACTGCAGGTGAAGTTTACATGTGGAACAGTGACAGGACCCAAGGGAATGGGCTGAAGTTGTGTCAGGGGAGGTTTAGGTGGGATATTAGAAAAAGGTTTTTCCTCCAGAGGATGGTTGGGCTCCGTGCCAGGGTCCAAGGAAGTGGCCACAGCACCAGCCTGACAGAGCTCAAGAAGCATTTGGGTACATGGTGTGACTCTTGGGGATGGTGCTGTGCAGGGCCAGGAGCTGGACTCAATCATCTTTGTGAATCCCTTGCATCTTGACATATTCTTTGGTTCTGTGACTCTGTGATCTCAACCCCTGAATTTAACTGTCTGAATCTGCATCTGAATCTCACCCACAGTGTTCTGCAAGCATGTGGCAGGAAGACAACCATGCTGTATAACCCACTGTAGGTCACTGCTCCTTCAACCCCTCCACTTCCCTGGATAGTTTTCTCATTTCTTAGCTCCTTTTCCACCAGCTGCTCTCTTGAATCTGCAGAAAAACAGCACAAGTCTTTCTTACTCCTTCTGAATGTGAAAGGTTCAACCTCCCCTTCATGAAACCATTCTGTGTGGCTGCCTAAAATTCAAAAGATCCTTGCCTGTTCTTGGTGGCTGAGAGAGCTTTTTGCTCTACACATCAAAGATGTCACATCCAGGTCCATTTAGAACTGTGCTTTGAAACAAGCAGGTTGGCAAGATTGTATGAGAGGAAGGCCAAATTCTCATCTCTACAACAAGTTTTGTGTAAAGTGTCTCTTTTAAATCTGGTAGGGCCTTCAAATGTTTTTCTGTTGTGTTACACTGTACATTAGCCATGTCCAATTAATTGGATATGACAGATTTCATTCAAATCATTTTGTGTTCCATCAGTTATCTAGAGATAACGGGGATCCTGGAGGCTTCTCAGATGGCTCTTTAGCAATTGTGAAAGAACTAATGGCAGCAAAGACAAACTAGTGCATTATCTTAATTATCTGAAGAATTATTAAAACTTATTTCTCCGTTTTACTTGAGGCTGTTATTCCTGATGCTAAATGTAAATTTCCTTTTGCCCCAGGTACAAACTGCTGTAGCTCAAAGCAAAGGTCAAGATATAGGTATCAGGTATCATTAATTTTCCTAGAAAATAATTAAGCCACCTTTTTTGTTACTATTACACTTGACCTATAAAGAAAATGGATTTTCAAGCTATGAAAGCCATAAATGCACTGACATGAAATTCACAGAATCCCACAATGGTTGAGGTTGGAAGAGAATTTTGAAGGCCAGCCCCCCCATTCAAGCAGGGCCACCTATAGCCATCAGGACTGTGTCCAGGTGGCTTTTTCCTCTTTCTTCTCACAGCTGATCACAGGGCAAAGATACTACATCAGCTCACGTGTGTCTACACAAGCTTCAGCAAAAGTGTCTTTAGATTCACAGGCTTGTTCTTTTCCTGGTTCCCTCCTGCTGACTTGTGAAAGACTGTGGCTGCATTAGTGAGGAGCAAAACTCCTCAGACCAAATAAATCCTGCTGGGACGTGGGGTTTGTTAGCTCTAGCTCAGTGGAACATTACTGATGTTTCACAGACTCTGTCTGGCTCAAGGAATGAGCAAAGCAAGCTAACTTTGACCTGGAAAATACTGCTGAAGCCAAAGAAAATAAGCTGGGAAGAGCTGTCCCAAAGCCACAAATCTAACAAAATCTGGGGGAATGAAACTCAGAATTAGCCATTTCCATGAAGTGTTGTGTACATAAAGAAAAGTGCAAGATAGGAAGGAATATGTGTAAATTGAAAAAAACTATAGAAAAAATCCTGCCAAATCCACATTCACATGCAGCCAATAAATTCCAAATCAGTGGCAAAGCAAAATATTACTATTTCTCTGCTTCTTCACCATTGTCCTATTAATGACATATACATATAATAGAAAGGTTTTGTAGCTGTAACACTAAATAAAGAATGTCAGCCTAATCTTTTTAAATATTATGAAACTTTTTTTTTTGCACAATTTTATTCTGCATAGAACTATGGAAAATATAAATCAAGAAAAAATATATTTCCTACTACTACTTATAGTAAGGGCTAAACCTTCCAAACAACCTTGCAGACAGAGAAGGTATACAAATTTCTAGTAATAAAACATAAACCTAATAATTAACTTCAAAGATGAATGTTTCATGTTAAATGTTGCAAATTATGAGCCCACGTGTGGGCAAGGTTTGCACGCAATGCAAATTCTACTTCCAAAGTAAATGGAGAGGAAAAGGTACAGGGAAAATCTAATTGCTGCATACTTTAGAGTAGCCAAGGAGATGAACACATCATAGGATTTATTTGCCATTCCTGAATGGAAAGCTTGTAGACAATGGAGAACACAGACACCACCTCTGCAAGCATCTACCTTTGGTGCCCAGGTTCCCTCTACAGTCAGCACAGAGAAGTGTGTGCTTCCACACAGGAATTAGGGCGCACAAATTACAGACCTAACCACTGCCAAATTTAGGCAGCCTGATGTGCTTTCCAGAGACTTCTCTGGACCATGAAGGCAGCTTCAGCTTCCACCTTAACATTGTCTAAATTTAGGGATTTGGTGCTACATGTATCATTAACATGGATGTGGAGGGGGGAAACAGAAGTTCAGCTGTCAAAAAAAGAGTGTAAGACAAAGTTTGGTTACCTCTGTCCACAGTCATGATCCAGAAAACTCTTGCTCTTCCTGAATAACTTAGAGAGGACTTAAATTCACCAGGTACAACCCAGTTGAACTTGTAATGCTCCTCAGCATTGTTTCAGTTCTGGTCATGTCTAGGGCTAATAAACCCAAAGGTAAAAACTGAAGCAATCTGAAGACAGCAATGTGATTGTGGTGGTTTTGCATGGGAGGCATGCAAGACCACTACAGTGATACATGGAATAAATTCTGTTGACAGTGCATGAGGATTTCTGAGAATGCTATTGCAGATTAAATAATTTTTTCAAAAGTCCATAGAACGTACCTCTTCTTCACATGTGACATTGGGATGATGCAGTAGAAAACTGAGAAGTAACGGGAGATTTATACTCAATCCCTCCTCAAAGAAATGAGATTCACATACAGTCTCCAAGCAACTGCCCTCATCACTGTTGCCACTTTATTTCCCACCATCCCTCCCTTTCTGCTGTTTTTTCCTCCCTCTCAAGTTCCTTCAGAAAAGTATCATACACAGAAAAGCAGATAGTTACAAATACAAGAATATAGTAACAAAAAATAAAAGACATTCACTGCTCCATTTTACAAATATACTCACAGCCATGATGTGAAGGAATCTCTTTGGGAATAATTGTGAGGAATTCATCTATTATTATACGTATATATATTTTATATATTTAATAAATTTATAATAAATAACAACCATAATTAATAAAGGGAATTTAAATTCCAAGCAGACCATCTTGTACTAATTTTTGGAGCTCTACTTGCACTCCATCTACCTCCGGGAAATGTTATTCTTCAAGAAATGGTTCTGTATTGATGCACCTGCATTCCATTTGGGAAATAATTTTCTCTAGAAAAGTCTGAATTGAACAATATGAGTTGACAATTAATTAGTTGGGTTTTTTTTTTCTGAAATGAGTATAGAGGCTTTCCAGAACTGATTAAACATGAGATCCTCAGGAAGAATTAGGTCGTAGAGGTAGATATATAGGAAAACCATGACTGCTGAGTTCTGTTAGGAACATTCTCCATGTACCTAGAAGCAAAATATTTGGTGCTTATATTTTCCAACTCTGTACATCTGCTTTGTGTAAGGGATTAAGTAAAAAATTTTGCTACAAAAATATGATGCTAACAAATCACCAGATATTATTAAAGTTACTAGAAATNTAAATTTAGGGATTTGGTGCTACATGTATCATTAACATGGATGTGGAGGGGGGAAACAGAAGTTCAGCTGTCAAAAAAAGAGTGTAAGACAAAGTTTGGTTACCTCTGTCCACAGTCATGATCCAGAAAACTCTTGCTCTTCCTGAATAACTTAGAGAGGACTTAAATTCACCAGGTACAACCCAGTTGAACTTGTAATGCTCCTCAGCATTGTTTCAGTTCTGGTCATGTCTAGGGCTAATAAACCCAAAGGTAAAAACTGAAGCAATCTGAAGACAGCAATGTGATTGTGGTGGTTTTGCATGGGAGGCATGCAAGACCACTACAGTGATACATGGAATAAATTCTGTTGACAGTGCATGAGGATTTCTGAGAATGCTATTGCAGATTAAATAATTTTTTCAAAAGTCCATAGAACGTACCTCTTCTTCACATGTGACATTGGGATGATGCAGTAGAAAACTGAGAAGTAACGGGAGATTTATACTCAATCCCTCCTCAAAGAAATGAGATTCACATACAGTCTCCAAGCAACTGCCCTCATCACTGTTGCCACTTTATTTCCCACCATCCCTCCCTTTCTGCTGTTTTTTCCTCCCTCTCAAGTTCCTTCAGAAAAGTATCATACACAGAAAAGCAGATAGTTACAAATACAAGAATATAGTAACAAAAAATAAAAGACATTCACTGCTCCATTTTACAAATATACTCACAGCCATGATGTGAAGGAATCTCTTTGGGAATAATTGTGAGGAATTCATCTATTATTATACGTATATATATTTTATATATTTAATAAATTTATAATAAATAACAACCATAATTAATAAAGGGAATTTAAATTCCAAGCAGACCATCTTGTACTAATTTTTGGAGCTCTACTTGCACTCCATCTACCTCCGGGAAATGTTATTCTTCAAGAAATGGTTCTGTATTGATGCACCTGCATTCCATTTGGGAAATAATTTTCTCTAGAAAAGTCTGAATTGAACAATATGAGTTGACAATTAATTAGTTGGGTTTTTTTTTTCTGAAATGAGTATAGAGGCTTTCCAGAACTGATTAAACATGAGATCCTCAGGAAGAATTAGGTCGTAGAGGTAGATATATAGGAAAACCATGACTGCTGAGTTCTGTTAGGAACATTCTCCATGTACCTAGAAGCAAAATATTTGGTGCTTATATTTTCCAACTCTGTACATCTGCTTTGTGTAAGGGATTAAGTAAAAAATTTTGCTACAAAAATATGATGCTAACAAATCACCAGATATTATTAAAGTTACTAGAAATGTGTATTGGAAAATTAAATAAATACTCAAAATTTCATGTAATACTGTTGTCATTTGAAGAATGAGGTATTACAATTGTACAATATATGTTCACAGGAGTCACTTAAGATAGTTTTCTAAATATTTAGATTTTTGTTTGAGAGCAACAAAAGCTTTTTTTGTCTTGACTGTTTTTGTTTCTTCGAATTTAGTCACATTTGAAACCAAATTTCAACTTCTATTTCTCCCTCCAAGAACTAAGAAGACACCTGAGGAAAAAGATTGCACAACAATTTAAAATTAACTGTAATGATAATGGTGGAAAGTTTCCTATCATAAAGGCAAAAGCAATTACAACCCAGCTCTGTTATGAATAAAGAAATTGCATAAGCAGGCATGAATACACAAAAGAACATCTCACAGAGGTGTTTATTCAATTGCAGCTGACAACAGCCAGTACCTAAAACTAAACCACTTAACATGATGTAATCAGCGTGGTCACACAGAACCATATGCAGCTCTTCCAGCAAAAAAAAAAATAGGAGCAGCAGCAGCCAGCCTGCTCAGCCTGTGCTCCCGTGACGTCTGCTAACAATCCAATTCTGTCACAAAACCAGGTAACAAAAGCAACATGGCAGGAGGAACCAGCTGCAGAACTGGGTGCTCAGAATTGATATTACAGCTCTGCACTCCCTCATCCTATTAAGACTCCTTTAACCTCAGGAAATGGATTTTGCAAAAACCATCAACAGTCCAGATTTCAGGTTTTCCTGTGGTAATTTTGAAATCCTGTTGACATTCAAAATACCACCAGCTTCCCTTGTTAGCACCAGATTAGGTGGTTTCTATGTTCCTGGAAAGAGGAGATTAATCATGATAAATAGAAGGGAATGGTGGTTGATGGTGTTTGGTTTGAAGTCACAATTACTAATCTTTACCACTTTGCCTGTGTCAAGACCTCTTTTGAAAAGGTATGCTTTATGTTATAGGTGAAAATGATTCTTCAGTTTCAAAATACCTAAGGTCAAAGTTATTTACATTTTATAGGTATTGAAGGTATTCATGAAAAAATATATGGAATTTTTATGGTTCAAAATAAATTTTTCATAATGCCATATAAGAATCTCAATTTTGCATGGTTTTCACCCCTAATGTCTTGAGGTAGGATCCTTCCTCTCACCTGGGAAATAATTTGCTTTCTCTTTTGTTCTCTTTATCCACAATTTAATATGGAAGATCCATTCCCAGTGAGAATTCTTTTTGAAAGTTCCACAGAGAAATACAGGAGAAGAGATTCCCTCTGCCCCTATCAGGGTCAGATATTTCCTTTAAAAACTCCTTGAAGTCATTTTATCCTGGTAATTCACGAAGAGGATTTGTTCTTCTGTAATAGAGGAAATTCTCTGGCCTAAGTTTAGCTGCTCCTGAAGAGAGTTTCTCTATCTACAAAAGAAAGTTAGGTACTTCAGACAGGTTATTTTACCAAGCATATAAGAATTAGGAATAAATTATGTGATTCAGTGAAGTGGTATAAAAAGAGCGTGACTGGTTTAACTCTTCCTTTCCCTAATCCTTAATCTCTATATGAAATGCAGGTGTAACAGAAGTGTCTTTCATTTCCCTTGGATAACATGTAAAAGAGAAACTTTTAAATAGTAGAAATTAAAAAGCACTGGAAGGGCAAATATACATTTACCTCTAACGTCATCTGGGGATTTTCCCAATAAACTCCATAACCCAGTAAACTCCATAAAAGGTGCTATTTCCCCAGAAACACTGAAATAAATTAGGATAGAGGTCAACTAATAGGTTCTAGGAAGATCCATAGCAAAGCAGAGAAAGAATCTCCAAACATTTTATCATTTTCCCACAACTCCTTTTTCTGTATTAGAAGGAAATTACTTTCTACATTTCAACCACTAGAAAGCTGGGAACTAGCAACTCATTTATCTGTCCTGTAGTACTGTGGATAATGCATGTTGTACTGCAGGAAACATATTTCTGGTAAAGTGGGCATTTACAAGGCCATATAACTCCACTAAGGCAGAGTTTAGATGTTTTGCTAAGGAATTCCAACACTTTGAAATGTGTGCAAAGTCCTCACCCTGCAGTCCTGGTCCATGCCTGCTCACTTGAACAGCAGCATGGGCTGTGCTTAAAGGAATCAGCCTGGTCCCACTGTGTCAGGTGAGCACGGACCTGTGGAGTGGAGCTGTTGCAAGTCAATTTTTTAACCTTTTCAGGAGTTCCCCAAATTATACTGGAGAGGTTGATTGGGATTTAGGGTTGTGGCAGTGCCAGAATGGAGACAGAGAGATGCCCGCTCTTTCTCAGGCATGTGTAAAGAGTTTTCAGGTAGATAAGAAAAGAGTTGCAGGGATAAAGACATCCTCAGTAATTGTAGGGAGGAAGAAATAGATATCTTACTTACTCCCATAAATTAAATCTAGTTCCTGAGATTTTTACTTCCTAGGAAGACAATGTATGGAGGTTAATGGCTTGGGCTGTATTCTGTGAGCTTTGCATGATTTCCATACAGACGGATCCACATAAATTCCCCTCTGGCCAAACTCCTTATTTCAGGAGATTCTGCGAAACTCTGAAGTTTATAGCCATAAAATAATCTACGTAATCTTTCTCTTCAAGACTGCATTTCATCTCTGACAAATAGATGACTTTTTTTTAAATCTCAAGCAAAAAATCCCAAGCCTCAAGCAAGAATTTTCCTCTCAAGAGATATAAAGGATTGCCAGATGCTCTTTAAAATCTGCCAATGCCAGATTAAAAAAAAAAATGCATAAATGGACAGTGGTAAAAATTCTCAAAGAAGAGCCATAATTAACCCCTTCCTCCTGGCTCTATCGTGTTCTCATTTCTGACCAACGCAACACAGCTCCATCACTTAGGAGGACAGGGAAAAACTTTTCTCTGGAAAGGCTCTGTCATGCATTCACACAAATTGTCCATACTGCACCTTTGTCATTCTTTGATAGGTGTGGGTGCTATAGCCACTCTTTTCTCTAAGATTCCCTGGGTACAGAGGGGGTTCAGTGGGGGTGAGCAGAGTGGTAAAACCAAAAAAGCAAAAAGTGGTAGAGAAGATATTCAAGGCTGCCTTGAGGTTTGATATTGATCATTTATTTTCCATTCAAAATTTGGAAGCTGTAGGAGACTTAGATATCCTAGTCACTCTAGGGAGAGATCAAAAGGGGCTCTGAAGTTAAAAGGGAGAGAAGTAAAATGTAAGTTGTTAACTAGGGAGTGATGTGTGGGGCTGTAATCAGGATGGAAGGAAATAGTAGGCTATCTACCAGGAAACAAGCTGAGAAGTGTTAGACCAGAATATTCTACCCACAGACCAGATTGGAAAACCCTGGAAAACACACTGTACATAGTGTTACCCTTCCCAAGGCTCCTGTGCATGTGCACTGCTGTCACTGAGCATGCTGGGTTTCTCACAGCACCAGCTCCTGGATCCCTATCAGGAGATCTCAGGCAACATCTGAATGTTCATTTCCAAAGCTGGCTTTAAGAATCAGAGCACTGAGTGTTAATCAAACAGTCTTGGACAGGCAGAGCAAATGGATGATCTCAACTCAAAAACAAGAAAACACAGATATTATTTTTAAATATATGATTTTTTTAAACACCATCTATGATTGTTGTTAGTGCTGAGAATGCTGGCAGTGCAGAGTGAGCAATTGTGCTGGGAGGACAGCCTCTAGCAGCTGGAAAAATCCATCCCCTTTGTCACGAGGGCCAGCTCCTCAGGCCACTTTGCCTTCTCAGGCAGAGAAAACCAAGTGAAGGAGATGATGCAGAATACTCAGCCTACAGCATTATTCATTTTTGCAGAAGTAAAAAAATTATACAGAGCTGCTGATAGTCTGAAGAGTTAAGTGATTTGAATCACCATATTTAAATACAGATAACTGCAAGTTGCACACAGAATTTCCAATAAGACAACAGAGGGTTAGAGATGATTGAATTTTTTCAAAAATTGATTTTTAATAAAAAATTCCCTGGACATTTCAATGCAGATGAAGTTGTAGAAAAGAGATTTCCAACGCCGGCAGGATTTTTTTGTTTACTTTCATTTTGGCTCATTTCTAATAGATCTGTAAAACTGAGCTCACAGTAATTTGCTGCTGAAACAAATGTATAAAACATCATACTTTTTACCTTCATGATGTTTTTCAGCAGTAGGTCTTTCATTTTTCAGCTTTCTAAATAAATTTCAGGTCGATGGAGCTGCACTGTATTTTATTATATAAATAGGTCTACACTGTATTTTGTTATGGACTCAGGCAGCTCATTAGTCTGAACGGAATAAAAGATTTTTTTCTATTTATCCAATACCTATCATATCCAGTAAGACCTCAGTCCTCAAATATAAGTAGATTGTTACCAGGAACAAATGTTCTTTCCCTTTATTCAACAGGAAAGTTGGAATTCCACTCTTTATTTACTATAATGATAAGCATAATTAAGATGTAGAACAGATTATTGAGTCAGGTTATAGCATATCATCATGAGTAACTTTTAAGTAGAGTTTTGATAAATGTTCAGGGAAAATATTCTCAGTATTCCTCCACCATGGAGGCTGGACTGGAAGATGTCTTGAAGACCATTATAGGCCCTAAAGTGTAGCTCTAAGTTCTTACTTAGAGCACCCTTAGCTCTAAGTTCTTACTTAAAAAAAACCCAAAACAACAAAAACAAACAAAACCCCCTTACAATAATTGTTCTCTGTTTTCATATTTTCTAATACTCCTTCTATAGAAACTTCCTATATTCTCAAGGTCATTTACAACACTAAAAAAACTCAATATGTGAAGCCTTTCATCCAAGAAAAAGGGAAAAATAGAGAGGAATACTTCTAAAATAAGAAATTAATTTTAAAATGCAAAAAAACCCGCTCTAAGTTATATTCAGGGACTAGAATTGTGCTTACTTGGTTTCACTGTTGGCAAATTCTTGAAGTCACTATTGACTTCACTTTGAATTTACCTATAACAATGTTTCAAAAGGAAAGGTAAAATTTTCTAAGTTCAACATTGATCTAGGCTTCATTCTTAAATGAATGGCTGGAGAGAAATTTCCTGAAATATCTAATTGCATAATCAAAACAGAATAAAGAAAATGTTTCTACACAGTACTAACCAAAGCTATACAGTGGTTATTGGTTTTAAAAGAGACCAATATTAGTTAAAAATCAGTAGAAGAATTTTAGACTGAAAATATGTTTAACAAAGATAAAAGGTTTTTTACACCTATAGTAAGTTTTCTTATGTTTTCAATGCGTGTATTTCAACATTCCTGATTCATCCCACAATACCAAAACACTTTGTAGAGGACTCAATTCTTTTAATTGTAGCTCCTTAGAATGTAAATATCTAATCAAAATTAATTATCTTGAGCTGATATTTGTCAGTCCCACTTGCAGGTGATGTGGGATTGAAGCGGACTTAGAGTGTGGGTTTGTACATCTGAAAAAATAACCCAAGGTTAATGATAATTTCCTGTCTGGAAACAAATAGTTTCTCAATAAAATCATTTCTATTCATGCAGTAATGAAACATTCTTTTCAAAACCAGAACTTTCTGGAATTTTGTAATATGTTAAAAATGCCTGAAAATAAGGTATTTGTTCAAAGTCAAGAAATGTTGTGTTTCTGGCTATTTTAAATGCCAATTTTACCTGGGGGATAGGAATTCGGCCTTTAAAACTAGCTCTGGCACAGCCTACCGAGTGCTTCAAATATTTTATCATACTCACATATTCTTATATTTTTCAGCCTTGTCTTCCTCAATCTCACACTCAGTACAGAGTGCAAGAGAACTCAGCTTTCATTGAGAGAACAGAGACATATTCTTGGTTTCATATGAAATATATCATATGCACCTATGTAAAAAGTAAGTTACGATTTGGGGGTTGGGAAAAGAGTTTTTGTCCTAAATGTAGAAAGAAAAAAGAATAATACAATAAAAATATTTTTTTAAAATACAAGAGAATAATATAATTCACATCATGAACGTGACAGAAGAAGTGAGTATGTTGTACAGCTTAAAACATGAAGTTTTTATGACCAGTTGGCAGGCAAAGCTAAAGAGCAGACTGGACTTTATTTCCTAAACACCAAAATACTCAACCATCAAAAAACTGAAAATATTTTTCTTTTTCTTCTTGAGTCATTATGACAGATCTAATACTGGAGTTCTGCTGATGCTGATATTTGCACACGTTCAGCATAATATTACCTCCTAGTTGTATCTCACAGACAAAATCTCTAGACATACTATTACCAAAAAATCACTTTTCTTTTTTAAATTTTCTGGATATTAAATGAAATTTCCTTTATAATATTTTTATTTTGTTTAACCTTCTTGAAAAATACTTTCAATTTTCATATGTACTTCCTCACCTTTCCACACTTTCCTCTGCTCTGATCTGACATTTTCAGACTCCTGACTCAGAAAATCAGCTTTTCCCACTCTGAATGGGAAGTTAAGCAGCAGCAGTTCTGCTTGGGGTTCCGTGCTGCATGTGTTAAACACTTAAATTGGCCACAGCCACTTATGAACTTTGGTGCTTTCAATAACATTCCTATTTTGTTACCTTTGTGAGAAACAATCTCCAGCAATGCCCTGTGGGATCGAGGTGCAGAAGAGCTGCAGCGCTACCACTACTGCTATTTTTAGTATCCATGGATTTGTACAACACACTGAATTGATGTAAAATATGGCAATATCATTACCTTCTCATGAGGTTGTCTTCATCCTTAAATGAATTGCCAGCTGATAAACCACTTTTCAACAAATACTGCAAGTTAGAGAAGGTCCAGTATATTATCTAAACATCACTAGTGAATAAATCAGGACTCACAATCCCCCATCACTCATCATATGCCTGCCTCAAGTGTGCCCCACAGTTGCATCTTTATTTTAGCACTTGAAAGTCACTGCATCGATGCCTGTTGTGCCACCAAAGGGAATCAGTCATGAGGAATCGCTCCTCATTTCTGCTCCATTCCCAGATGCCTTTAATCTTGCTATGTGGCAAGTTGTCCAGATGGCCAGGGACCAGACTCCTTCCAAAAAGCAGGTGGTTTCAAACCCATGGTCTTGGCAGAGATTTATAGATATAAATAAAATACATCCTAGATGGTAATAAAGATTCACAACAACATATTACAAGGATATCATGAAGTGTTTAACAGTGCCTTGCATATGCATACATGTGTCCTTAAAACTACTTTTTAAGATGTATGTTGGGAAAAATTATCCATGCCCAATTCTGAATAGATATCCCAGAAGTAGTGATTCTGCCTCACTGTTATGGGAAGAGAAAAAAAGAAGAAAGTAGCAAGTTTGCAATTCCACTGTATCACGAGGAACAGCTGCCTGGCAGAGCTTTCTGGACAGCAGTTGAAGTGTGGATGTGCTTTTCTGGGGCTTTACTCTAATCCCAGCTCTACCTGTGACACAGCTGTGACCCCGATAATGCTGTGAAGTCAGGGTTCAGGTCACACAGTCAGGCATCACTGTGATGCTCACAGATGCATTCTCAGCTGCAAGCTCTTCCAAAAAACTTTGTACCAGTGTATGCAGTGAGAAGGTGGTACAATGTGCCAGCTTTGGAAATATTTTTAGACAGTAGTAGAAACCTCAGAGGTCAGGAGATGAAGACAACCCAAGGGCAAGGGTTTGGTGTTTCTCTCTGCTGGTGATAGAACAGCAAGTACAGCTTAGAGCAAGAGACAGCTTTAAAGCCTTGGGCTTTCAAGCCAGGCATGGATGGGGATCAGACTCCCTGCTTATGTGAAAGTCAGGAAGGTGAGCCACTTGAAATCTATCTTTGGAGGTAACCTCTGGAGTCACCTGTATTATCATTAATGTTGAAGGATTTCATTAGATTCACAGCAGAGAAGGGTAGCCCAGCAGGTTTCATTTATAGTCTCCCTTGCACAGTGTGAGAAATACAAAATGAATGCACTTTTAAAGCTCTCCTGAAGATTTGTTGCCGAAGAAAACGGGGCTGGTTTTCCAGTGTATTTGCTAGGCTTTAATTTCTGTCAGGCAGGAATGGTAGGCTGAGGTGGAGTACTTTACCCACTGATCTTCTCTGGAGTTAGTTGCCCAAAATAAACTGGACCCTTCTTATGGAAGTAGGAAGACAGGCACTCTAAAGCCAGTGCAGTAGCAGGAGCTTATAAAATAAAATTCAAGTCTGAGCACAGAGATATAAAAATCATCTTCCCAAACCCAAAGCCTCATCCTTCAACCCTTCTACTTGCAGCATACACACACCCAAAAACTCTCCAGTCTTACTCCAGCCTGCTTGGTTGGCTGATTTGACAACTGAGGGCTTAAGATCCTTATCACATAGAGCCCTGCAGGTGGAATCACAAAACATTCTGAGTTAGAAGGGACCCACAAGGATCACAAACCCCAATACTTAAGTGAAGGGCCCACATAGGGACTGAGTCCATGACCTTGGCATTATTAGCACCCTGCTCTGACCAGCTGAGCTGATCTCAGGGTCTGAGAGCAAATGGTCTGGTCTGAGAAACCACTGAGGTTTTAGGCCAATTTCCATTCAGTTTTTTGACAATGACAAGAAAAAGAAGAATAGGAACCCCACTGTAAATGGGTTTAAAAGACTACAGTAGAGTTTACCAGTTCTGCACAGGTATTTAAAGCAGCAGTTTGGGCTAAACAAGCAAAGGAACTTTTGCTCCTTTGAGTTCTTATTCCTTGTTTACAGCAAAGACTCCAAAAGCTGCAGATATTAAAGTTCAAAAACCATGGGTTTTCCATTTCCCTTTGAAAAAGGTTGTTTATTCATCTCTGTGTACTCATATAATTTAGCCAGGCTGCATCAATGAAAATTGGGGATAAATAATGTATTACACTTATCTGTCAATTAATGATTAATTTCCATTCAAAATAAAGAAATAAGTTATGTTTCATCAGTCTCAAACTAATGTTTCAATTTAATTATAAATAATTCAATACTTATGTAAATCACACACTTTTTTTTTTGAAAGCTTCCAGCAAGAAAAGTGAGAAGTCAAAGCAACAGCATTTTCTGATTTCAAAAAGCCAAATATGATACATGTGCTTCCAGTGGACACACCTGTAAACTCTGTTCTGCTCCTTTGGTCCTCAGTTCAGTGACAGTACAGAGATTGGTTGGATTGAGACAAAGGCATAACCCACTGTGATATACACTGCATGTATATCACAGCCGATTGCTCCCCTCAAAAGGCAAGAAAATGAACAAGCTACACAAGCAAAGTGGATAATGTGATCTTCCAATTACAGCTGGAAAACTGAATCAGGGAGCAAAATTAAAAGATTGTGCAGAAACCTGATGACAGAGTTAGAAACCGAATCCATGTTTCTTGAATCCTACAGCACTATATATAATCCTCCAAATGTGACAACTTTCTGTGCAACTGTGAGCAAACATACATAGTGTTTTTCTTTAAAATAGAAGTTTTAATAAATTATACACTTACATATATACAAATACAAACAGCAGTTTATCTATGAATGCTAGCATCCTTTTTTATTATTTACATAGGGAATCAGAAAAAAGGTAAATTGTAAAAACAGAAAATGGATCTATGCCAAATATACATAATTATGATACCCTACTTGGGGCCATGAAAGCGTTTTGGCAAACATCAGCAAATGGTTCTAAAGGCTGTGCGTATAATGTCCAAATTAATTTTCAATAATAAAATGAAATCAATTAAAAAGGCATCTTGGGAGGTAGAGTATGATAGCCAAAACCGCACAAGAACAACTCCAGCAACAGCTGAGTGGCTGCCAAGCCGTATGCCAGTGTGAAGTACAACAGAAAAGTGTGAACAACAGATTTGGAAAAAAAGGTAGAAAAAAAGACACCTGCGGTTATCATTCTAGCAAAAAGGTAACAGCTCAAGATATATGAAAATACCTTGTTTGGCCTATTTCACTAAGTATAGAACACAGTTTTAATGATACTCACAGACTGTATAAACTATGAAAGATTTCCTCTCTGTTCAGAAAAAAAAAAATTGCAAGTTTTAGAACTGAGAAATAAACAGGTATACTTTTACTGTTTTGTTTTGGCAGAAAATCCTCTCCCTTTCACAATGAGCCAGCATGGATCACTTTAAGTCCCTTGCAACTGGGACTAATAAAACACCCAACAGAAACCACATGAGAAATAATCTTTATTTAGAAATCAAGGAGAAATTACCATGGAGGGAATTTGCTTTACTCAAATCCTGTGGGTTTAGCAGAATTCCAGCACATATCCCAGTTTTAGAAGCTGTTGACTATAAGAGGCTTGAATCCCTCCAGAATCAACTTGATTGGGAGATCTTACTCTTTTTCCTGCTCTTATCTGTGAAGATCATATACTTTGAATGCTTGACAAATAATGATTCCTCCCTTAGAACTGTTATTGGCTAGCACCAAGTGGGAAATACATTTGTGTTATTGCTCACGGGCACAGTTTTGCTGTGGGTGGCACTAAGCCACTTCCCGGTCTCAGGAGAACATCAAGCAGAGTTAAAATCTATACTGTGTTTTAAGAGAATCTCTCTTGAGGATTTCAGTGTCATCTGCTGAGGCACAAAGCACAGAAACAACCCCAATTGCTTCTGGGACTGCAAAACGTCTTTGCAGTGCTGGTGATGGCTCAGGCAGAGGCAGCAGGGCAGCTCAGCACTCACTGCCAGCCAGCCAGACTCACTGCATGGTGTCTGAGTGAGCCGGGCTGGGGCGAGGCCTAGCGCAGCTTCCTGGCAATGCACTAGCCATGGATGCAAACAATGGCCTGGGACTTCCTGATGACACCAAACTGAGGAGTGGAATTGACACACCTGAAGGACAGGATGCCATCCAGGATGAAAAGCTCAAGAAGTGGGCCCATGGGGGTCCCCTGAGGCTTAACAGGGCCAGGTACAAAGTGCTGAACGTAGTGCAGCCTTCAGTACCAACACAGGCTGGGGAATGAACAGATCCAGAGCAGAAGGACTTAAGGAACAGATCCAGAGCAGCCCTCCTGAGAAGGACTTAAGGAACAGATCCAGAGCAGCCCTCCTGAGAAAGACTTAAGGGGTACTGGTGGGTTGAGAGGCTGCACACGACCCAGCCACTTGCAGCCCAGAAAGCCAAATGTGTCCTGGACTGCATCCAAAGCACTGAGGGAGGGGATTCTGCCCCTCTGCTCTGCTCTGGTGAGACCCCACCTGCAGTGCTGCACCCAGCTCTGGGGTCCCCAGCACAGGAAGGACACGGAGCTGTTGGAGCCAGGCCAGGGGAAGCCACCACGATGATCAAGATGGAACACCTCTTCTGTGAGGAAAGGCTGGGAGAATTGTTCAGCCTGGAAAGGAGAAGGTTTAGGGGTGCCCTAAATGTAGCCTTCCGGCAGCTGTAGGATCCCTACAAGAAACATGGAGAGGGACCTAATACAAGAGCATGTAGTGACAGGATAAGAAGAAATGGCTTTAAACTGAAATAAGGCAGGTTTAGATTAGGTATTAGGAAGAAATTTTTTACTCTGGAGGTGATGAGACAGTTTACTCAGAGAAGTTATGGATACTTCATCCCTGCAAGAGTTCAAGACCAGGCTGGATAAGGCATTGAGCAAGCAGGTCTGGTGAAAGGTGTCCCTCTCCATGGCAGGGGGCTGGAACAGGATGATCTTTAAAATCCCTTCCAGTCAAAGACATTATACAATTTTCTTGCAAGTGATAACAACCACTACACAAGCATTTGTCCAGCTCAACCCCAAATGGTTGTTCATTTACACTAATTGTGGGTAACATTTAGAAGGGATTTGGTTATGACCATGAAACAGTTGGAATTCTTTCCTGTTACTTTGCTAGTACAGGCAATGGGAAACATCACAGAATGAGCATCACAGAGCAAAAATGCCAAATGCGTATTTATGGCTCTTTAACTATTGAAAGACACTAAAAACCATACCTAGGAACTGAAAAGGGGGAAGGCACAGTACGATGTATTACAATTCTTCTGGAAAATGTTATTATTGTTTATAGAAGTTTGAGTTTAATTAAATACTTAAGTGATTTTTTCCATAATTTTACAACTTCCTGTCTAGTTTCTCTTGGCTTAAACATAAGAGATATCTAAGATACCCAAACGAGTATGTGAAATGAAAACAGGGAAGAACTGAGGCAGTTGCTGGGCTGCCTAAGGTTAAATAACATCTGTGGAAAAGTTTTTTGCCATGTAAATTCCACCCATTTTTCTCTACTTGCAATCCCCCATTCGAAGCTCTGCAAAAACTATAGAATTCTTTTGCAAACTTCACATATTGCCTTTGTAATTAATATCTCATACTTCAAGCAGATCTGTTTAGAAGACAAGTTTTGCCATTCTACTAAAAATTTTGCCCGTATTGAATGAGTATGCTTTTATAGCTAGGAAATTGTTTTCCAGTACCTTGGTACTATTGATCTTCTTTGTGAATTAGTTGTTTAAAACGTCCTTGATTTCTACTGAGTTTTGAGTATACACAGCCTTAGTTCTGTTTGATCCTTTGTCCCCAAGCACTTATCTTCCATCTAGATCACGTTAGCAGATCCCACTATACTCCCATAGCTAAAACTCTCTGCTCTTTCTTCCAAAGGGTTGTGAACTCAGATGTGCTCTCTGTGCATCCTCACAGCCCTTCAGTGTAAAGGCCCAGATTCAAGAGGACAGATAGTGAACATTCATCTTTCAGCTTAGCTTAGAGCCCTACAGCTTGGACCATTTATGACACTAGTTTTGTTTTTCTGAATAAAAATACATGAGCTTGAGTCCTTTGAATCAAAGAACTAAAACTCAGTTTCTGCACTTTTTTGGCTACTGTTTTCGCCCCTCTGAACTGCAGCAGAGAAGGACTTTCAGAAACACTTCTTCCCTTTTTTTTATTTCCAGTTTGTAGGCTTAAATATCCTCACACTGCAGTTGTATATCCTCACCCAGGGAAGCCAGAAAAATCTAGTTTCCATACATGGATTTTAGGCATTTGACATGAATGTTTGAATTTCCCATTTTCTTTCTATAGCATTTGTTTAATCATGATGCTCCACTCAGCTGAACCTTTTTCAAGAGCTGCTCCTAACTGTGACTATGTTTTGTACTATGTAATATTGATGATGTATGACAAATATAATTTTCCTATGAAATTTCAAAACAAGAATAATTGTTTTCCTTTTTGTTTTTCAGTACAGCAGATCAAGAGTTGTTACGAGGAACAAACATCTTAGTAATTCTATCTTGGTATACTAGCTGTGAATGTAAAATTCAGTATTGGAGAACATTGATCTTTTAGAGATTTTAATTTTTTTCAAATTCCCCATAAAAATTATCTTCAAGGGCTATTTAATATACTTTTTATCCTGTCTTGAATGTTCTGGTTCAGATCACAGCTCCCAGTATCGGTAAATTAGCCATTCATACAAATATCCATCTTTGCTTCAAAGACAAAGGATTGATGTCTAAGGTGAAAAAGTAAGGGTAATTAATAGCAACAGAACTGCCACTAATTCACAGCAGGTTTATAGAAGAAAAAATAATCAGAAGCAGGTAAAAACACCTGCTCTAATCTGCACCCTCCTCTAAAAGCTTCCTGCCAGCACAGTGTCAGAAGTATCCACTGTGACCCTGGGGAAATGCAGGAACCTCTGCTCGTGTGGCCCCAGCAGCTGTAAGGACATCTCAGAAAAATGAAGATGCAGCTGATGCAGGGGCTGTTTCTGCACACCCTGAAGCTGCACCCTGCTGCCACATCATAGGTGTGCTGGGGGTGCTGAGGTTACTGGGGGTGTAATCCATCTGCAGTTGTTGGTGAAATCCTCAGAAACCTGCAGAAAAGCAGTCATCTCAGGAAATATCCCATGGTTGAGAACCACTGGCATGAGACTTCCAAAGAGTGCTACTGCACAGCACTGAACCCCCAAGCTGGAGGGTTTGTATCAATGGATCTCTCTCTTTCCATACTAGGATGTATGATCTGCGCCCAGTACCATCCACTGCTGCTAATTGCACCAATTTTGTAGCAAACACTAAAAAATACACCAGAAATACATGTTTGAGCCTACCCATAAAGAGACGTGTTTAATTTTCCCTTTAGAGTCAATAGAAATCTTTTCCACCCCTTGTTTATCAGCTTTTGGAAGATTCTGTGATTGATTTTATAGACTATTTTTTCCTCAGTATTGTGCAGCTCTGGTAACATTTACTGTCCTGTAAATATAAAGCCATTTAAGCACACTGTCTGCTCTCAGACCTTCTCTTTTCCCCTCTTCCCCTTTCCTCCAGCATCTTCATTTCCCTGCCTTGCTGCCCACAAGCTGCAGGCTACCAGAGCCTGTTAATTTCCACATATACTCGGCCCTGGCCCTTACTTCCTTCCTTAAGTGTTTACACTTATAACAAATTTATCATGTTTTACGTTTCAATTCTTTGTTTTCAACAGCTGCCATTGGCTGTGGGTCCCTGGAAGGGAGAGTAAGAATGAATATCAAGAGCTGGTAAAACATAGTAGGAAGCCTTTGATTGCTGTAGAGCTGAAGGGCAATATGAGACCCCAAAAAGACTAAGCAAAGCACAGACACCTTTTCAGCAGAAGCAGCAGAAGTGTGAATTGCATTCTCCACATTCAAGGCCGAGGAACTCAGCTCACTCCACACCAGCCACAGGGTGCTCGTTACTGCTGGTAATGGGGTGGCACCCAAGAGTTTCTCAGGGAAGATTTGTGTTTTACTGAAACTACCTTAAATAGTTTGGAGCTGGTTAAATCTTTGGGGTAAACAGTGCATATTAAAAAACACTAATTGCATAATATAATCTTAAATACATTGTAATTTTAAAACAACCCAGTATTAGCATATTTAAATTATGTACTTTTATGAACTCTAGTAGATAATATGAATTTTAATTAGGATTTTTTTTCTGTAATGAAAGAGAAAATAACTTGTAAAGGATGTAACTTTTTACTAATTCGTTTTCTTCAGTCTGATTTCTCGGCTAAATAATGAACTATATTAGAAAAATACTTTATTACATACTTGCCCAAGAGACCTGAATGGTTCAATAGGAACTGCTTGTTCTTTCAGAGAATAGCCAAGCCAAGCTAATTAAATTCCAGGCGAAAGTAGCTCATTCAGTTCAACTCCATCTGAATCTCTTCTCAGAAGTTCATTAATTCTACTGATTCATCAATAATTTCCCATAAATATAATTACTTAACACAATGACAAGAGACTGTTCCTTAAAATGCTGTGAAGAACATGAGTGTAGGCCCATCTGACAGGTCCCACCACTAGACCCGGTCTAACGCTATTGTGAGATTGTGATAAAAATCCTAGATGTGAGTGTGAGAAAATCCTAGATGGCACCTCATCAGTTGTCTCCATGAAACAAGTGGGCAGAGCAGAGAAAAGCCTCTGGGAGTCTGACAGGAAACAAGCAGTGACTCAAGGTCTGCTATCACCCATTTAGCAAGGAATGCTCTTCCACTGCTTTTAGTTCCCTCCTGGGAAATAATGATTATTTTAATTCCTCAATGCCCCATTCCCAAAGGATAATGTTTCAGAATTAACTTAAAAACACAGAATACAATAGTTTAAGGAATTGTATATACCAGGATGCAAACAGCTCCAAAATAGCCATGCCTAAACGCTGAAATATTTCCGTTCATATCTCTGCTGGGTAAGTCCTGTTTCCCAACTCCTGCAACATCCTTTCCTTTCTCCTCCTTACACCAGAGATATATCCAGAGATATAATTACCCTGATGTTTGTTCCTCATAACAACTCTTGATCTGCTGTACTGAAAAACAAAAAGGAAAGCAATTATCATTCTTGTGAAATTTCATAGGAAAATTATATTTCTCATGTGTCATCAACATATAGTACAAAACATAGCCACAGCTAGGAGCAGCTCTTGAAAAAGGTTCAGCTAAGTGGAGCATCATGATTAAGAGCACTCACAGTGTTAGCCAGAGGGAGTTCCTCCAGGAGGGATCCAGTAGGCTGAGAGGAAGTCTGGGACTCCCAATAATACCATAACACAACCTCTCAGCACAGTGTAGCCAATTGTGTTTAAGCCAATGTTTAAAGCTGTTCTGAACAAGGCTTCTTAAATTTGTTAAGAAGTATTGCTAAAGGGCAAAGTCATTCTCTGCCTTCAAACTAACTCACTAAAAGGCAAATTCACAAAAGCACAACTGAGCTGAGGTAATGAAGCATCCATTCCTGCAAGCTCTCACTTCCTACAGCAATACTTGAAATGGTGATGAGCTTTAAAAAGATAAAAATAGTAAACTTAATGATCAGGGTGGCATCAGAGGTTTTGAGGAACAAGTATTACGAAAGGAACTTCAAGAACACTGCCCCTTGCTTTATGACTTCTGATTTCTGAGCAATATAGTTGCATACTTCTGCATCATTAGTGTGATAAAAATATCTCTTCAGCTGACCTGTGAAATTATCTGCTGTGAGGTTATATGTCATTTTGCAAAGAAGCTGCAAGTGTGAATGTTTTGATCAGACTTAAGCAAAAACAAAACACAAAAACCTCAAAATGACACTTTAGGTTTTGCCTTTACTATTTAAATTCAGGATCTTGCACAATATTTTACATCAATGACAAAGCCCCAATTATCTTCTATCATGAAACTTCAAAGTGCTAAATTGTGGAAATTGTGTTAAGAATAGGGTAGAAGTATCTCAGTGTATTAAGGTATGGGTTATACAAGGCAAGACATTTCTCTAAGTCTGATGCTGCAGAGCTTTAATCTTTTCAAAGTGTAAAATTCAGAGTAACCAAGTTAAGCAATTTCCGGTTTAAAACACTAATTCTCTAGGTGACTCATTGTGCTCTGAAAAGTCTTTCAAGAGAGAATTTCAGCCCTCTGAGCAGGACAACAGTAAAGATCTGTGTATGAAGACCAAATTTTTAGGCTGTGTTTTTCTGTCACCTATCTAATCTGATACCAGTACATGGAGTAACACAGAGTCTCCATTAGCTAGTTTTTATAGGTTTCACATTTTTTAACTACTGTGTCCTGTTGGTTCAATTCACTTTTGTTCTCCCAAAACAGAAAGTAAGCTGGACAGTTTGTGCAGCCTGATAAATGTTCCGTCTTAGGTCATAATTACATCATTAGGGGAAGAGTGCTGACCATAATTATACTTTCTAGTCTCAGTATCTAAATATTTCTAGAGAAAATCTTTATGCATTCCTATAGTGTTTAGAATCAAGTTAATAACCCTTCTTTTTTTTGTAACTAAATGGGATGAGATAAGAATTAATCATTGATTTATATACAAGCAGAAGGGAGGAATGAAACTGGATGAAGTTACAGTTCAACATAAAACATTGCTTTATTTTCCTAAACATTATTTTCCTAAAAGTTTTGTCCTCAAGCATCTACTAATGCCTCCAGCTCTCAGAGAGTAAACAGATATTGACGTATGTGGTGGGTTGACGCTGGTTGGATGGCACCAAAAACACTCTGTCACTGCCCACTCACCTGGGCAAGGGAGAGAAAATTCAACAAAAGGCTCATGGGTCAAGATAAGGGCAGGGAGGGCTCACTCCCCAGTGACTGTCACGAGCAAACTGGACTCAACATCATAAAATTTGTTTAATTTATAACCAATCAAATCAGAGTAGAGCAAAGAGAGATTAAAACCAAATCTCAAAACAACTTTGCCCCATCCCTGCCCTTTTCCCAGGTTCAGCTTCACTCCAATTCCTCTTCCTCCTCTCCCCTCATCCCCGCCAGCAGCACAGTGGGACAGCGAAGGGGGCTGTGGTCAGTTCGTTATGTGTCTCTGCCACTCCTTCCTCCTCAGCTGAGGACTCCTCACACTCTTCCACTGCCCTAATGTGATCCTCCCAAGGGATGCAGTCCCTCAGAACAGGCTGCTCCAACGTGGATCCCCCACAGGGTCACAGGTGCTGCCAGCAAACCTGCTCCAGAGTGGGCTCCTCTCTCCACAGGCCACAGGTCCTGCCAGGAGCTCCTCTCTCCACAGGCCACAGGTCCTGCCAGGAGCCTGCTCCAGCAGTGACTTCCCACAGGGTCACAGCCTCCTTCAGGCAGCCACAGCTCCACTGTGGGGTCCTCCCTCCATGGGCTGCAGGTGGATCTCTGCTCCCCCGTGGTCCTTCATGGGCTCTAGGGGTACAGCTGCCTCTCCATGGGCTGCACCAGAGGCTGCAGGGGAATCTCTGCTCCAACGCCTGGAGCAGTTCCTGCCCCTCCTGCACTGACCTTGGGTCTGCAGGGTCTCTTCTTTTGCAGTTGCACAGGAGTTTTCTCCTGCTTCTTAACTCTTTTATCCCAAAGCTGTTGCCACCGTCACTGATGGGCTTGGCCTTGGCCAGCAGCAGGTCCCTCTTGGAGCCATCTGGCATTGGCTTTATTGGACATGGAGAGTTTCTGACAGAAGTCGCCTGTGTAGCTGCCCCCACTACCAAACCCTTGCCATGCAAACCTAAATTAAAATATAACATAAGATATTTGACAAACAATCTAAACAAGGTGCATGGCCGGTTAGAGCAATTCTTTTCCCTCAGCCATGCAGCCAAATTTTGATTGTAAACTGCTGGAAAACTTCAATGGTGACACCACTTTAAATTTAACAAACTACCAGATGCATTCTTAGCAAAACTTGTATCACTTGTATTGGTAAGTATTCATTTGATACATCCTCCTCCTGAGCACTGTTTTATTCTTGGCTTATTCCAAGGTCCTGTGGATTTCTGGCTGGAGGTCTCACAGCAAAATTCAGCAAGAAAAATTGCAGAGCCAGGAGATCAGAATCCAGCCACAGAAAGAATAAGAGTAAAATTTACAAAACTATGGTTAAAAGCAACTCCTTACAAATTAAAATATTAGAGCAGTGGTCTCAGTATGTAATAACTCTACAGATGGTTTTAAAAAATTCTTTCTACAGCTTAGGTAAAGTGATATGTTATGGCATAGGATGTGTGTTCACCATGTTCCTTGAAGGTACTTTTTTTAGAACTTGATGGCACATGTTGTACAAGGACCACCCTGAGCAGCAAGAAATAGCTGGCAGCAGGTGAGACTCGTGCCTGAAAAAGCCATCTGTTCCTGTAACCTGCCTCAGCACTTCCCAAGCAGCATCCTCCCAACTCTGCAGGTAAAGGTATGTGTGGTCTAATCCTTCAGCAGAACACCTCCCCATGGAGAAGCTGTAAATGCCCTACCACCCACCTGCTCAGTGATATCACACTGCTCTTCCAAGGTCACCAATTGTTCATTTCCTTCTCTGAAGGATGAAAATACACTAAAATTGCTTTAGTTCAGTAAGGGAGAATCTGTTGGTAAAATCTGGTTCAACTTCACTGAAATATATTCATTTACTAATAATTATATAAATTCTTGAGAAGCAACTTTTTTTGAGGGTTCTATTCAAAAAGAAAGGCACAGAATACAAATGAGGTAGTGAGAAAGGATAACGAACACTTGCACCATCTCTGATATATGCAAGAGATCATGCCTAGATGTCATAATTTGGAAAATGTAATCTGCTGACTTGATTTCATCTATTATTCACCAGTAACAAAGATTGTATATGACAGTCACAAGCATCTTAATTGAAACGAATTACTGAAACTCAGGAATGTTTGAAGAATCCATGTTAGTCAATTATTAAGATTGTCAAGATAAAAGGAGTCCTGTACATAATTAATTTTTTTAAGGTATTTTTAATTAAATTTTATTCATGGACTAATTAGCAAACACACATATAATCTCTAAAATTCTATTCTGTTCAAACAATAAGAGCTGTAATTTGGAGGATGCTGCTACACTCTTCATGGATAGCAAAGACATTGAACACTCTTCTTGCTTAAAAAAAAATCAGAACAACCCTGTATGCAGGGAAGCAAAGTCACCATAATAGTAAACAGCACAGAGATTGCATAATGTTTGATCAGATGAATAGATGTCTGTTACAATCTGACAGCATTACAATTACTTGTCACTTCATATTGCTCTATCATTTTGAAGCTCTGGAGCTGGCGTTGTTTTATCCATTCTTTGTCCTTACCTTTTTTTTTCTCAGAAAACCACATGAAACCCCTATGGTTGCATTGTATTCCTGTTTCTATGCTGTATTACAAACGTTAAGCAGGAAATCTGAAGTTTATTAAGGACACTAGTCAAAGTCAAGATTTAAAAATTGGGTTGTCATACAGGCATGAACCACAGAAAGCCATGTCATGTAGCTTTAGGGAATGGAACATCTACAACTCATGAAGAGAGACCTTAGAGCCATCAGTGTCAGGCCTCTGAATCTGTGCACAGCCACAGCTGAAGTGGGACAACAGGGCAGTGAGCAGTATAAGGAAGGCTATTCAGATGGAAATAGATATTGAATAGATATTGAATAGATATTTCCTTTTTTTTCCCCCAGGAAAGAAAAAGTGGAATTATCGAAACTACAGAGAAGGGCACCTAAAATGTTTAAGCAGCTGTCTTAGAAAGAGAGACAAAATACTTTGAAACTTCAATTTGCCAAGGGGAAAACTGGAGAGCGACATGGTTGGGATTTACCAAAAACGTTAATAGTATAGTAAGTTAAGATGGAAGATTAACTATATGGAGACCTCAGGAGATCATCTTCTGACCTCAGAAAGTCATCTGGTCCTATATTCTGCTCAGAAAAGGACAACTTCAAACATGGAAGGTTGTATAGATTTAGTACATTTAGGAACTGGCATTCACCAAGTCCAGCAATATTACAAATAAGGAGCACTGAAACTGATTGGCAATAAGTTAAAACAGATAAAAGAAAGTCCTGTTTTATATAGAGAGTAATTTCTGTTATGGTGGGTTTTGCAGACTGATAATTTCAGCATGTTCAAAAAGCTTACAGACAGCAGATGCACAGCCAGACTACAAAGGTCTATGCAGGGATGGACCCTGTAACACCCCTAATCTAATTTTGGGAAACAACAAGGGCGATGACCTGTAGAGAGTGGGGTTGCTCATGCTGTCTTTCCAAAAAGCCTCTCTAACAGTCATTCTTGGGAGCAGGATGGATGGAGCACTGAACATCATAGGTAATTCCTTATGTTCCTATGCTGTCTTGAACAGCTGAACAGCTCTGTTGAAAAGCTTATGTGCAAAACAGAAACTGTTTTTTAGTTTTGTTGGTTTGGCTTGTTTCCTTTTTTTCCTGCCATGTCCTATATATCTCTGAATAAATATTTAGCCTGGAGCTTTAGAAACAGAACAGGCTTGCACGAGACTGTAGCATCACAGGTCCGTGTCCTTTCCCTGCATTGTTCAGGGCACCAAAAGCCATGAGGCTGGGATGATGTAATGCTGTGTTCTCAGCTGCAGGATGTGCAATGTCTCCCTGTTTTATGTAAGGTAGAAAGGACAGTGGATTCATCCCAGCTTTGTTATTTCTGTAAAATGCTCAAGTACCTGACAGATTCTAATCCTAAATGAAAAGCGAATGGCTCTCCTGCAAACATTGCCATTTCCTGTTATTTCCAAAATAGTATCTTCAAAATTACTTTCCTGGAGGATTCAGTGAATATTTCTATAGTATGAGATTTGTTCATTTCGATTTACATACCTAAACCAGATCTACTTCTTTTGGTACAGCCTAATCCAGGCTTGGACTGTCTCTCAGATATGCATTGACTTGCATCTCGATCGATAAGATTAAAGAGCCTGTTTCTTACCTTCTTGCAGAAAAACACTTAAAAAGCTGTGATGAATGTTCTGTGTCTCAGACTAAAAATGATATCTCCCCTACATGCAGATAAACAATTTCCTAGGCAACTCACAAAAAATATTACATACAGAGATATTGCTGAAGACTTTTAATCTCTTTAAGATATTCATGCTTTCTTTTAAGTAGTCAAAACTTATTTTAATTACATATGGGGTGAAGAACCAATTAAAGGACAAATCTTGCAGCAGATTCTTGATACTCAATACTGCCATGCAATTTTTAATGTAGTTTTTTTCCCAAATTGCTATGATGATGAGTTAAAGCCCATAGTATTTTGTGGGCATCAGAGAATACTGCTTAGCATCATATGAATAGGATCATTAAAATAATAATCTAATTACTAATAACTCTTTTTAAGATGAGAAGCTAAGCTCAATTACTGACTAATGAAACACACTTCTATGCTGGCTAGGGGAATTTACAATGACTGTTTAGTGATCTCTTGATACATATCTTCAAAGGACACATAAACTCCTCAGAACTCAGAATATTTGGGTATTCCCTGAACAACGGGATCTCTCCTTTCACTTTTCTCTCCTATCCTTGCTCCAGAGGAGAGAAGCCCTCCAGTGCTTACAGCAGTTTGCATTTGGGTTGCTGGTGACCTACTTGAAACAGATGGAGACAGAACAGCCTATTCTATTCTCATTGTTAGTGTGCTCCTCTCTGCAATAGGCACTTTGAATTCAAAGCCTGCAAGTTCTCTGCCTCTGACAGACCTCGAAAGTGGCCTCACATTCCAGTAAGTGCTTTCAATAGCAGGCTGCACCACCCCCGTTGGCTGTAAGCACCTCATAGGTACCTGTGGGAGCTCAGGATGTGAATCCCACGTTCTCCCAAGCCCCCACTGCCAGGCTGCGAGCCAGAGTCCGAGCCCAGCAGACAGCAGGGTGCCTGGCCACAGACACAGACCTCAGCCCTGCACCACATTCCTGCTCCTTTAGCTTCAGTAGCTACCTAAGCAGTACAAATTCTGCTCCCAGAGCTCTCAGCTGTCAATTCTGCAGACTTTGCTACAGCAATGCCTACATCTCTGTTTGAATATAGCCCATGGGCTTTGTTGGCTTAAGTCTCCCTCTGGAATGTCAGAATAACATCAGGTTCCTATCACTGAGGCCAGCTACACTAAAGATAGTGAGAAATGCAGCCACTCCAGTCCTGTCCTGCACTGTGGTGCACATCCTCAAGACAGCTAGGCTGCCGGTTCATTTGGGTTTTTTGTGCAAAAGCTAACCTACCAAAAAAGCCCTCACTCCAGCTAAGTGAGGCATCATCAGGCACCTCAGTGAAAGAATAAGGACCCCATTTACTGCAGGAAAGCTTGTCACAGATTCAGCAAGAGAATGTGCTTTCCTCAGTCCCAAGCCAGCCAACTCCAGCAGGTTTTTAGCAAGCCCTGTGCTGCTGAAGGTGTCCTCTGGAATTATGTCACGATTTAAATCATATTTCACACATTGCTCAGTGCTCATTTTCTGGGTCAGCATAATACCATGGGGTTGGGGATTTTTTCTCCTCTGTGATATCTGTATTTGGAGTCCTCCTTTTATTCTTTTTGGCTCAGGCTTACAAAGCCACACTGTACACTTTTATAGCTCTGCAGATGTTACATGATCCAATCTTCTCTTCTGCCTCCTACACTGCAGTTTCTACTCTGACCAACTGTTCTTGTTCAGTTATGTGCATCCTGCAGCCCTATGAACAAAACCAAAGCAGTAACTCTGAGGTGGTGTGGTTGCTCAATGAGTGATGCATCTATGGTGGTGGTCTCCTGACCCTCCTTGCCATCCACCTAGGACTTGGGGGAGAATGATAAAGCTTCTCGTAACTTGATAAATCTGTGATCTGGGAACTGGTTGTTTAATGTTCCATTGAGAAAAGGTGGCATGTAGTGGCCAGTTCTGCTTGTGTTCCTCTTTGATTTTTGTTCTCCTTGATCTTTGTCCCAAAACAAAAGGTCATTCCTAAAATATCAGAACCACTGAAGCTTTTGCTTCTCTCAAGATAAGAAGAAATATATATATATTTGGGGAGCCTGCAGTTTTTTACCATATTGTGGGGCTGGATTTCAGTGCGACTTAGAGAAATCTCAGAACAGGCTTTAGACTTTCCCAGGAGAGAGCTGCTTGCCTTTCCAAGGACAGCTCTGTGAGGAATTTCATGTTCTCAGGCAATGGACTGATAAAGGTTTTTTGTAAACTTCCCTTATTTTACAAATATCACTTTTGTTTACTTTTCCTTTTCTATTCATTCTCAAAACATTGTTCTCTGCCTCAGCCCAAGGGGTGGCAGAGAGGCGTTGTGCCACCTGGCCAATCAAACAGTGGTTAGCGAGTGGTGGTATAAAAGACGCCTTGTTACAATAAAGTCAAGCCTTCTGATCTTAAGAGATGTTGGAGTATCATTTCATGCAACCTATCACAGCGACACCATAACACAGATGACTTTTTGCCTAGAAGCTCTGTTTGGACACCTGATATTTCTAGTTAGTAACTACTTATTTTGCAAAAATTTATGTGAATTAAAGAGGAAACAATTCTGGAGTTTGGTACCATCTAATGCAAAGATAGAGAACACTGATCGCTGTTTTTAAGAAGAGCTTTCAGGGAAAGTCTTGAGATGGCTTCCTGGACTGCCTGAAAAGAGCCAAGGAAGCTGTGCAGCAGAACTTTTACCTTTCTTAAATTTTATTCTGTTCATGTAACCAAGGAAGCACCAACCCAGCCCACATAAACTCTCCTGTGGACCCCGAGGGACCTGCTCCTCCCACTGACTGGAGAGGCAGAGAAGATGGTGACATACTAGAAACTGAAGGCCTTAAGAGTCAAGAGAAAGGAATCCATGCCTTAAATTTCAGAAATATATTTTAAAAGATTTCTCAAATTTAATTTGCAAATTCGGGCTACATTCTTTTTCAAGTGCATGACTGAAATTTACTTGGCACTAATTCTATTTGAATGGCCAATATTTCATAGCAGAACCAAGGAAAGGAAAATGTTTCTTCTAGGGAAAAAATACCTCTTCTAGGAAAAAATATTAACATCTTTTCACGAGTTTTATAGAAAACTCTTGGAAATATTAATATTTTGAAGCACGTTTGTAGCATTAGCCACAAAAAAAATGCTATTAGAAATCACTCTCAAAAGTTAGCCACGGAACACAAAATAAAAAAACCAGGAGAAAAGAGCTAAGCAAGCCCAGCTGCTACTTGTATATTGCTTCCTTAAGGCCCAGGCATTAATTAATTCAAGACATGAAACAGCACACATATTCCTGTAGAATTTTAAAATTAATAATAGCTTCTGCATTGGTATTATAAATAAACAGGTCAGGAGATGATATTAACTCCTTTAAATGCCTTTATTATTAAGAAAGAAAAAAATGGGAAAGCTCAGCAGATTGCCTTTGCCACTGCTGATCTACTAAGTAGGAGCTCCGATTCGGTTTGGTGTGGCTACTCAACTGCTGCAGAGCCAAGCGCGCACCCTTACAGGATTCCCAAGAACCCACCAAGGCTTATCTAGTCTGGGGGCTGTCTCTCCCTCCGGGTTCCCTCACGGCAAAGATTCAGGAGCCATCCACAAATACGTCAGGGTGTCGCCGGTTTGAAGCCATCTTTTATAAGTCTGGATCTTGTGTTGGCTCCTTCTGTCTAAGGATTTCTGGTAGGAACTAAGCTTCCAGTTGCAGCAGGGCTTTATGGGAGTTCCAGTCGTTTTCATAGAGGTGGTGGCAGCAGTTTGACAGGCGGGCTAGACACTAACAGGAAGCAGGAAGTGGAGCAAGTGGGAAGTGGATGAAGAGGAGTGGCAGGGGGAGGGTAAAAGAACATACAGCCTGCTACTTAAGAGATGTGTAACCAGGGTCTGGGGTCCGGATGGGGTACAAACGATTTGGGATGCTAATACATTCAACATACAACAATCAATGAAATACAATCATAAACTTTGACATCTTGATTATCCAACATGTAATCAGGAGTCTTTGAATTTTATTCACCTCATTGGGGCAGACTACAAATTTTGTCTATGGAAACTTCAGCTGATTTTAACGTCTTTCTGATTATCCTGGTGTCCTCTCTCATGAACAACACCATATGGTAAAGAGGTTGAAAAGTGGCTATCACTGGTCTTTGCCACACTCAGCGCCTGCTGGTCTGGATTGTCCCGAGGATGTCAATGCCCTCCGGCAGCACTTAAAGCACAACAGCAGCCAAAAGGCTGCACTGGATTTCTGCAGGGCTCAGAGGAGGCATAGAACAACTTCCACTCAGATTTGTTTTCCTGCGGAAGAGACAGAGACCTCGTGCTGCTCCCTGCTAAAAACTGAGGTGTCCTGAGACAAGGAGAGAAAAATAGACAGAAAGGTTTCCTCAAACTGTCCCTTAGCTTTGCTGCAAAAGATTGCAAGAAAATCCATTGTTGTACAGCAACTAGATAACCAGAGTCTTATTCTTTGTTCAGTCGAGTGAAAATTAGGAGCCCAGAGGCAAATGAGAAAGACAGCATCTGTCTTCTTCAAAAGCTCCAATTTCTGTAACCAGGGCAGAGCTCTTCACACCTCTCTAGCACGGGGAGCCAGGGCATTCAAACTAGCCAGGGCTTTGAAGGGTTTTGTTGTTCTCTTCAACTGAACACGAGAATACAAAGAGAGCTATGAATTGCTAGTTCATGATTTATGACTTTCTAAAGAGAAAAAAAACAAAGTAGGAGAGAATAAAAGAAAAAGAAAAAGTTTGAAAATAAATCTCTTTCTCTCTGCATCCTTGGAAGTTGTTTCTCCAGTATTATTTTGAGTACAGCAAAAATTTGGAGGCTTCCTGACCTGCAAAGAATTTGACACAGCCCATTCAGGAGTCTTTGGAAAATCCCTGTGGTCTATCTATGATCACCCCCTGATCTCCTCAGAAATTCCCTGGTCTCTGTGTCTCAGTCTATTTTTTCCTGTGGGCCATTCCCCCCCTCCCACCACATGCTGAACATCAAAAACTTATCTGTTGTCTCTGCAGAACAGAGATCCAAACCTTTGTTCAGCTAGGACAAGCCTGACATTATAAAAGCTGGCAATCTGTTCCTGGTTTTATTCAGGTTATCTGTCTCCCCACCTCGTGCTTTACAAGCTTTTCCATGCAGATGTCTGGGTACGTTTCACCTCATCCAAACACAAACGCAGCAAAGAGATTTCCAAAGCACCAGACCTTATGTGGTGGGAAATGCCATCTTGAAGTGACTTTTCCTTTCCACTGACTATAGAGGAAGACACAGAAAACCACACTTCTGGCCCAAGTAGTACATTCCGTTGTATAACATTAGAGGTGATTAATTTGTGCCATATTCCTTAAATATTTCATAAAGACACCTCAGCATGAAAATTAGTGGCGTTTTCTGCCATAGCAGCTACCTACCCATCCCTTAAACAGTCATTTTCAAATCTGGAGAGATCCTTCCAGATACATTTACTATCTCAGAGGTTTAAGTACAGGCCTGGCATAACACATCTAGGAGAATTTTTTGCAACATATGGCTTTGATTTGCACATCTTGCACATATACTTGAGAAATCCTATCTGAGCTTGAACACTGAGGTGTGAGCAGTGTGGTAATTTGAGGGTACTTACACAAGCATAACAAGCTGTGGTGGCACCTGTCACTTCTCCTTTTGGCCTGCACTACAAGGGTTGGCCCTCGGAACGTGCAGAATGTGGAATGAAGGTTCACTACACAGGTAACCCTATGGCACCATCAGCAGCACAGGTACTTAATTTGGTCTGATGGTTCCTCCCAGGGATAGAAATTGCATCTAATTCCTCACCAAGTAAATTCACGTTTTCTCAGGAACAAGGTGTCTTTTAAACTTGAGTCTGATGTCATCAGAAGATTCTCCAGTAAGGCCAACATTTTAACTCAGTAGGATACACCTATAGGATAACCAGGATTAGTCTCTAAAGGTTAAGTTCAACAGGAGTTTGAGTTTCTGATATGGAAAAAAATGTACTTCAAAATTTCACCTGAGTGCAGTCTGCCACTTGCAACTTCCCCAAGAGCTGCTGTGCCTTTGTCATATGCCTATAATCACAGACATAATTAATCCTCATTCTGGATTCTGCCTGTCCCATTACAGTGAGAAACCAGATCCATTGTATTAAACTCCAATTGAACTCCTCAGATTAAACTTGATGCAAAAAGTCATGTAGATTGATCTCCCATGACCACAGCTGTGTCAATTTACCCAGGTGCTAGAGCTCTTACCTGGCAGGTAGGGTTCTATTCCTTTTCTTCCTGGGGGTTTCAAAACAGGGGCTTGGCCACACACATCAAAACAGATTTCTAATTCTCCAAATTCTTGGTTTTTTCTGTGACAATTACCCTGCATCTTCCATTTTTACATTATTTCAGTTAATTTCTTCACTTGCTAAAAGATCCAATGAGGAAAGTTGATTTTTCGGGCTCTTAGTCTAAGTACTGTGAGAACTGAGAAAAAAAGAATAAAATTCAAGTTGCTGTTCCGGAGTTAAATGAAATACCCAAAGCAGAGCAATTTCCATAGAGTGAGTGAGTGCTGTACATCTCTGCACTAACAGCATTTCCCTACATATATTCTTTCCAGCTCTTCAGAAAGTGTCTCCTTAATGTGCAGAAGTTTCTTCCCATCCCCCCTGAACTCCCTCACCACTAGCTCTGTACAGATGCTGCTTGAGGGACGGTTTGGGTTTGTGCTTTCCCTACTTTGAACACTGAACTCCAGAAGAATCTTAAACAGAAGCACTAAGCAATTCTGACAAATTTTCACTCATTTTGTTGCTTTTATTTTGCATAGATTTTTCTGTGAGGTGTCAGGCATCAGAAGCTCCTCAAGATTTGCTGAGAGCAGAACACTCAAGGGTTAAGCATTTCAGCACTGAGATCTGTAGTGCTGAAGATTTTGCAGGTTTATTTTCAGGCATGCTGAACTGGAGCTCCCTACAGCCTTTTCTAAAAGGCTGTAAAAGACATGCAGTTTGTGAGATTCTGATAAACAAGAAAAGCCTACTAAAGCCTACCCTACTAAAACCTGAGCCATGAGGAAACATGAATGGAATGGGAATAGAGTTAAAAAATAAATCTAAGACAAAAATCAAACAGTTCTATAAAGCTAAGATGTACCTTCTTTCAACACAAGTAAAACTTGATTTTTCAAAACTCTGGACCTGTTTTTTCTTGGTCATGGCTTTCTGTAAGAAACACCTGAGAAGGAAATGCCAAAAAGATGAGGTAGCCTCTGATGAGCTAGCATACAGAGATATTGGTCCCCAGTTCTAGACAGTCGTATTTTTAAATACACCTGCTCAAATAATTCTTTAGAAATAACAGTGCAAACAATTTCCAGCAAGCTCTGGGAGCAGCTAGAACAGATGGGGCTGCACAGATGTGACTTAGCTGATGCTACACAAAAGCTGATGCTGCACTGCGCCTGCTTCTCCCGAGCACAGAGCCCGGGCTGCCGCACAGCTCTGCTGATTTGGCTTCCAGGTGGAAGCAAGGAAAGTTTCTTCCTCAGAAGAAACCCCAGCCAATCTCATTTCAAAAGAAAATACTCATTAGTAGCAGATGCAGAAAATATCTCTGCACTCTGTTTTGGTGACTTTCCAGAAGAAATTCCCAAAACTTTGATCATTGGGTTTTTTTACCTCCTCTGAACAAGCAAGCCATACATCTTTACTTTCAGACAGCACTGGACAGACAAACAATGCACAGGTCAAAGACAAAATAATAACTTTTCAAAACCTTTAGCTTCTGTGTTGCTACAGCTTGACACAGAGATCCCTCTGACCCCACTCAATTTTGTCAGCTCATGGGGAACACACAAAGAGGCAAAAAGAGAGGTCATGTCCTGGAGGCTTCCCTCTACCCTTCCTGTGTGCTCATTTATCCCTCTGCAGAGCTTTATTCTGTCAATAATTTTTTTCTATAAAAGAGACGAATCAAACTGAAATCCTTCCAACTTGCCTCCTTCTCTCCCTTTTTTGTATCCCAGATTTTTTACATTTTTAAAGGACGTCAAGAGCAATCTTTCATTCAAGCTATACTTCAGTTTTAATGCTTTAAAACCTATGCTTCAGGACTTGAAAGAAAATATTTTGAATTAAAACGGAGGACTCAAAGTGAGTATTCCAGTACTTGCTTCTCCTCCCATTTCTTTTGATGTGATCCAGGAATACCTCAAGGGGAATGGAGCTGCATTTTATTAAAGTTAGCATGAAAAAGGTCAGAGTCAGAAGGTCTGAAACAAATGTATTGGTGCCTAATGTGTCTGAGAGAAACTGTCCAGTGGATTCTGGTTATTATAGCAGAGAACCTTGTGATAACTGTAGATTGTTTGTAATAGAGAATCCCTCAGAATTCCGTGCCATGGTTTCAAAGTGTCAGTCTCCTCTTTAGCCTCTACTTGTGTTCCAGCTGCCTCTCCAATCACACAAGTGTCCTCCTCATCACAACACACTTGGTAGTCAAATAGATATCATTATGTACTACAAACTCTGGGGCCAAACTCTGTGCTGGAAGTGGGATGTTTTTGTAATAACATCAGAGGTGAGAAAACACAGCACAGCCACAAGGCCAGAAGGGCTTCAGAACAAAACAAAACAAACCATTTCATTTCCCTGAGCTGAACTTGAAAAACAACTCTTAATGGAAGACTTATTTCCACACATCTCCAATTTGTAAGTTGATGATACATTTTCTATAACAAAAGCCTGTTTCTTAAAGTTTTTACTGTCACACATATGTGAGATCAAAGGCAGAAGCTGACCTTTAGATGTTGATGGAGGTAACTGTAGGAATAGGCTCTGAAGAGATATTAATGAGCATTTTCATTATGGTCATTACAAAGGGTAGGGCAGGCATGCAGAAATTTTTCTACCAAATGTTGATTAGTGATGACACTGAACAAGCTGATACACATCTAAGATAATTCTCATATTCCAGGTGAAGCTTTTATTCATGGCTGTTATTTAGATCTTGAGGGTTTCTGGGTGGGGGATTTTGTCCTTTGCCAGGTATCTGGTCTTGAGACAGAATAAATCTGAACTCAGAAGTGCCAGTCATCTATCAGAGATTGAATTCTCAGTTACTTTTCCCCTTGCTTGGAAGAAGTTTGAGATATCATACCTGCCTCAGGTCCCCTTATACAGACAGGGATATTAAAGGCACCATAGAGTGAATATGAATCTAGTCTTTATTTTTTAAACAGTGCATTCCTTCTCATAGAAAAAATATATTTAAGACTACTCAGACACACTTTGCTATGTCTGCCTCTTCAAATGTGCTCATTTTCCCTTTTTCCTCCAGAGTTCCTAAATGCACTATGAATACCTGCTACCTTTTTCTATTTCATCCCAGTGTCTCTCCAATCCATCTTATTCCAATAACATTTAAATCAAATTATTGTTGTCAATAGAATCTACCTAAATATCTGTTTCTCAGGGGTGGTATGAGGTAGGTGTTTAAGTTCCAATGAATTAAATCAGTACAGTCAGTGGAGCCTAGAGACAAATTCAGCTGACAGGAAGCTTAATTCAGTAGACTAAAACATAGGTACTGAGTGCTATTTTTGGTGCCCTAAGGAACCTGAGACGTTGTCATTAGGCTGTCAGATATGACAAAGTACCTACAAGATACCCCTGTAATCCTTGAGCACGAGATGGGAAGCAGGTGAGACACCCCAGAACATCTCAGATAGCCCTAGATTCCAACATCTAGGCAGCTGTATCGTGCCCTTGGTGTCTGTTTCACAGAGAAATATGTTTTTAAGCCATATGTACAATTGTGGTCCAACTTTTCTGTTTTCTTTTAGGAAAAAAAATATTTCAGGTATTCTAATTGAATTTCTATCATATAATTTTGTAAGGAGGAATCCCTTTACATTAGTGAAGAGTTGACTGAAGAAGGTGGGAAAAAAATGTTTTGCCAGGATAAAAACTAGAGAAATCTATCTCACATCATTTATTCAGAAAGAGGAGAAAAGCTTCATGTTGGATCTTAAATGCAAACTCTGGGCAGATTTATTCCACCACAGGACAGTGAGCACAGAACCATTTACATCTCTTCTGAAAAACAAACCATTCTATGATTCTCTTGCTGTATTGGTGATGATCCAGAATAAAATAATTATAGACAGACCTAATAGTTTTTATTAGACCAACAGGTATGCTCAGGAAAAGGTAGAAAAGCTTTCAGGCACACAAGACCTATGGATGCAAAAGAAGCAGACAGAAGTTGGCTTCCAATGCTTTAATAAAGCTTTGACTTCCTACAGGCTCTGCCTGCTAAAACCCAGACTCCAGCCAGACTTCTGGAGCTTAACAGATGTACACAAATGCTTGAGGGGGCAGATGCTCAGCATAGTTATTTCCAAAGCCATGAGAAAATATGAAAGTAAAAAGAATGATGATTTCATGGAATGGAAGGAGAATCAGACAAAAACATTTCCTCAAGACCTCCCATCCTAAATTCATCCCTTCCATACTCTTTTTTTCTAGCAGAAGGTATCTTTCATTTTCCCATTAATCTCAACAAGACTGTCCTGAAGACTAGGGACACCCACTCTCTGCTCTTTCAAATATGACTGTGTTGGAGAGGACAAAAGAAAGCTCAACGCTCTTTAAACAAATGGCAGGGTGCTGTGGTTTAACTCCAGCCAGCAACCAAGCACCATGCAAGCCACTTGCTCACTTCCCCAGAAGCAGGATTGAGGAAAGAATCAGAAGAGCTGGAAAACTTGTGGAATGAGATAAAAACAGTTTAATAGGGAAAGCAAAAGCCACACATGCAAATGAAGCAAAACAAGGGATTCTTTCATCAATTCTCATGGTCAGGCAGGTGTTCAGCCTGGACAGCAGGGACCCAATCACACATAATGGTGACTTGAGAGGACAAACGCCGTTATCCAAACGTGCCCTCCTTCCTTCTTTACTCCTCTCCCCACCACTTTACATACTGAGCATGATGCCCCATGTCTGGAATATCCCTTTGTTCAGATTGGGGCACCTGGCCCGGCCGTGTCTCCTCCCACCCTCCCATGCCCCCCCAGCTTCCTCCCCAGCATGGCAGCATGAAAAGCAGGAAAGGCCTTGGCTCTGTGTAAGCCCTGCTCAGCAATAACAAAAACATCTCTGTGTTATCAACTCTGTGTTCAGCACAAATCCAAAACACAGCCCCATACCAGCTACCATGAAGAAAATTAACTCTATTCCAGCCACAATCAGTACACAGGGGAAAAAAAACCTAAAATACAGATAGGGAAAAAAGGCAAAATAAAAGGTATTTGTGCTCCAGAAGAACTGTACAACAGCTTGGGTTTTGTTTCAAAGACAGCTGTAGATGAGGATTTAAAACTCACAAAGAGTTAAGGAAATCTTTTCATAAATGAGCATCACTTGATGATTTTAATGTTCAATTTTATATATTTCTGCCACAGAATTAACTTTTTTACTACTACAAGTAGTCATAATATTTACATTTCTAAAGTTAATCCTTTGATTTAACATCAAATGAATGCATATTGCATACAGGCATGGAAACTTATATAAAAAAATGCTTGTCAAATGCCATGAGAAATAAACAAGAACATTGTCATTTTAATACCGATTTCAGCAGAATTCTTTTTCATAAGATTGTCAGGTGGGATGATGGTTATGTCACACTGATGGAAAGGGAATAGCATCACCCCTGCTCTGAGGAACTCACTGTAGGCACCACATTTTCACTGCAGATAAGTTGTTTCACTTTTCACAGTATTAAACGGTTTAAATTAACCTTTGAAGTTTCTTTGCACATATTTGTCCATAAGCTGTTTAATCTGCTACAGCTCAATGCTGCAATGAAAGGCAAAACTGTAAACAACATATTTAGTGTCAGCATTTCCACTTCATCTAATCCTGTAAGTTTTTGTTACTTTCCACCCATGTGAATAAGAAAGATTTAGACCTTTCAGAATTACATTATTATGTATAATAAAAGCCATGTAATAACACCCAGACAGCAACAATTATTGATTTTTTACTACTTCGATGCTTTCTTTCCAAGCACAAAATTTATTTACATTCCAGATCAAGAAATTTTGGTGCCAAAATGCAAGCCTAAGCAAATCCATTCTTCATACTGTGTGCCAGATTTCCTGACTCTGGCTCTTCAGCCAGATGGTGGAACAGGCTCCTCAGGAAAGTGGTCACAGCACCAAGCTTGCCAGAGTTCAGAAATGCTTGGACAAGGCTCTCAGGCACACGGGCTGACTCTTGGGGTGTCCAGGGCTGGGAGCTGGACCTGATGATCCCTGTGGGCTCCTCCTTCCAGCTCAGGACATTCTGTGATCCTGTGACTCTGTGACTCATGTACACAGGACCTTTCCATAAGCATCACATGTGTACTGCAAATGAAGATGGACTTCAAAAGAAAGCCTGGAAAAGTAAAATTCTGCACACCACTTTTGATAGAAGTTGAAGCTCAACTGAGGTCAGAACGAGCTGAATTTGGAAATGAGGCTAGTAAAATGTCAGCCCTAATTAGGGGCTGTCACTAAAATAACAGCACCACAGATGAAAATTTATGTTGAAAGAGTTCAGTGATAAATATTAACCCAGCAAAACATGTACAGATACTACAATATTTTGATGATACTATTTAGAGATAAATCTTGGAGAACAGCTGTTTTCAGAATAATTGTCTTGAATATTAAGATTGCTTTATGTAAGTATCACTAATGCCATAACAAACGATAACATAGAAGATAAAGGGGCTTCTTGCTATGAGCAATTTGCATACTAAGTGCTAAAATTAATTTCTAAGTCTCCATTTTTTGATTATGAGTAAAATGAATACAGAAATAGTGAGCAAGGGAACTTCCACATTTGTTTCAATGCATTTTAACTTGCTTTTCAGAGCAGACTAAGAAATTAAATCAACAAAACATTTAAAAAAATCTCAAGTGGCATTTTGTATTGTTCTGTAAATATATGCTTTCATAGTTTATTTTATTTTATGCTTATTTCAAAGGAGAGTCATTGTTTAAATAATTGAATTACATGCTCTTGAATTCTAGGACATATTCTTATCCTGCTTTTGTAATTGCTGATTTCTGTATATAGCTCAGGAATATTTCTGAAAGCTGAACCTGAAATATCTAATTTGGTGTCCTGGATTAGCTGATAACCAAACTGTTTCCTCAAGGGCCACGCCTTCCTGAAAGCTTGTCATGCACTGACAGGTTCTTCCATTCATTTCAACATTAATCTTCTTTCTCAAGAAGATGAGTAAAGAGATGAACTGAGATGGTCTTGGCAGTCCTTTGAGTGCTGACAGTCTTTGTCATTTCTTAAAAGTACAGGTAAGCCCTTGTTCACCAATGTCTGTAATACAAACACATCAACCCAGAGACTCCGCCTGTTTACATTATTTATTTATTTATTTATATGCATTATTGGAGAATAAAAATGTTAAGTATAAATACATTCTGCCTCTGGAATGCTTCAATATAATGTGTGAGATTAAAGTCAGAACAGAGATAGGCTGAGAGTCTGACTGAAATTTCATAGAAAGCTGACATGAGGTTTGAACCTCATATGAAAAAAATCCATTCCTCTGGCATTCAAGGATTTTATATTCAAGACTATCTCTTTTACCTCTAAATTAGATTAAAGGCATTCAAATCATATTAGATGATTTTTTGATTGAATTTTTCTATCTCCATTTGAAAGGTAGAAATATACCTTTAGATTTAGCTTATTTGTTTGTTATTTACTTATTGAGGGGCTCTTATGCCAGTGCTTACTTTTCATATTGATTCCAAAATTGTTCCTCTAGAAACAAGAACTGCATAATTTCAGCAGCCTAATCTTCGATACATACCTAAATGAGTAGTATTGAAGTGGAGAAGGAGAAAAGAGCAAGAGAACAAGAACTGGTATAAAAGTGAATGTCTGAAGGGATATCATATTATTTCCTGCATAACCCAACCAGACCCAGGTGTGCACACCCTTCAAATTAACTATAACAAACTAAATCTGGAAAAAATCTGGTTTTCAAGCTCAGTGAGAAAATTTGGTCACCCAGGCATCCTCAACCACATACTTTGGGACACGGCTACAAACTGTGAGGGCAACTGGGTGTGAAAAGGCAGTCACATCTTGTTGGAGCCTGGGTCACTTTGGGATGTCACTCTCTAGCCCAGAGCTGGAGCATTGGATTAGTGAACACTGACAGTTGTTACTTAACAATGGGGGTTTCATAATCTGGGGATGGGCACCAACAAATCAGCCACATGTTGGTGTTGGGTTATGTAAAGGAAACTCTTTAACCTCCAGTTGCTGCACATATTCCTCTTACACTTAATGCAATGGCTTTGCTAAAATGCTTTTAAGGATAAAATTATTTAATAGCACAGACATGGGCTATTCTGTGCTGTCCTCAATTGTTTAATTTCCTCATTAACTAATGACATAGCCACAAGTTCTCTTTCTCTCCCCCTCCTCCACATCTTGCTAGCTGGATAGTTATTTTGCTTGAAATTTAATTGCCTCCCCCTCACTCAAAATCTCTTCTGAAAGTTGTCAAAATGTGTCTTACTTCTTTAAAACAGTCTTGAGACCTGAACTTATCACACTGTAGTGAGTTTTCTTAAAACAGCGAATTGAGTGTGAACCGGAATGCAGGGAAGTGAGCTCAATTGCTGCTGTCATGAATGGTGTTATTTGAGGCACTGAGCAAATTTATCAGATTATGGGTAAACCTTGTGTGGTACAAGATAAATTTGATAATAGGTTATATTCTTTGTATATTTCATTTGAATAAAATACACTATAACATCAATATGCATTGACATCAGTAATAATACATGTGCTATTAATAAGAGATGAGATTTTCATTAATGGATTAAGCAATCCCTAATACTTTTAATGATTTTTTTTTCTTATTCATTGTTTTCTAGACTTAGAAAATACAGCATATGGCTAAATCAGCTACAAAAATATTTTAAAATTCTGGAACCATTTAAAAGATTGTACTAGGGAGTTTCATGGAATAAATATTTCAATGACCTCCAAAAGAGAAGAAGTAGGATTTCATTTATCTAAACTCTATTGTGCTGTTAAATTGTTTAGAAAAATACTTACATTGCTGGCAAAAGATAATCTAATACTTAGCAAATGGTTCTAGCTGTGATTTACAGATTATCTCTGTTAAAATGCATTTACTTTTTCAAGTATGAATTTCTCCACCTACAATTTCAGTGACAAGAGTTTGTTTTGCTTATTTTGTGTATATTCCACACAATAAATTTTAAATATTTAAAAAATTAACGTAAAACATGCTTATGCCTGTTTTGGTGTCTGAGGTGTAAATCTGGATACTAAAAATCCAGCTGTGTCGATTCCTCTTGACACTAAAATAACCTATCCCTGCAACTGGGAGAGTTGAGCTGAACCTTTGTGACAAAAGGAGAGAAACTGTACTCATATCTACATGAAGTCATAGAATTATGAACTGGTTTGGGTTTGAGTTGGAAGGGACCTTAAAGATCACCTCATTCCAACATCCCTGCCATGGGCAGGGACACCTCCCACTGATCAGGTTGCTCAGAGTCAAATCCAACGTGTCCTTGAACACTTCCAGGGATGAGGAGTCCACAATTTCCCTGGGAAACCCATGCCAGTACCTCACCACTATCCAAACAAAGAACACCAATCTTAATCTCTCCTCTTGAAGTCTAAAACCATTCCTCCTTGTCCTATCCCTATCTACTCCTGTAAAAATGTCCTGGCATGGAGCCTCTATTCAATGGAGAAACAGAGTTTTTCATTTTCTAGTGCCTGTCGAACTTCTACAAACACAGATAATGCCTTTAAGGATAAAACCACTGAATTGTTGAAATCTAAGAAACTAGTTACCAGTTATGCACATTAATAGCTCATCAGTAATAGTTTCACTCACATACATTGTGTTTGCACTGGATATCTGGCAGCTGCCTCCCTCACTGCCAGTATCTCCATTAATTCTTGGTGAAGTTTGTTCTGCAATTACTGATTTTCCAGCTGAGCTGGAAAGCAAATGCAAACTCAACAGTTACTGAGCTATTTCTAAGGCATACTCTTCTGTTAATAATGCCAGAAAACAAACCACAAGGCTAACAATTTCTTACACTCAACCTTGGGTTTTGCACCATCTTTTACTACAAATTAAAAAATTACTTGAATTTTAGGATGTAAGGATTGGAATTAGGGTATTGCTATTGATTGCATTATCTGAAATTATATATCATAGATAGGAAAAAAAAATTGATACCCAGATACAAATTTTCTCTAGTTTTTTTCTCTAAAAGTTTGAAAATCTATAAAATATTAGGTAAAGAGCTTCTTGCTATGATCTACTTTAATAAAAAGTCCATCCATGGATGACTCATGGAAATTTTAAGGATATATTTTCTTGAAAAACGAAATCTGTAGTTTCTCTTGCATTTCTATGCCACTCTTGCTTGGTAATATTTTTTACAATTTCCATGGAGGGAAAAAAGAAGAGAAAAAATGATGAGAAAAAGCTGAGTGCTTCATATCATACTAGCTTAGGGCAAACCAATTTCCAAGAAAAAATCAGAAGTAGAGATAAAGCTGGTGAGTTAACCTAGTTCACCTTTTTCCTGTGCTACAGGGCAAGGGGAAGGAGAAGGGGCATGAGGGGTGAGAGGGAATAGAAAGGAATGCTGCAAATGCCACGCAAAGGACTGTACACACAGAGCAGCTGGATCTCAGACATGGATGCAAACAGACAATGCTGTGGGCCTCTTACAGCCCTCCTGAGAACTGGTTAACAAAGTCTTAAAAGCAAACCAAAAAGAGTTTTGACATTTCCAGTGCTTTCTCTGGTGTTAAACTGGAAGAGTTCTTTGAAATGGTGTATTTGAAGAGGCAGGACCAGAATTACCATCTTTTGGATTCACACCATGGATAAGGAATGAACATGTGGCTTTGTTTTTCTGCTTTTTAACATGCAGTTATCAACACATCATTTCTGCTTTAACACAAGTGCAAATACATCATGAGAATAAACTGAGGTTTCAGAGCAGGAAACTGCTACTTACAGCAAAACTAGAGTGAGGGCATAAGGTAATTCAAAATCTTCAAATGATACCTCTGAAGAAGTCAAGAATGGGTATAAAACACAACCTATATAAGATCTGCCTGGGTTCACATCTTTTCATGCTTTTAAGAAGCAGTAAATATTTACATATATTTTCACCAAACTGGATCCCAGTAGATAGATAACCAGCATGTAGCAACACAATTTATTTATCTGAATCAGTTTTTCCTCTCAAATCACTCCTACCAGACCTCAAATCCATAAGGTGATGGGCTGTGGCTCCAGATCCTCATACTTCTGCAAGGGTGTAAGATAAGATAGTCCACACAGACAATTCTGCTACATTTCCCTTGTATTTTGTCTTTTCAGAGGACCACCAAAGTTTTCTTTTCCACTTGTGCTGGCTGTGCATTAGTCTTAGTTCCCTGGAGTTTGGTTGAGTTCTGGGTTGCAGTGGAGTTAGCCAAAGGCCAGGCTCATTAATTCAAACAAACTTTGAGGGAATCATTTCTCATGCACTAAGACAGTTCCTTCCATTGTTTTAAGACATTTTAAATGTCTCATGTAACTTTTTTTTGGTGCAAAATATGACATTTCAGCAGATATACAGGATCTAATAAAAACCTGCTCTAAATTAACTTAATTCACCAAAAGCTTACTAAAAGTTAATTTACTTTTGATATTTGAGTGCTAGAACAGTTCATTACATGAACTCACATAATGGAAAAAATATGTATCAAATTATATAACTAAATTACTTGCTTATTCTTGCATTTTAACTTATATTGAATCAAAAAGCAGTTTTTTAAAGTTTGATCTTGTTTTCCAGAAAATATTGATTTATTGAAAATGAAACTTTTTTTGCTAAGTTTTATTCAGCCCTTTCTTTGGGATAATTTTCACAAACAAAAAAATGCATTACACAGCTCATAACATAAAAACCTATGCAACACTTAAATTTTTATTTATTTGAACACTTTTTGTAAATGTTAAAAAATCCACCTAGATTTCCTTAAGTCAACTGATGTTACATCTACATGAAAGAGGATTTTGGCATGGTGTCCCTTTTTTCTCTTTAACACAGAATGAAAATAACCTTGATTTAATCATAGTGTGTTACAGGACTCTTTTTTGAAACACCAATATATTGCCAGACGATTTTCTATTGAGACCAGTAAACAACATAAAAGGTTTTAAAGAGTAAATGGCACTACAAAAACACACATCTCAACATGTATGTTTATTGGGGAGGATAAGTTTCTTAGTCTCTTCACCCATGTAATGTGTTTCTTGTCCATGGAGGATAGTAAGCTAATTGGGAAATCACAATTTTTACTGATGAGAGATTTTTCCTTTTAGTGAAAGTTTAAAATGTATCATGGGAACAAAAACCTTAGAATTGGGGGTCTACATTTTACATAATTTCACAGTAAAATGGAGAGCACTGTATATTTTCAGTTGAGACAGGCAAATACTGATCAGGTTTTTCCTGTATCTTCAAGTCAGAAAACATTTCACCTATACAACATGGAAGCTGCTTGCACTAGGAATGTAACTTCAGAATTTCAGTACCCATGACACTGGCATAAATGTTTGCAGGACTTCAACCAAAATTTTTGTTTTTCCTTTTCAGGTCCTAAAATTCAAGTTATTATAGTATAGACAATTGAATAATTATTTAACCAACTTTCTGCACACCTGTGCTGCTTCACTATAGAAATTAAATGTATAGCTAAATCAAATGGGAAAATGCAGGTTTTGGTTTAGATGTTTTCATCCTAACAACACCAGCATGTGTCTTTTCTGTGCATTTTATTTACTGAAATGGGTGGAGAATTACCATGTAATGGTTGCTGGGCCATACAGCCCCTTACATACAGACCCATACACACTCTCCCAACACCAATGCCCAGACCCAGGTCACTGTTGGATTTATTTGCACAGATGTAACTTCTGTGTCCCAGTCATTCTCAGGATCTCTGTCAGTGGAGAAAATAAAACCCCAGTGGATGACAGTTCCGTGCCAATGGGTGATCTTTAACAATCAGCACTGCTTTTGTTTAGAAAGATTCTACTCCAAAACTCTGTAGGGAACAGGGGAGAAACCATTTTGAGCAGAAGTCAGGAGAGGGAACAGACTTCAGCCACCAACGCACACATTAACCTTGTTACAACTCTCTCCTGACTCACTGATAATTGACATGCCTCATCTCATACTCTAGGATTCCTCTGTTACATGGAAATGCATGTCAGAGAAGTTCTTGGAAACAGAGGTTCAACAGAAGTGCTGTTTTTATGTGTCTGTCCCTCTAGGACCTCACTCAACACCCACCTGATTACATTGCACATCACATTAGCATGGCAGGTACTTTCAGGTGAATTGGGATTTTTGCTGTCTACAAATAATTGCATAAAAACAAGTTGTTCTTAATTTCAAAAGGAAAAGAAAATCCTTTATCTACCTAGAATATTTATACTACTTTGCAGCCTCTTTAGAAACTACCTGATTAAAACCCAGGGTATGATAGATATGCCTTTCACCTTTTCGTCAAAGTAATGTTCATTCATCCCTTCACAACCTTCCAGCAGTCCCAAGAGTAAAGCACTAGAAAATGAAGGATAGCAGCATGAATCACAGTGAATGTAATCTGAAAAAGACAGCACAGTGTGCTCAGGAATTTTCCTTTTGTTTCAAGCATTTGAACTTCATTTCTCTAAAACACAAGGTGATGGACTTTCCACTTTCTTTCAAGATCTTTTCCAAGGACAAAGGCAAAAGTAAGGGCTTCTGCCTTTAGAAAGGTGTTTATAGTGATACCCCCACCTACTTCTGGTGGCCTTTTCAAGAAATTTAATTTTTAATCCTGTCCATCTGGGAATTGCTGTGCTGTACATTCACTACCTGGACTTTCTGCTTCTTTTTGCACTGGAGGTATCAGAGCTTTTCCAGGAAGAGTGAGTTTCCACATAATCAATTCTTTGGTGATGAGTTGAATGATTTTCCTTTTCAATTTTAAATTACCTTTCCAGAATATTATTTTAAAAATAAAAGCAAGTTTGGGTGCCTGAGACAAGGGCAATCAGAACCTAGAACTTACTAATTTCTCAGAAGGAAAAATTATTTTTTAAGAAATGATCTAGTCAAGATTCTGGGTTTGAAGTAATTCTTTTAATACCCATGATATCTTTTTGGTACCAAATTCACCATAGAAGTGGGTGTTTAGATATCAAGGGCATCATGCAAAATGAGAGGGCTTAATTGTTGCAGCTTAGTGAAAGTGCATAATGCGAAAACACAAATTTCATGATTAAAGAGTGAATCACTTTCCATCTCAGACATTTCCCATCCCTAAAAATAATCCTTTGACCTATTTGCTGTAATGCTCATCTCTAGCATCCAGTGGTATCCATTGTCTTTCTCTACAGAGCCTCTATGGCTCTTTTCTCTCAGACCCATTGTGCTCTCTATCTAATCAGTAGATAAATAAATAGCAAATAAAAAGGGTAGGTTTTATTTTCTTTTTGCCTCTTCTTCCCCTTACTTCCGTGCTGTGCTGTGTTCCTGGGAATAATGATCAATGGCAGTGAGACAGGCTCTCCATTCAAATCTTGGCAATAAAGTTTAGTTTATAGCAAAGCTTGCCAAACCCTAATTCATATAAATATCACACCATCAATTACAAAGTTTTCAACTAAGCCCTATAACTCTTCTCCAAGAGCTTTTCTACTTCTTGGTATTGGCAATGAATCTGTACGTGTGCTCATGATGTTATGCAGCTCACTGCCATTGCCTAAGAAATCCAAGTAATTGATAACATGGATGAGTTAGGCATCATATCCATCTCAGCTAGCTGTGGGCGCTTGCAGGGGTTTAGTCAGGAGTTTGGATGCCTTACATATCTCCTGAAGTCAGCCAGGAAATATAGACATCACTGGAAGCAAATCAACTCCAGTGTGAACTGTCCTCTGGAAACTCATTTCTGATTCAATGTCTAAACAAGGTAGAATGAATCTGGATTTGTGAGACTGTTTGCTATCTTAATTGGTAAGTGTATTGGGAAAATAAATAAGTGAAAGACTAGAGTTCCTCTATCTCTATCTCAGTTCTTGAATCAAATCGCTTTTTCTGAACTGGATGAGCAAACCCTCCATGTCAGTCCTTGGGACTCAATGGAAACCTTGCTGACTAACTAAGCAAGAGACACAATTTTTAAAAAAAAAGAAACAAAGACAAATTAGCTGCTAATTCTTGTGACAACCTGCAAGGACATAAAAATCACTGAACGATTTATATAAATAATAGAGATATATAATTTCACTATTGATGATTTCAAACACAGAAATAGTTTTTATGTCTAGAAAATTCATTGGGGGAATAATATGTTGAACATATTTTGCATTCAAAATAAATTGTATCTAATTGAAATATTTCACCTGACTTTGTCAGCTGCAGCTTATTCCAAACTGGACACAAAATAGACTAGACATCCTCATTTTGCTAGAGTTATTTACACTTTTGCACATAACCAGAACTCCGGGAATCTAAGCAAGTCCTGTTTCCCACCCAGGGTTGATTCAGAATTAGATTTTGTTCTGCTCTGGTAGAGTGCAGCAGACATTACTATGTCTTCTTTAGAGCACATTTAAAACATCTGCTCAATATTTAGGGTCCTCAAAATGAATGTATGGCCAATTAGCAAACAAAATCCAAAGAAAAAGCTGGAGTCTGACTTTTTTTATAAGTACCTCATTGTATTTGGAGAACTTATGTAAGATAAGCTCAGTTGCCGCCTTATCCTAGAAATCTGAATTTTTCACACAGTTCAGGCTCTGCTTATTTCTCAGGAGTCAAGAATGTGGCACTATGCAGAAGACCCTGGACCAAAAAATATGCTTGTAAGCAGCAATATCCCAGCACTCAACACAGAGTGTGAATTGGCTCTGAGCCCAAATCAGGATACATTTCTCAAGTGAACTCCTAATTTCACAGCTGGGAGAACTTTTTCTTTGTTTTTATTCCTACTCTCTTAAAGTGCAGCTAGTTTAATTTAAAATCACAGTAGTTTCAGCAGACAAGCAGCACCAGTACCTGTCATTCCCAACAGAGCTTGTTCTGAAAATATGTATATATATGTCCTGAAAATAGTTCTAGTGATGGAAGTCAAATATGTTTCAGCTATAGAAGAGTGAAAAAGGAGAAACCCAGCTAGCAGGTCTCCTGAGAATCAGGAGGACCTATCTCTGCTGCCCCTGTCAAGCCAAAAGTGGTGTGGGGCAGCAGGAACACTTTTCTTCCTCTGCTCTATTTCAAGTTAAACAGATTAATATAAACCAGCTGTATGAACCATAATGTCATAACCCTGAAACACAACAACACAACATTGACTTCATCTGTAGCCAGTTATGGTTTTAATACCCCACCTATAAAAGGACACCATTTTACAAGCTTAGGATGCCATCTGTGCGAGGGTATGAAAAGTCATATCATCCTAGTTGGACTCAGGGAAATGTATGGTGTAAGTGTCCCTGGAGTCTGTTGGCTGACTGCAAAGAGCTAGAAAGAGCTAGAAGGTTGTGCTGTGTGCTCAAAAAATGTAAATACAGTTAATACATTCATCAGGAGAAAGATAAATTGTCTTGATGCCACAAAACACTGTGTTGATTCTATCCCAAACACCACTGAGTGCTTATAAAATCCAATGAGAGTGATGGCTGGATTGAATTCAGATTCAAGAGTTTAATGGATGAAGTTGTGGTTTGGAACTGAAGGCTCCCTTATGTGACAGAACTGAGGACACATGAGAGCAATTAACTCTTCTGAGCCAGCTTTAATGTCAGAATGCACCTTGGTATTTACTAAGGCAGCACCTAAGTGTGTCCCTGGTGCTGAGATAGCATTTACAGGGATCATAAAATGAAGTTTAATGATTCTCAACACTTCCAAGCTGACTGGATCAGCTGAAAAAACAATCTATTCACAATACATATAACAATGAGATTTTAAAAATTGTCCTTATATTTTTATGAGCCATGTATAATAAAGTAGGGGAGAGGGAAGGAATTCAAGATCTTTCCATGCTTTCACAGCAAGGAAGAGAATGATCAGAAGATTCTTCGTTCTCCTCACATGTTCTTTAATCCTCATTTGTAGCTTCCTGTAAAGAAGGAAGATACATTGTTTGGGTGATGGGAAGCTACTGTCTTGAATATGAACTATTGTGCTGCAGCCCACAGAAGAAACTCAGTTCAAAGATTCTCTGTTAGAACTGGTCTGGAGGAGGCCACAGAGTTGATCAGAAGGCCAGAACACCTCTGCTGGGAAGTCAGGCTGAGAGAGCTGGGTGGTTCAGGGTAAAGAAGTGGCCGCAGGGAGACCTTACTGCAGCCTTTCACTATACACAGGAGCTTATGAGAAAGACAGGGAGAGACTTCACTTTTTACCAGAGCCTGTAGTGACAGAACAAGGGGCAATGTTTTTAAACTGAAAGAAGTTAGGTTGCACATAAGGAAAACATTTTTTATTGTGAGGTTGTTGAAGCACTGGAACAGGTTGCCCAGAGTTGTGGATGCCCCCTCCCCCGAGGTGTTTGAGACCAGATTCAATGGAGAAGGCCCTGAGCAATCCTTTCTAAAAGATGTCCCATGGCAGGGGTGTTGAACTGGATAATGTTTAAAGGTCCTTTTTTACCCAATCCATTCTGTGACTCTGTGAAAGATCATTGATGCAACTTATACTTCTGGCTTTAGTACTCTTGGAGCTAAGCCTGAATTTCCACTCTGCATGACCTGGAAAACTGCCCTCCTGCAGGGACAAGGATTTGCAACACTCCCCCATGCACTGTCCTCTGTACCCCTACAGAGAGAGCATCTCAGCTAACAGGGAGAAGATGCACTTCAGTGGATGGAGTTTGTTCTCTGCTCCTCATGCTGAAACCACACCTTGGAGAGGGAAGATACTGACAAGAGGCAAGAAACACTTCCATCAGATCCATGGACTTGGTCCTTCTCTCCTGTCCTGGAGAAATTTCTAAGGCTATGAGCAGCATCCATTGAAATATTTTTGATGTTTGCAAAGGGACGAAGTCACTGTTAAGTGCCAAACAAGACAGCGGTTTAGAGTCCTTTTCCTATGAGCATCTTCCTTCTTCTGTTCGATTTATTTCTGTAATGAATTCCCACCTGTAACTGCTCAAACCTTTCTCTGATGACTTACAGCTGGCTGGAATTTGACCTGTGCTAACAGCTTCTTTTTGAACCAGGCAGTGAAATGTGAAACTCTCTTGGCAGCTGAGTACCAAACCCTGCATGTACAGCCTGGCAATAGGGGTGCAATGAGCCCCTCCCAGCATCCTGCCACTAAGTGAGAAGGACAACCTGTCTCCCTTAGAGGGCTTCTTTCAAATTTACCTGGAGAAATACTCAAAGTACAGCATCAGCAGTCGCTGTCTACAAATTTATTTTTTTTTTTTTGCATTTACAAAGGTATTTTGGTTGCATTAACTACATTAAAAAGTTTTCCAGCAGTCAGCTGAGGAAAGTGAGGCACTCCTGCTCTGATTCACTTTTCAGACCAGGAAAAAAAAAGGAGTAATGTAATTCCACTTATCTTTTTTGGCACCAGAAGAGTAGTGATACAATGGCTGAGCCCAATGAAGTCAGTAGCGATCCTAGAAGCCATTTGGTCTATTGATTTTAAATGGGCTCAAAATATCTTTTTAAAAAGGCCTTCTGGATCATTTACTAAGCAGAGCCAAATTGGAGAGGCCTGTCTCTGCTATTACTTGCAGCAGACTTGAGGTCTAGTGCCAGGCATTTCAAGTCTAACAGTAAAATAACATAACACGTGCCTGAATTAGGTCGCTGAACTTTTACAGGATGGCAAATAATTTTTGATCTTAAGCATTGCCACATAACTACTCTAGTAATTACTGCACTACTGTTACTTTGGTACATGGTGGTTCTTTCCATAAATGTAGCTGAAAGCCAGCTCTCCAAAGTATTTAGCTCAATGAGAATAAAAAATGGAAAATCAACCTGAAGTGTTGCTGGGTTGACTTCCTGAATCTCTGAATTTTTGGAAAAAATTGCTTAGTAAAATGGGAATAGTTTCCTTTTTGACTTTCAACATTCAATTACCATACGGGCAGAGGGATTTCTGTATACTTGTTGATGCTCATTAAATAGATAGGTCTGAATTGTCCTGTATTTCATAAAGGCATTTTCACTTGTTCTTAACTTGGATTTGAAGTCAGAATCAAGCTCCATCTAGATACCCTAACTCCTGGAAAGTTTAGAAATATTCAGTTAAACTTTTTTGGTGCTGCACATAGGACTTTTTTTCTTATTTTATTGGAGGATGAACTCAATCTGTAAGAATGGCAATAGTTTAAGAGAACCAAGTCAAAATAATTCATGTGCAATCCTATAATCTAAATATATATGAGAGATTCCAGCAAATGTGCAGTGAAAACATACAGTAGCCAGGAATCTGTGGCTTAAGTGTTTTGACATATACAATGATGTTGTTTGCCTGGGCTGAAGAGTGAGGTTTCTGACTAGTTCTGAGGCAATGAAAAGAAATTATATGCTGAACAGAAATCCCCAAGATAAGAACATAAAAAGTTTGCTCAGAAAAGGTAGGAGTAATCACTCACAGCTCACAATTGAGTCCACAATGGTGTGGGCCAAAAAGTCAGACCAAGATATTAGCCTGATTTTTATTTATTTTTCTTAAAACTTGTCAGTAGTGACATCATCTGAATGATGATGAATAAGATTGCTTTGTCTGAGTTTTATCACCTGTGTGCAGCCCTACTGTTCCAGTGCAGCCCATGTCTGATTTTCTAACCATGGTGTTAACTGAAACATGTCTTGGACCATGGCTCCAGTTCTGTGACAGAGTTCCTGGGAATTTAATACTCGTGGATTCCTAGACATGAATTGGACACTTAATAAGAACATTAATAAGTGCCATATGAAAAGCACCTTGGTTCAGCCTCTCTTCTTTCATGTCAGGAATAAAATGTTATAGTAAATGTGCAGATTCCATAAAGAAAGCGTAACTTAAATTCCATATGTCATAAAATTCATTTATGTTCTCTGAATATGTTTAGGATTATTTAAGTTATAACCACTTTGCAATCTCAAAATACTCAAAGGTTTCACTTTGAATTCTGAGATCAATAAAAATTAATGATGTTTGGTGCCACTATGGCCCAGAAGCTTTTGAGACATAATGATCATTAAAAAAGGAAGTCAGAAGTTTACTGAAGGAAGTTTATTAAAGCTGCCACATCTTACTAACGCAATTTCCTTGCCAACTTCAAATAAATATATCAATTGCACAATTAATTTTGTCTTGGTCATTTTAAATGGCAAGATTAAAACCCAGGCACAAAGAGAAATCACTTGCAACTTTAAAAACAGAGAGTGAGTGTATCATTAGAGTGTCCTTTAGGCAAAAGAGTCTGCCTTATATCAGCATGATGTATGATGCTAAATTATTGGATTTCAGTTCACAGAAGGTATTCTTCACTGCTATGATGGGCCCTGAGACAAACAGGAGTTCAGTATGTGTTTCACTTTTAATTCTCCCTAGTAAGAATGTGAAACAGATAAAATAAAACTCAATTACAACTGGTAGAGTGGGATCTTCCTTTCAAATTACCCCTTTACACATTAACTAGAGGAAAAACAAGATAACATGATTACTTCATTTAGAAGTACTTGTTGCTATCCAAAACTTGTCTAATAGCTGCTAATTCTTATGTCACTGTTGTTCCTGACACTTGGTCATTGCTATCTGCTACATGCTGAAAATGTGTGCACTGAGGACAGCTTTGGCCTATGTGAGATTTATGTTTGGGGTTTTTTTCCCTTTTGAAATCTGTGTTCAGGCATCAGTGTATAATTTTGTTTACCCCCAGCTGCTTTTAAATGCATATCCCCTGTATCCTCTGCATTGCAGATAATTGCTGTAGATCTTATTGATTTTAGCTGATGCTGGTAGATTGGTTTTCCTTAGTTTCCAGTAAAAATTAGAGAAATGTCACCCACGTCCTACAAAATATTTGTCATAACATCTCTACATACATAAATACAAGAACAACTTTTATATCAGCAGTAATATCAGAAAATACATAATTCATTCTCCTTTTTGTATTTTTGTTGTTGCATCAGTTTTTGTTATCCTTCTTACCCAGTTTCACATGAAACACTTTCTTAATATGATCAGCCATGCCTAGCATTGAAGAAGTCTGCATTTCAATTAGTCTGCTGTTTAAAATGTTAATGCTTTCAGCCTTTTGATCAGATCGGCTTTAGCAATTTTCTTGTGGGTCTGCTGCAACAGCTCATATCTTCAATTAGGAAAACCACTGAAAACAGCTATAGCAAAGCATCTTTTAAAACTCAGCCAAATTGTTCTCAAGGTAGAGGTACTATATATACTTGTGCCGGACACCTGGGGTTACCTTGAATTACACTCAAAAGAACAGTTTCATTTATTCACAGTTTTCATTTTAGATGCTGTTTATCCTTGAAAGAATGAGCAATGTGAGAAGTATGATGTCTCTCAGCATTTGGGACCGAATCTGACTGATCAGCCTATTTCATTCCATAAGAACAGACATATACATTTTAATTTTCTTTCCTAGCAGACCATGCAAAATGTTGTTTTTTTTTTTTTTCAGATACATCTAACTCTTAAGTGACCACAAAAATCTCTGCCACACTCAATGTAATTAGAACCTGACTCAGATATATGGTACAGAATGCTCTTTTCAAAATCCACTTTAACCATCTGGCTAAATCTAATCATCCAATCTTTTTTATTTTTTTCTTTTTTTAAATTTTTTTTTTATTTCTCGCTAAGAGCTACAGAAAGTATCTCTGTGCATGCCAAGCCACCCTACTGTGATTAAGTGGATATCAGCTCAGGCCCAAGTCTCAGAATAAACACACATCTCCCTCAGGGGCCTCTGAGATTTGATCTGCAAAGTTTCTCAGACTGTATTGGCTGCTGACAGAAGCAAACACCCTGCAGGACACTTTGTTGCAGTACTATCTACCTTTCACACTTGCATTTCTGTTTGAAGTGGGATGAATTCTCTTTTCAGACTTAAGAGGTAAAATCTCCATCTCCCAACCACAACAGGTATTCCTGAAGGTAGAATGAGGATGGAGGATAATGTCCTAGTCTTCCCCACTGAAACAATCTCACCAGGAGAAATCCACTCAAATTTCTTTAGACCACACAGTTAATAACATTAAGTGAATTTATGTTTAGGGGACTCACTTGAAAGAGGAGACTTTTGTCTTGGTTCATTACCTGGAAACTACTTGTGTATTTTTAATTAAATATAAATCAGTTCTAGAACAAAAACTACACCCAAAACCATCAATGGGTCCCTTTGAGTTGAGTACCTACTAGTCAAATTATTTTAAAAATAAGAATAACCATTATAAACCTTTTCTTTCTGGCCCACTGAGCTCTGAGAGGTGATGCCTCTCATTTATATGTAAGAAGCCATCTTCCTACAGGTAAAAAGGAGCTCCTCAAGCCTAGAAAACCTTCACTATTGCAGTATTTTAAACTGAGCTGAGAAAAGCTGGTTTAAATCTGAGGCAAAAAACCAAATGGGAATGTTCTCATTATCTCACTTCTGTATTTATGGAGGTGTATATATGCAAAGCTATGCAGCACCACATTCCACCATGCAGCTGCACGTTCCTGCATTGAGCAGGGAGGGAGGCAAGAGTTGGTCTCGGGGATGCTGTCAGTGTACCATGGCAGTGGCCATGGGCTGCCCCTTTCCTCCTTCAGCCCTGCTGCCTACTTTGTCTAGATAAAACATTTGCTGCATGGTTGATTCCAGAAAAAAACTGTGAACACGTCTTCCCAGGCATGGAACAAAATTGACAAGGGTGGTCTGTAAACCCGTCTGAGACATCTGAAACAAAAAAAGAAGACCAAGACCTAAGAGGTGCCCTTGTTGTTGGCTTTTTATCACCAGCTCTAGGTGGTTTTGGTTGGCATCATAACAGTTTTGGGTTTTTTCTGATGTAATATTTGACAGGAAATTAGATTTTCTCTGAAAAAAAATATTAGTAATTCTCTGTTGGAGGAGTTTTAACATTTGACCAGGGTGTTTGCAAGCCCAGATAAAATAGTTTTGACAAAAGAATGCAATGATTCTGTGTAACTGCTAGGTTGAAAAATCTTTTATCTACCTGTCTTAAATTTCTTTCATTATGAGAGAGAACTGGTTCAGTGGCACCCAGTGTCCCTGTGGCACAGTGACATTTCAGGAATCATTGCCAGTTCAGCTAGAAGCTCCTGGCATTTGACTAGCTTGGTTAGTAATTCCACAGCACTTACAGAAAAAGGGTAAGTCTTAATAAGCTGGTTTTTGAGCTTCAAGTCAGCCACCAAAGACACCAAGAAGCTCTGAATCTCAGATGCTGTTTGAGTTGAATGAAAATTATCACAAAATCACTTTTTAGATGCAGGACACAAGTCTGTTCAGTGAGAATGATTAAAATAATAGCAATTTTTTCTCCTGATCTTTTTGTCTTTCTTATCATTGTTTTCAGTGTATTTGGCATGAAAAAGCTCTGTGCAGTGTCAGGAAAGTCTCCTGGCCAGCACCTTGAAGCCTGATCATGTGCCTGCTCTGCTAAGGAACCTCCCATCCTCTCCTCCTGTGGCAGAATTGCTTCCAGTGTGGTCTCTGCTCCTTCCTCCCTCACCTTCAGAGGTTTTTCCCATCCATGAGCCCTCACTGTCTCCCCAGGAAAGAGCAATCTCACCTGTCTACAGAGCTCCTCTTGAGGGTGAGAGCCACACAAAGGTGAGCTGGGATCTCCCCTTGCTGACCAGACACTGCCATGGTACCAGAGCAGATTATAAATTATGCCTAGGACAAAACTCCAACAAAAAAGTAAAATCCTATCCGTTGCTCTTGGCTTGAAATAGTGATGATACACAAGCTTGAGTTAGCAATCCTTAATTGTCCCCTAGGGTTCAACTTGAACTTTTAAGACGAGCTTGAAAGCAGCTAGTTTTTTACAATAAATAACAATTTACACTTCTTTTGAGCCTGAGTTGAAGCCATTCCTCGTTATATAAATGCTGATGTGCCCTTTATGTGTAGAGGTTTCACTTTTTGGCTGAAATGTGAAGTCAGCACAACTTTCTTCCCTAATGCTCTCCAATTCCTTGGTTCATTCTTTAATTCCTTGATGCTCAAGTGCTACTCCTTTAGAAGTGAGGGGTTTGCTGCAGTCTCCTGGCCAAGCACAAATTTGGCACTTGGAAAATTTTGCCCAACTCCACGGGAATTTCTCCACGACGCAATGGGATTCCTTGCTGCCTCCAGCTGCTGCCTGGTGCTCTCCTCTGCAGCTCACAGCGGGCTGCTCTCCAGGGGTGCTGGCAATTCCTCACAGCAATGTAAATTTACAGCACTCAGGAGGGAATGTGCACGTGTGTCGGCAGAAGATACAACTTCTAAAAGGTTGCCTTGAAGTAAGAGGGGTCTGACAGAGACAGTAAATCCTACTGCAAATTAGTTTTGCAGAAGTAGAAGAAAAAAAAATTGGCTTTAATATGTACAGAAAGTTCCAAGGAAAGGTATTCAGTCCTGACACAATTACCTTTTGGCTGACCTTTGCTAGATTTTGGAGAATGAATATTAATGAATCTCCAGCACAAAAGTAATTTAGTGAGAAGAACTTACTTAACACAGTATTTCAGCCATTGGAAAGCTACTTCCTAGTTACCTCATAAATCTATTTGCTACCTTTTAGAGTAAGAGCACAAATGTGAATTTAATGTTAACATTATATTGAAGTTGTTGTATATTGTTTCAGATCATAATAAATTGGGAGCTTCATATTGAAATAGACTTAAGAGAGATTAAAAATATTTCTTTCAAACCCCAATATAGATGTGCATTAGGTTTGTTTACAAATAGTGTACTCTGTGATCTTTATACTTTCTAATATTAGTTTCATTTTCTCACTCAAAAAACCAAAATCATAGTATCCCCAAATAATTTTCCTCTCAAGGTATAATTAGGTGATATTGTTGTTTAAGTAGGAATTATCATTAATAATTTTTATCATGCTTTCATTATAGTTTTTTATGTTTCAATTACAAGAAAGACTAAGAATTTATAGTTTAGTTGCAGCTAATGCTGATTTCACTTTGTTACAAAATCAGTGACAGTGAAGAGCAAGATGTCTGGAAAGAGGCATCAGTTATTCTGACTAAAAGTCAGGACTGATCCAAAGCACACAGACTAAATTAGTGGTGTGCTACTGACTTCAAGAGGCCTTGAGAAGCCAATCAATAATATCAATCAGAATTGGGAAGGAACAGCCAAATCAGTTGCTGAATCAAGAAATAGCATTCAAAACATGCTTAAATGGTTACACTAAAGTCAAACAATGCCAAAGAATTTGGTAGATTAATATTTTAATGAATTGTGTTCCTGTGCTAGCAAAAAACCTTTCTGGTTGTTTTATTTTGTTGATTTTGGAATAAAAAAATCTTTAAAATTGGAATAAATTTGCCTACACCACATGGAGAAAGTGTAGGATTAAAAAACTATTTTACAAGAGATGTGTTGGAACTGCTGTGGGTTTAAAAACAGTGAACACATTGCAGCACTGCAGACAAAATAATGATTTATACTGACTGTACTGATAACATCCTTTTTCATGGCATTTGCTTGTGTATCCTCATATCCTCTCAGAACAATTTCAGGTCCTCAACCTCCATATTACTTTGCAGGATCAAAACCGAATTTATTCTTATCAAGTGGATTGCATTAGAGTATTATAGCTGAAAACAAAAACAACCTTTTGGATCTTCTGTAGAACAATGTGTAAGCCACTCATGAATCTATATGAAATTGGAAAAAAAATATTTTCATCTTAAATTCAAGAATGTCAGGTAAAAATTTTGGTAAAATAACCTGCTGGATCATACCAGCTACTTTCATCTGCTCAACACTATTATTTTCTCATTTCAAACATGGTTTCATGTGGCTGACATCTGCAGATTGCAGATCTGTGAAGAGTGCAGATATATGAATAGATGAATAATTGCAGAATATTCCTCTGTTTTGCTGGGTTTCAGTGTTATGCAAAAAATATTCCAAGCAGTGTAAGCAGCTTCACATCAGCTCTCAGTCGGGAGGCACAGCCTGATGCTCAGGCAGCACAGCACACTGCTCTTTTTAGCCACAGAACACCCACAGAAAGCACAAATTTTTTGGAAGTTTGTGCAAAGACGTTGAGTCTTACTCTTCATGAAAGATTAATAAGAGCCTGTATTTTGAAATCATACTTGTCTGATATTTATTTTGCCCCCTTTCTTTTTTTCAGACTGCTTATATGATTCCCAGATCTGTATTGAATAATGTTATCATCTCGTTACTTGTAATTTTCATACAATGCCATTATTGATGGCAGCAATCCTCTAAGTGATACGAGGAAACAGACAATAATAGAGCACTCTAAGAAATACAAGTAAGGGTGCATATTCTGAAAGTTTGCCTTGGTGTGGGTTCCCAAGGTAATGTTATGTAAATGTTATCACTATCATACTGTGCTGTGTTTATCCCCAAGGAAGGATGATTTTTATTCAGAACAGGGCCTTGGAGGGTGCCAATACTGCCAGGGCAAAGTCCAGAATTATCCACCTCACGCTGCTTTAATGAGAGACTGAGGACATCAGTACACACAACCTCTGTCTAAGGTTGGGAGATGGTTACGTGGACATCATGAGTTCCTTGCCATTATAGAAAAGAACACTTTCTACCAGAGCGTCTTAGATTCAGGAAATTAGCACAAACATATGCTCTACATGACAAGTAAATGACAGAATGAATAAACAAGTCCATCTCCCTCAGTTTCCAAGAAAGGGTCCAGACTGAAAGTGCTTATAAGATGTTCCAGCATAGCTAGGAAGTGCTGCAGGAACTTCGACTGCTGCCCCTTTTACCTGAATCATAGCCTGGCAGGTCTCTTAAAACTGGTTTACTAAAATGAGAAGATGACAGAGAAGTTTACAAGCTGTTGATAAGATTGACAGTAGGGATCTTGACAATCAGATCACTTTAATTCCAGTCTTCAAAACAAAAAGAACAGTCTGAGACATGACATTCTGATAATAAATTATAATTTCAGCAGTTTCTAAAAGACTAGTTCAAATTCAGCACAGCTTTTAACTGTGGATACAAAAGCATTTGATACAGGCAAAAGAATAAAAAAAAAAGTTTAAAAATGTTTCTGTAAAAATGAAATTAAAAGATAACATCCTTCTGGACAAAAATGATAATGTGGAGTAAGAAATACAAGGAAAGGAGAAGTTGAAGCCAATTTTCTAAATTACTTAAATATGAAGGCAGTGTGAGGGAGACAGCTTCCAATAGACTCAGTATGATTTCATAGAGGGATATAATCTCAAATGCTGTGGTTTATCACCTGTTATTGCTGGACTAAATACAAAAAAGAGGACCTTTACTCCTTTAGACAGCTCAGCTCATGAGAGGTGCAGCTTAAAGGAGAGTTGCACTTCTGGTCCAAAATACTCATGACTAGAGGACTTACCTTTCAACATTAATTTTTTTTCCTGTCACTGAAAGGAAAAATAATGCTTCATAATGGGATTTGTTCAATTTCATCACCTTAGTCTCACCATTTGAATGAGTGAGGTGGTGCTGGAAAAAAGCAGTGGTTTGAGCAGAGTAAAATGTTGCCTGTGAAAATGGGTCAGACCCAGACTTATCCCACAGCTTGGGTTTTCAAAAGAAGTAGTCTGGGCAAATAACCTTAAGCAGTAAACATCAGAGCATCATGACAATGAACAGAAATAGCATGGCTTGGAATAACATCCCTAGTTTAGTTATAGCTGAGCATAAGAACTTTTATTCATTTTTTGTACTATCAGACTGAAACAAGGAGAAAGTTTTGGAGACTGTCATTAGTTAAGAATATATTGCAGCTTTTCAAAAGGTTATATACCATTATGACACCAAAATCATAACTTTTCCAAGCAGATATACTTGCATTTGGCTTCTCTGTGGAGTGGATTCCAGACTGAGTACTTAGTTTCACATACTTCAACTTACAGTTATCTAAAAACTGAAGTGATCAAACAATCAGTGAGGAGTCAATTTTTTATTTAGGAGTCACAACTCATTACTAATATCATCATCTCAGAAACTAATCCTCCTTCAAGAACTGATGCTAACTGCTGAGATCAAGATGGAGAACAAATTCTCTTGGTACATGCACAGCTCCTGCTCCAGGGGTCACTGTACCCTACACGGTTTAGAACTCAGTGACAGAGGAATATAAAAATTTCTTTATTACAAACAAAACCGTTTGGAATTATATTCAACAAGGTCACAAGAAGATAACAGCAGTTTCACAGTGTGCACTTAAGAATAGAGGTTTCAGTGTCTCAGAACACAGTATGTGACCATTGCAGTGGCTGTAATGCTTTCTCAAATAAGTGGTTTCAGTTTCTTCTTCTGAAGATATTCACAAGGGAGGAAAATTCATGAGTTGAGAATGATGTAGCAGGTTACACACACACTTCTTGAGAAGGTAGAACAAGCAGCTGTCAGTTCCTATTAAAATAATTACACAAAGTAGAATGTCTGCAGTCGAAAGACTGAGTAAAGTTACACCCACACATTGTGACATCTAGAACATGCATCAGGCAGGCAGAAGGTGAAGAAGTGAAGTTTCTTGAGGGAGGATTTAAATGTAAGCCCCCCATATTTTGTGTAAATGTCCTGACTACTCACTGAGGGCAATACTCCTGAGCAGTTTTGCAACTGGTGCTTAACTGTTAGTGCCATACTTCTATTTTTTACTTTTTTAGCACAATTTCCACTGGAAAAAAAAATCTTATGTTTGATCTTGAATTAATTGTTTTCTTGATCCAGAATGACTATTTTTCAGTCTTCCATTGCTATGAAAAAACTCAATAAATCTAGTACAAAAAGAAAATCTTAAAAAAACAAACAGCCAAAAAACCAACAACAAAACCCCCTCCAATTCAGGCAATACCTTTTAAGTTTGGCTCAGCCACCAATCAAAAAATAACCTATTGTACAGTCTGAAGAGAGATCACTTTTCCTATAAGGAAACAGTATGACATAAACTGTTGGTGACTCTCAGAAGCACTGTAAGAACTGCAAGGCTACAGAGGGGGACAAGTGTGGGAGCAATAGATTCAGCATCCTGCAACAGGTGCAAAGTCAGTGCCACAACAGACAGCCTGGCAGTGTCAACAGGCTCAGCTTGACCAGCAGCAGCAATCAGCACAGCAAAGAGAGATAAGTGAGCAGGAAACAAAAGAAAATAGTAGTTCAAACCTTTTAAAACCCACTGTTTTTTTCCAAAGTAAAGCCAGAAGACAGTGAGCTGCTTACTAACATGGCAATCAAGGGGAATATTTGTAAGGTGTATTTTCATCTCCCTGAAATGCAGATGTCTTAATGCCAGTGAAACAATATCAGTTGGGAAGCCCAAAATCACCTCCTTTGGTAGTCCAGAATAATTGGCGATGATAGAAAACCTCTTATATTACAATTTTCCTTAAGAAGTTTTTAATATTTATGGCAGATTTTTACACTTGTATTGTCCAACAGTGTCTGTCTGCTGTTACAGAGACATTCCTGAGCTCTTTGGAAGAGACTGCCAAGGGCAAAGCCACAAATGGCTCTGTACAAATTCTAGTGCAAACACTGACAGACTCCTATTACTCCAGAAGCATCACATACCTCCCTGCCATATTGATAAGTATTTCCAGGAATTCGTAAGGACCTAGGAATCTCTAAGGAATCTCCTAAGGACCTCTAGGAATCAGGCTGATTTAGATTTTCGCCCAGTATTTTTTTTGCTAAAGAAAAGCAGCTTGATACAAAAAAATAGTGCAAGATTTGGCCCTAAAATCTCTCAATGGTCAAACAACCTCACATGTGACTTCGCAATTTAAGAAATCATATCAAAGGGGGACTATTTTCTCTCTCCTTCCCCCTGTTTTCCTCTCCCTCTTTCCTTGGAAGCTTCAGAAAAATAGGAGCTTTAATAAAATAAGTTGTACTGCATGAAATATTGCTGCACTTGGGATTACTTTGTGCCCCTAATAACATAGTTCATGCAGGTAAAGATTCATCCTAGAGATAAAAGCAATTAAAATACAATTCCATGTTCAATATTATTAGTTCAGCATTTTAGTAAATGTTAAGATTCCCATAATGAGTCCTAACATTGAACTATTTTTATTCCTGGCATAATCTAATTTCATTAACTTATCTGGAAAATCCAGGAAATACATTATGCTGTTGTTATTGAATGTGAAAATACATTCAGCAATGTGCAGATGGAAACTTGTTTGCATATATTTCTGGGGCAAAATGAAAGGTAGGTGGAGAATGAATATAATGAAAGACCTGATACAAGCTTGGACTGCTGATTTCTTTAATGGAAATTTTTTTAATAGAAGAGCACAAACATGTATTTTTAAAAGCTGGATGGACAAATAGGAATAGCTCTGGGCAGATCTAATCTGCATGGCTTGCACTTACAGTATGCCTTAAAGAATTCAAGCTGACATTGACCTTGGCAGCACTTACAAAGGAAGAATTTTCACAAGGATGAACATGTCGTGCACTGTGTCTTCAGTTTTGTGAGCAGTCTTGAAATTTTATTCAAATGTTCATTTCTCATGGCTCCAATCTTTGTACCCTATAATTATTTTCAAGCAATAGCATACTAAATCTGTGGGATAAAAGAATAGCAGTGTAGTGTGGCGTGCAAGCATAATTCAAGCTTTCATCATCCTTTAAAAAAAGTCCTCTTCTGAAAAATGTCAATAGAGATCCTCTTCTTTAAATATGTCAAAACATGTTTTTCTACAACTTTCCCTTTTTGCAGAATTTTTTTTACATATATATTGATAATAACAGCAATTTTAAAAAACAAATAATAAAGTATACATGTAAAACAGAAATATACATGCATAAAAGGAAATAAGCACAGAATTCACAAACACTTTATAGGAAGCAAAAGCAGAGTTATATTTTAATTCTCCCAGCACTCTCTTTATGACTATGGCTCCAAAATCAATGTCTTGTTCAAGTTCCCTTGACCATCACACTCCACAGGTCCCTGGGAAATGAAGATTTCTAACACTGCTGTGTTTTAGAACCATTCCTGCCCACCATCTCAAAATTGGGTTCAGCACCCCCTGTGATGGCACAGGCTTACAGAAATGTGGTGAGGGAAGAGCAGTGAGACCATTGCCCACCCATCCATGGCCAAAGAGCCTCTGTCACAATGAAAATGTTGGACAAGACCAGCTCATGACAGCTGCTCAGTTATAGGGCACGTCTGTGGCACAAGCAAGGTAAGTTCACAACTTTGGCAAGCACGAGCAGGTAAGTTTTGCTGGAACTAGGGTGAGTGTGGGAAAGTCTAACTCTATTTGCTTTCTGCCATAGTGGCAGAACCTCAGAAAAGTCCAGCACAAAAGAAGTTAAGGACAGGGAAGAAAGCGAGGCACGAAGAAGAACAAGTTGATATGTAGGATAAGGCACACAAAAGCTGGTCCAAATGGCACATAAAACATTATTCATTTTCTCAAGGAAATGTTTTCTCCAAAAACTGTCAGAGGGTTTGGAATGGATGAGAAGAATTAAACTCAAAATCCATCTCCACACTATCTATAGGACACTGCCATTGCCATGGACAGTCCTGCCTGTTGTATACATGTAATCCATGTATACATGACTCCATCAACATCCTCCTCCAAACAAGGAAAGATATTTTAAAATTGAAAGATTTCTTTATCTACCATGTAGAAATAAACCAAAGATTGCTCTTTAAAAACTTTTTTTTTCATTTTGCCTCCTTTAAATACCATAATAACAAACAATAACTAATAGTAAATTTACAGACTGAAAAAAGTTACTTGCAAAACCTCTGGGACAGAAACCAGGTCTTTGTTGCAAGATTTTGCAGTAAACAGTGAATTGTGAGCAGAGATCCTGGATGGTGCTTGAATACAGACCTAAGAATAACAGAATTTCACTGCTAGAGAGCACTTTAAAAAGCTGATTCTTCCACCCTTAGGTCCAAGTAACAGAAAAAAAAGGTTTTTCAACTCTTGCAGTCTGTTGAGAACACTGACTGTGGCAAAGCTTCCCCTAAGTCTCCCCACTGATCAATGGAGGAAGACAGTTCTGTCCCAAAGGCAATTCAGGTCGCCTTAGGGCCTACCTTACTTTATTGGCTGGGGTTTCCCCAGTCAATTCAATCTGCTTCTCATCTCTCCACACACAAGCATAACTTCTCTTACAATTTCTGAATTCTATCATTGCCAGTATGTTGAGCTACAGCTCCAAAATGCCATTGGTAATAGGAATATATATTTTGATAATACTTTAAACACAGTAGGTTATACATGTGTATATATATATATATATATATATGTATAATCTCCATGATGATGGACTTCACTTTGTGAAGTTTTGCATATTTCTGCATATTTAAACTTTGACAGAAAGTGCTTTAGCAGCAGATTATCCTATGCATCTTTCTTAGTGCATACACTGAACATAATTTATATTTAATTTTCACTACAGCTCCTGGCTGAAAATATTTGCAAAATTGAAGGGGCCTTGTAGTGGGAAAATTTCAAATAATGGAGGACACACTTCTGTGGTAGCATTGACTCAGGCCAAATACCAAATGGTAGCATATATTTCATAAAATAATAATCTATTTACTTTTACTACTTTATCAGATCATGATAAAATAATTTTTCTCATTAGATTAAACATAACTTGTTAAATTGCTGCAGTTCATAGAGACAACTATCAGCCTTTCATCTACCACACAGACTGCCAATGGACAAATGTTGAAAGGAGTGTCCTTATTTACATTTTCACCTGAACCATTATTGACAGAAATAATTTTGAACAAAATTAAATTTTCATTTTCCCAGGTATTTTTAAAATGTACTTCTAGTTTACTTGACACGCTGTTTAGAAATGCTCTACCTCTGGCTCAGCAGGAACACAGCAGGTGAAGTGAACTCAGTGTCTTGCCTAGGGAAAAACAGCAGGTACGTTCTCCAGTGGTGTGTGGGAAAAACACGATGGGATGTCCATGCTGAGAGCAGAAAATTAAAATCCAAACTGAATGTGAATTGTAAGACCAAAAGTGGAACTCCTTCCTAACCACATGAAACTTTCGGTAAAGTGTATTCACAAAATGCCTTGGCAGCATCTTCTGTAATGCACAACCTTTTGATAGATACAGTCCTTTGAACCCTTTCTCCAAAGCCTTCCCTGAAATTTGTAATCTGTTTTGGTTTGGCAACTGTCTTCTAGCAGTAGAAGCCCCAACAGGACTTCATGACCTGTTTCAATTCGATTCCCTGATAGAGAAAACAGCCATACTTCTATATACAGGTGTTGTTATTAAACTGGATCATAATAATCTTGGTTATTAAAATGAATCATGCACATTTATCCAAAATACACTGAGAAGAGCAGTTTTAGCTTTGCATCCATTCATTCAAAAGGCAGACAAAAAATACATTCAATTACTATTTATTAAAAAATCACATGTATTGGTAGATATAATGGAATTCAAGTTTTTTAGTAGGCTATAATTGAATCCTTTTGTATTAAACAAGCCCAAGCTATATCTATTGTTCTAGCAGCTGATATAAAATGATTCAGAAATTATATTTAAGCTTTCCTGCATAATTATTAAAGTATAATGACTCTTAACAACTGCATTTCTGTTACAGTCAGCATTAGCAAGCTTAACTAACTCAAAAAACATCACCAGATATGGTGTCTGCAAGGGAAAAATTCAAAATCTATACATTTTGCTTCAATCAGATATACAAAGACATATGGTGGGGTCTTGGCTTGGCATTTCCCGTGCTGCTCCCAAAGTCAATGGAATGGCGCCAGCTTCCATCGCTGTTCTGCACAGCTGAGCTCTTGTGCTGCCCTTGTGCTGCTCTGCACAGCTGAGCTCTTGTGCTGCTCTTGTGCTGCTCTTGTGCTGCTCTGCACAGCTGAGCTCTTGTGCTGCTCTTGTGCTGCTGAGCTCTCGTGCAGCTCTTGTGCTGCTCCCCAGCAGAACAAGGTACCTGAGCCATTCCAGCTGACAGTGGCCGGGGAAGCTGGAGCTGGCAGAAGGCCAGGCAGCATTCCCAGTGCCAACCCTTCCTCATTTAAGATGAGGGCATGTTGTTAACAGCTCTCTCCAGCTGAATGAGCAGTCAGACATAAAGTTTACATAATATCTCAGCTGGACTATTCTACTTCTCTGCATGGTCCAATTTTTGTTGTTTTGCTCGACTTATTGTCTGGGTTTTTGGTTTTGGGTATTTTCCAGAATCTTTTCCAGGATATTTGGGGATATCCTTGCACAAGCTGCACCATTAAACACAAGGGAGTTTGCTACTGAGTATAAATTCAGTGAATTAAGAATTTATCTCTTATCCTGAAAATGTAACCTGTGTACCTCTGTTCTTCTGCAGGCAAGAGCATTGTAATATTTTCTCATATAAGCATCAGACAAAGAGATATATTTTAAAAACAGGTGAGTTCGTTGATTTAAAAATAGGTAAAAAAGTTCTTCAGTGGAAGGATGATTAGATGTGTAAACAATGCTGAGGTCATTTCATGGAATCTTTCCATGATATTAATTTCTGCAGATTTTAGACTAATCTGAGTTTCCAGGCATCCCAAATTTTACTATAAGGCAGTATAAAATTGCCTAATTATGTCAAGGAACAGTTTATCCTTCAGTTTCAGAATTACCTCTGTGAATGTTCATTACAAGTATGCTTTGTTGGGGTCACATAATCTCCATTCATGACTTTGTATTGCAGTAATTGATTTTAGAATGACAAAGACCATTTTCTTGGTCTGTTGGACACTATTAACAAGGAATCAAAGTTATGAAGCCTCCATACTAGGCTTTTGAGCTATTGACCCCTGGACATTACAAATTTGGACCAATCTGTGGTGTGGAAGCTGCTGGTAGACACACATGGTCTGGTTGCCATCCTTGCCCTGATCTGAGTTCTGTGATTAGTGGCTTTTTAAGGCAGCTGAAGCCTGGTATTGCCATGCTCTGAACAGTGGGAGCACAGATGTGCTAACACAGAAATTATATACCTATTTCCAAACCATGGCCATCAGAGCTGCCCCACAATTATTAAAAAAAACAATGTTTTAATTGTATTCCCTGTGTAATTAGTGATCACAGGGCAATGGCACAAGAGGATATAGGAAGATGACTCTATGGGGTAAAGATATCTCTCTGTGGGATATGACACAGAGAGAAGATTTCCCAAAGAATTCCTAGAATGGGTTTTTTAAATACAGAAATTTTAAGAAATCCTCCTACTTTAAACATCAACCTTTTGAAATATGACAAAAAAAGCTATTGATAAGACATTGTGCCTGACAGCCAGTTCTGGCAGCACTCAAGAACTTTTTGCCCAGCGGTGAGGACAAAACTCCAGGCGGCCATTCCAATGCTTATGGACCAGGTCCCCTCGCTCTGTGCCAGTACACAAAAAACAACACTCAGCTAAAGGTTTGTGATCAGCTTCTTCTTTCTGGGATCCAGAGAAACTTAAGTTGCTACCTCTTGCAAAGCACTGAGAAACCAGAATTCCTCTACCGACCCTCAGTGGACCTTTGGAGGTTGCTACCATCCACAGGCCCTCAAGCTGCTCCACAGTCACCCTGTGCTGCCAGGTTACCCTCTCTGAGACAGAGATGTCTGTTGCTGATGGTGAAGGTGCAAAAGTCATCCATCCACCCACCCACCCATCCATCTATCCATCCATCCATCCATCCATCCATCCATCCATCCATATATCCATCCACTCCTGTCCAGCTTCTGCCTCCTTTGCATACTCCCAAGGGAGTTGTCTAATGGTCCTGCCCTCCTAGGAGCTGCTTCTGTACAGGTGTCCTAGTGTGGCATCGTGTTTTTGATGTTTGTTGGTTCTCACTTTGTGTTAGTTAGGTATTTGATGTTAGTAAGTTTGAATTTGGTTTAATCCTCTGTACCCCTATTTTATCCCCTCAGAGTGGTTTGACCCAAGTTGTTTTTCACGATCTTTCCCGCCAACCCACCTGCCAATATCCTTTTCCCCTCCCCTGTGTTACCCTAAATATCCTTGTCAATCCCAGTTGTCACCGCCCTCCTGGTTGTCAATCTCCTTTACCCTGCCCCTCTTTTTCCAGAATGTTCTATGTCAATTATCCTTGTTCCAGAATATGATTGGTCCCCTGAGTTTTATCCCTCCTCTAGTCGCTTTCCATTTGTCCCGTGTTGTACTCTACTCCTCCCTCAGAAACTCCCCATTGGTTCAATCCATTCCCCTCCCTTGACTAATGTAACCTTTAAATATTCTTCCCGAGCTTGCCTCGGGGCCATTTTGTCCCTGCCTCCGTTCGGGGATAATAAAGGTCTCTCTGGACTGCATACAAAGTGGCTCCTTCCTTACTTTTGCCTTGGATCCTCGTGGCTTCTACTTCTCTCATCTGCTCCCACGAACCTGCCCCCTGCTGTAGCTCTCTGACCCGAAAGGGAAAGAGTAGCCGCATCTTAGTTGTCCATTTGTTTAACCCTTTTCAACTTTTCCATAAATTGATTATATTGATGAATGATAATGTCTTGTCCAGAGCTATGCTTTCCATTAGCATGTACAGTTTTACATTTGCATCATCAAATTTTTAGTGGGAAAGTTAGCAAATTTTGTTGCTTAAAATTACATTAAAATTTAAATTAAAATTTAAACCAGGTGCACACAATTTACTGTACCTTCTGGACAATCTGTGATCAACGGATCAGTTTAGAATCTTATTTTAGAACCAGCTGTTCCTAGAAACAAATTTTCATCTGACATTTTTACTATTTCATACAAAAGGAACTATGAACCAAATTATAACTCTTTTTCTAGATTTTATTGTTTCATGGATTTCTCTCAATATTGTGGACTGAATTTGTTTTTCTTATTTACATCCTTATAACATAAACGTACTGATATGCTTACTATTACATATGATATATTCTGAATGTTGCTACTAAAGAAATTAAACTCTGAAGTTACTTACTCTTTGCATTGTTGCTAGAGATTCTATAAAATAATTTATCTGCAGATAAATTCCCTATCAATTCAGCTTGCTCAGTTTCCTTATGTCAGCTGCAACCACGTATTATTTTTTTAGGGGTTTATCATCATTCCATCACCGTTCTGTAACACTTTTTGAACTGGAATACTCTCTTATCCACTGCAGGGTGAAATATTCCCTGTCTAAAAACTCTGTGAAATCACAGAGGGTTTAAAACTTTCTTCTGAATACCTGTTATTAGATTACTCTTGTTCTGACATTTCAGGAATTTTTTCAGACTTCACTCAAGTTTGTTTCTTGCTGTGCTTTTATTCCGTTGAAACCGTCCCTATACTTTATAACAAAAATGTCAGCATAATAACAATTAGATGCCCCTAACCAAGAGCTGCATGCTTCAGAGCAGTCCAAGTGTCCCCATTTCTCAAGATACATAAACTCCAGAATTTATGCACTGTTATTTTGCCTCCATGACGTAGGCAATGGAATCAGTACCCTCAGAATGAGACAATCTGTAGACAATCAATAAAACATTTATAGCTTTATTCCTTTCCAACTTTTTGTCTAATGAGACAAGTACATGGAACTGAAAGTACCTGAGAGGAAACTGTCACTGAAGCCTAAACCATAATCTTCCTTTTAGCAATCTAAACTTAACTTCCCGAAATTCTCTTCTACATCACTCTAAACATTTGTAACAAATCTCTTTAAAAATATGCACTGAGTTTTTAAAACTACATAAACACACAGAGGATTCTAAGGATGTGTGGATGTGACAGAAAATTTCAACTGTATATTTTAATTGATGAAAAATACATGACAGATTTTATTAATATTACATAAACTTTAACAGGAATTCACCCTTCTATTAAAACTTCTACTAGTAAACATTCATTATTAGTCCCTTTGCTATCAAGTATTCACAGGAGTATTCCTAAATAAATCACTAGCAAATACTGAAATATTAATATCTAAAACCACAAAGATCAAAGTACAAAAAAAAACCATTAAAACATTTCAACAGTTTTCAAGCAGAGGGATCCCAGATGTGAAGGCTGGTAAAAGAATCCAGGAAGTCATTTCAAATAAGGATGAAGCTTCTTTGGCCGAGCCTTTCTTGACAGCCCAATCCTGATGGGGCCCTTGCATGTTTTAAGAGGCTGTACTCTTATGACGTCATGAGAAAAAAAATATCCTATATTTAAAAGAAAGAATAAAAAATGAAAGCAGACCCAGAATTCTGTATGATATAGACAAGAATTATATCCTGACAAGATAGGTAAATTAGACCAATATTAATTAAGCAATCCTTTACTACATCCTATCCCACCTCCACTCTGCTGCAGAGCATCTAACAGATTCTTTCGGGCTGAAAAGGAAATGCTTGTGGCTGGGTCATGTACAGATTCATTCTGGTTAAAATAATCCTCAATGCAACATTATATAACTTTCCTAACAGACTGTGAAGGCACAAAATTTGATACAAGCTAACATTTCAGGACAGAGTGGTCTTGCTGATGAGGATACGCTTTAATATTCACAATTAGTCTTATGTCTTCCCCTGTGCCACTTATTTTACATAAAGCAGGATAGGAGCATTTCTGTTTTCTGTTCCACATTCTGTTAGGTAAGGTATGCATCATGTAGTGATCTCAAGCACTGATCAGTGTAGGATCAGTCATCCTTTAGGAGTTGTTCTGTTTTGCATAAAATTAATACTCACTGGGGCAGAATAGAAGACTTGTTAAGTAGAGACTGGGACAATGACTCATCTGGAAGAAGGGGTCAAATTTCTCAAGATCTTTTCCAGTTCTATTTTGCATTATTCTATAAAATGATGAAGCACTGAGCAGTTAGCCGGAACATCAAATTGTGTCTGTATAAGAGCCTTAGGTATTCACCTGGTAACTCATTAATGGGAGAGAAAAATTTCTCTAAGCCTTTTACAAGAATTTTGAATGGTGGGATGAGGAAAAAATCCCGAAGTTCCGTTCTTAAGTCAGTGATGAGACAGCAGTGCTACAATGTCTCTTCTAAGACTCATGAGAGCCAACTAGGAGAAGAAAGGCATACACTGAAAGTCAAGTGTTGTGGTTTTATAGGTGGCCAGGAAAGCATGGTTGTTAGCCACAGTAAGCTGTAAAGCTACTGGAGTATAAATCTCCTTGTCCTTTGAAAGGTATCTCCTTTCCAAAGCAGCTACAGGTTCTGTGACAAGATGTCATGGCTCAGAATTCCAGTGAAAAATAGAGGGAGACAGTCACGTATCAGCATAGCTTCTGACATTAACTGCTATCAGTACAGTAAGTATAGCATTTCCCCTGCCAAAACCTGGTTTCAGAATAACCTCCAAGGCAACTTTCAGTATAAATGGAAGAGAACTGTATCTGCCAATGTACCTCCTCAAGGAAAGATGATACTCAACAGTTTCCTATTTGCCATCAACTGAGAAGGATGATGAGGGGAACATTCAATTTTTTCAGGTTCTTCTACTGGAAGAATACTAGGTTCCTGTTGATTCTGACAAAATACTGGAAATAAGGTATAAAATCTGCTAGAAATATGCCACTGCCCTAACAATCTGTACAATTCCTCAGCAATCATGGAGGAAAAAAGGAGACACTCATTGCTAAGGTCTCTTCCCAAACATTTCTGGAGAAGCTCAGGTGGGAATTTAGAAAATACTAGGAAGCAATGTAAAGGAAATAGACATAATGGCAATGAAGAAAACATCTAATTTTCTTTGCCCTTGACCCTGCAGCCCAAAACAGCAGGGGAAGAAGAAAGGGAAAAACATCCAGGTTCATTCATGAGAGGAACAATGTTTCACTTAGAAAGCTTCAATCTCATCTGAACAAGACATCCAAGAAGAGGTCAATATTGCCCATTGGTGTGTTATGTACAATACAGCATTCTGGAATCTGAATTTCCCTGAGCAATAACAATACCTACTATGTAAGTCAGAAACTAGAATCCACATCACAAAAAATACAAAATCTTAGAGAGTAGTGACAAAGAGCAAAGAAGTAGAGCAGAATTTTCTGCAACATTTTGCATTTGGTATATGAAATAGTTTCACAAGATGATATAACTTCAATAAAACATAGGTGAAAAGAACACCAGAGGTCATCTGTAACTGTTTTTCAGTCTCTTTATTTCCCAGAATGGCCTAAGTGAAGGAAACAGTTTCTGAATTCTGAAACCAGAAAATTGTGCAACAGTTTTAAGAGAATGGGGAATAAAAGTCAAAATAGCAGTAGATGATTTCACTAAGTAAAACAGAAGTTTATCTATAGCCTTTTCTTGAAAAAGTTTTAGAATTTCATTTCAGAATAAACCAAATGCCTTGTTTTACTATTTCCATATGTTGGAAAAACTGCCAAAACATGCTTTTTGAAATCCTAAAAGATCACTTCACAATATCCTTCTGAATTTCCTTGCACAATGTGTACAAAACTGCAGATCTTCAAAAAAGTATAATGAATCATGTTCTCCCTGTAGTATATCTTGGCTATATCACAATGATTGAAGGCCCAAAGATGCTCCAAATGGCTCCAAATTAAGCAACAAAGGAAACCGCATGTTGTTAAAGTTCTTTTCTTCTCTCCAAAGAACAAAAATGCTCATCAGCATGGCTTGTGCTGTGAACCAAGCGGAAGACAGGACACTTTTCTAGTAACCTACAATTAAACCAAATGTGATTTCTATAGACATAGAAATAAAAGGGGAAGAAAACAAATACAAATGTTTGAGAAGTTAGTCTATTAGCACTGAGATTTGTTGTTTAAATTGCAGAATAATGCAACTATTACCTCCTTCTTTCTGTAAATTATAGCTTTGTTCCTTAGAAAGTGTGCCGGCTAAAAAAGCTGGATCCCATGTGTATGGCTTTCTATAGGCTGCACCTAAATAGTGTTAAAACAAAAAAAAAAATACATTTAAGTCTTTAGTTTGATTAACAGACACAGTTTAATTAAGTTTGTTTCACCTAGTTATGAATTAGTAGTTCTTGTTGAAGTCTGTGCACACTATAGGTAATGTTAACTAAGCTACAAAGTCTTTGTAGCCTTCTCAGAGCTTGCAGAAAGTTGTTTCTACACCTCATGAAGTTCTCCTTGCATAAATGCAATAATGCAGTTTTTAATCCTCTGGTGACATATCAGTTGCTCCACTTGGATCTTCTTATTCCAGACTTAGGCAGAAAAGTGATCACTTGCTGAGCCATTTTCCCAGTATCTGTTAGGTTTTCTTGCTCTCCAAGGCATTCAGGTGTAACTTGCAACACATTATACTGTTAAAGCTGTACTGAACAGAATTCCTTCTGGGGTTTTTCTGTGACACTTTAACAATTTCTTCCCAGACACTACTTACTTTCATGGCCCCCCTGAAATGTTCACTTTATAAACTTAGAGCCAAATCACTGAGAAATTTAGGTCTGATGACAATTTTGAGATAGCTGCATTTTCATCAGGTAATTTACCAAATGTGACCAAAGCATAAACCTCACCAATCTTGTTTGCAGCTGTGAGAACTCATCACTTCTGCAAACTGAATTTCAGGTCCAAAATCCGATAAATTCACTGTTTGAAGAGGGTTTTTATTTTGAATAATTTACTTATCACTTTTGAGTTATTTATACAAGAAGGTAGAGCATTCAACTGGTTTTCTTCTCAGTGTCCTTCCTCTACTCATTAAACACCTTTTGATTATGCAGCACATGGGGTAGGAGTCTTAGTTTATGAATCAGATTTCCCCACATCCTGTTTGTAATGGGAATTGAGCTTCTCTAAGGAAAAAAATGTAAAAGTGTTAAAATCAGCAGCATCTAAATTTTGAACAAACATAACTACAGTTATATAAGTTGTATGAGTTATATAGTTATATTTCAGATCAGGTTGGAGAGGCCTCTGAGCTGTCTGATCTACTTGCAGATGACTTTGTTTGTTGCAGGGGGTCGAACTTGATGATCTATAAATATCCCTTCCAACCCGAACTGTTCCATGACTGAGTCCATCACATCAGTGAAAGGAAACAGTTGTCTCCTTTGTAAACATTGTATCATGTTTTAATTGTGACTTTTTCTCTCTTTGAATGTGCAACTCAATGTGATTTTGACTCTTTTAGGGAATTTAGGGCTCATTGTGATGAAATCAGACAAAATTAATAATCTGAGACAGAATGTGCATTAATACAGCTTTGAGCAAGCCTGGAGCCGAATTCTGAGCTACACCTGCTACAGCACCGTGTGCAGGTAGCTGCAGTAGTGTGGGATTTTTTGGCTTTGGCTCTTCATGGGCAAGTACATTTTTCCACCAAACTCTGAATTCCATGAAAACATTAAATTATTTGAGTTGAGAAATATACCTTTAAAGCAAATCAAATATTGCCTAAAATTTAAATTTTCTTAATTACATGACAGTAATTCCATGTGCTTACCTTCTGCAGGAGAGTGCAGCAATTCTTTGCGTAAGATTCTTGAAATAGAATATTCCTTAGATACTTTCTGATCTTCATTTTCATTTAATATCTTTTCATGTAATGAACTTCCATTGATGTCAGTTACGTGTTTTTCTTTTGTGTTACCACAAATTGGAGAAGAAATACCTATTTTCTTTTGAGAAACCCTTGCCACGTTTTCATCTATTCCTTTGGCATTATTTAATTTGCAGGAACTGTTGGGCAAGTTTGTTTCCAAACTAGATAAATTGTTTACATCTTCTTTGCTAATTTCATGAAACATACGTAGCTCTTCTAGCACTAAATCAAATTTTCTCTTCAGTTCAAATTCATGTGTGATTTTATTTTCTAAGGGTAAATACTTATCTTTTACATCTCCAAGATATCCATTGTTCATTATGGATAAAGGCATTTTTAATTCCTCTTCTGCAGCAATGAATGTTTTAGATTTATCTTCTGAATATGACATAATCAAGTAATTCATTACAGTCTCACATTGACTTTCATTAGTTACATGCATTTGCTCGTAATTTCTCTCTTCCTGTTCTTTTACATATTCAAGATGTTGTTTCAAAGTTGCTGGCTCTGAACTGCCAATCTTATTTGTCTGCTGGTGGCCTTGTAAAGAAAACTGTGCAGTTTCTTTAGCCTGTAATTCCAAGTGTGTATCTGTCATGGCAGGACTGCCCATGGATAGATACTGTACCATGGCAGGAATTGTTTTACTTGCCTTTTGTTTGTCTGCACTTGAGGAATTCCTGCAGTGCCCATCTTCACTTATGTCTCTGTTGACAAAATAGCTGCTATCCAATGGCAAAGTGACAGACTGACAAATATTTAAGGAACTAGGAAATAAATTTTCAGCAAATAAATAAGTATTTTGGTCATCTGCTTTTTTATTTGCTAGATGTGGGCTACAAGTATCTAAGTCTTTGCAATTCTCTTGTTTGTGTATTTGTCTATCTAGCAACAGGAGAGAATTATATTCTTCTGTGGTTGCTTTTGGCTGGTCAGGCAAAATTAAGGCATTGTTTGATTTAACAGGCAAACACGGAATTTCTTTTGAACAAGTGACTGTGCTGTCTTCATACAACTTTTTTTGGATAGAACTGTCTTGCTTTACAAGTGGGATCTGGTCAAAGTCTTCAGAATCAGTGGCTAGGGGAATTTTTTCATATGTGTCAAAAACAGAAAAAGATTTTTTGTAAAGAAAATCATGACCATTCATTTGCAACTCCTTTGGATTAACACATTCTTTTTCATCGGCATTTATATAACTAGAGTTACCCAAATATTTTTTCATTATATATTTTATTTCATTAGTGACTTCATTTGTAGAAGTTGTGCCATTTCTATATTTAGTTGTTTTGTGTTTCTTATTTTCATATAAAACAAAAGGGATAGCTTTAAATAATTCTACATGAAAAGAACTGTTAAGCTTTATGCTTGGTTTGTTCTTCTCCTGCTTTAGAGTGTTCACTGATATTTCCTGATTTGTACTTTTCTTGTGTACCTTTTTAAATTTCAGTTGTGAATCAGCAGGAAAGTTACTCTGGTATCTAAGATTGGCTCCTATCAGATACTGTAGTTTTGTGATATTGCAGCAATAGATCTTGTGTAGTGAAGAACGATCAGAGGAGCCCTGCAGCAAGATAAGGTATTTAGCAGGTAAAATTTGCTTTTTCATACTGTTTTTGTGACTGACTGACCTCAAATCAGTGCTAAACACTTCTCTCACTCTGGATAAGAGGTGGTGTTTCCTGACATGTCTTCCCTTACATAATCTGCTTTTTTGGTTATGAAAGGGAGATCCTCTTTGAAGGAAAGTGTACTCTTCTTCACCTAAAGTTCTATAAAAGCATCTTATCTGGCATCCATTATGCAACTCAAAATCAATGCTTTCCACAAATTTAGAACTTACAAATCCTGGATAAGTTTCCTTTTCTTTAAGAAATCCTATAGTTTGCCTCAAACCACCGTCTGTGCATGAGTTTAACTGATTTTGCTTTCTGCCACATAAAGACTGTTTCTGTCCTCGCATAGACTTCCCCTCAGTTGCCAATAAAGTATTTGTGCTACTGAGAAAGGAACCAAGCATTATCTTCAGTACCTCCACCTTCAGATGCTTTGAAACAACAGCCAGCAAACACATTAATATTTTATCATTGTGGTTCCTATTTATAGTGCTCTTTACCAACTCCTGAGCATCACACTGCCCTTTTAATGTGTCACGGCAAAGAGACCAAGGTGTAACACTGTCGTCCTGACACGTGGGCATATCTTCATGGAAAGACTCAGTACACATCCTGACCCATCCAAACAACATGTATTGAAATGAAAGCTTTAATTGGAGCATTTTCTTCCCCCTAAATACATTGCAACTTGCTCTCTTATCTGGAAAATCCTGCACAATAATGCAAGGACAATTACTTTTAAATGTAGTATTTTTTGTTACATAATTTTGGAAATCAAGTATTTCCTTTATGGAGAGTTTTGATTCTGCTTCATACAAACAAATATCCCTGTTGGAATCATGCACATCACAGCACACATTTAACTTATTTTTCTCTAATGCCTCTGTTGTTACTGGAATACTCATCTGCATATGAAACATTCCCACATTCTCATTAGTGCTCTTCCTCCCCCTTCTCTGCAAAAGATCATTAGAGCTGACACATTTCTCATTCTGAACATTTTTAGCACTTATGTAAATGTGAATCTTTGACTTCTGGTCATCGTCACTCTCTGAATTCTCCACTATTTTATCTTTGAAGTCGTTTTCAGCAAATATTTTATTATATTCAGTGTCAGTGCTGTTGCATCTGAAATATGTTCCAGATACTTCTCCTTCTACCAAAGCACTGTGCTCCTGTTTGTTAATTGGTGGGCAATTCTTTTCTTTAAATTCAGAACCAACAGTTGAAGCTCTTACACTGCTTTTATAACTTTGTATTTTTTGTTTCCCTATCTCAGACAGTTTTTGCACACCACGGATCTGTTTAGATTGCATTAAAGATGGTTCACCTTCAAAATTCTTCAAGTCTGTTTCCCTAAAGTTAGTTGATGATTGTTTACTATTTATTTTACTTGAAATCCTAGGAAATTGAAAATTAGGGATTTCCAGTGGTTGTATACTCTTAAGAGGTTTCAATGTCCGAATTATATGCATTGAATTATTTTTTTCTTTATTATCTTTTTCTGCAGTAGCTTCCTTATTGCAACTGGAATAATTTTTGTCTTCTGCAGAACATACATTTCTCAGAAATTTATTTTTTTTATTTTCTATGCATGAAAACACAGAACTTGTTCCACTCAAAAATGGAAATTGTAAAAGCTGATATCGCTGCCACTTTTTATTGGCGACAGACTTTTGACTTAACAATTCTGTCTGAAACATGTGTCTGTTTAATGATGTAACTGAAGAATTTTGTTTGAGCTCATTATCCTCATTTCTTTTACTATTTTGTTCCATACTGTTGTTCTGCTGCACTTGGGGCAGGTTTAGTACCCATAGATTTTGACGTGTGTCAGCAGTGCGTGACACATTGAGCAGCTCTGTTTCAAGGGGCTGTCCATGTACATTCAGAGAAATGTCATCTTCTGTAGGACTTTGGTCTTCATCTTCAGGACTCCATTTTTTGGTGAATCCTTCATTTTCTGATGCTCTACATTCTAATCCTTCATTACTACAAGTTTTAGAACTAAGAAGTTTGCTCATACAAGTTTTTCTTGCTGTATCACAGCTCTGTTTTTCTATTGCCCAGTTGTTTTGTCTGTCTGACGAGCAGAGGAGTTCCTGCGTTGATGTTTGGTACCTGCTCCCACAGTCTATGCTTTGTTCTAGCTTTTGCTGCTCCTCTTTCTCTCTCATTTTTTGATCACTTTCTGCTTTATTTCTCTTTGCATACAGGTCACATTCAGTTTCATCTGGTGATGCAGCTAAAAATCTTTTGGAAGATGCACTTTTCATGCTCACAAAAATAAGTACTATATTTGTGGAGACAGTCCTGAAAGCTAAAAAATATTAAAGTTTTAGGCATAAATGGTATCTTAATGATTTCCAAACTGTGTAAGAAAAAAAAAATCAGTAATTCTATCATCTATATATTGCCACATTTATATTTGCTATCTATACATTGCAGACCTGACCTAAAGCCAGGAACACCAAAAACATTTAAAGTCAAGATCTAGAACTTACGAAAAAAAAGTATTTACTAAAGTTGCGGATTTTTGCAAAAATAAAGTGGATATTTTTGATATGTTGACAAGTTAAAGACATTAATTGCATTTTCTAATGCATTCATTACACAGTGTTTTTGCCAAAAAACCCCTGAATACAGAGAACAAATATCAAGAAAGTAATAACCACTGATGGACTCCTCTAAATCTGAGAGTGGATCCTTTCAAACTCTTAAAATTTTAATTGTTAAAAGAAATTTCCACTCTTGTCTCACTATGTGCCAGGTTGTAAATTGCAGCTGCAGGAAAGTTTATCAAAAGCTCTCTGGTATGCCAAAACACTGTATCAGGTTTTATCCTCATACGCAAAGAGGCAGTGCTGTTGCAGGCACAAGTCTGGATTGTTAAATGTCCTGGTGTTGGTGATGTTTAGTGCATGTTTCTTCCAGGTAAATGCACTCATCAGCTGAATTTAAAAAGTGATCTGACTCGTGTGAAGAACATGATTTGAATTAAACTCTGTATAGTGATTGAGAGGATTTATCACACTTGTATCAGCCTGGCTCATCAATGTCTCTGAACAACCCAGTCACAGTGCAGAGCCGACATCTGAGAGCCCACAGGAACATGTGCAAAACCCTTCATTAACTACATGATTAAGATAACTAATTTTCTTAACCAGGATTGCGAGATTCAGTAATCACATACTGTTCCTAACTTGGCAGGTTTACGTTTTTTGATGGCACAGGAAAATCTACTTTGGCAAGGAACACAGTAACTGAGGGATATACCTGTAAAATGTATCCTCACGTTCGGGGCTTTTCCGCCTCCCTTAAGGCTGCTCTGACCCTCCCTAAGGGGTTCCCCCTGGCCGCAGGTGACAGGACCCCCTGTCCTGTCGCCGAGGTGGTTTCCCTCTTGGTGGTTTCCCTCCTCCTCCTGTGTGGGGGCAGCCGTCTCTCCCTTTCGGTTTGTACAACCTCTTGTAAGCTTTCCCTTTTAAGCCTTCCGCAGCGTTCGCCCGAGAGCCCTGGTCCCGCCGTGCTGCACTCGCCGGCGGAGCATCCCTCAGGGGCGAGAGGTTCCCTCGCAGCCAAGCTGCCTCCCCCCGCCTCCGCCGCCCTCGCCGGGCGTCGTCTCCTCCCGGGGCTCGGAGTGCCCAGCGTTCCCCTGCCCTCACAGCTCGGTACGCAGGACTGCCCAGCTGGAAACCGGGAGGCGCGAGGCAGGGTCCTCCGGCCACCCTCACGGGGCTCCCGCCGCTGCCACGGCGCCAGGGCGGGAACAGCCTCCGAGCGGGAAAATGCTGCCCGCCGTGAGGGGCGGCCCTGTCCCGGTGTCCCTGCGCCCGGGGAAGAGGCCGGCGTCTTCTCCTCGCCCCGGGCACCGAGCGGCCGGTTGGGATTGATGTGCCCAAGGCTCCGGGTCGAGGCGCCCGGCGGCCGAGAGGCTGCAGCTGGGTTGGAAAATCCTTTATTTGTTACCTAAGCGAGGCGTGCCACGGAGCAGAGCGGAGCATCCCGACGCCGAATATTTCCGCAAGCGGGATGTGTTTTGCCAAATTCCCTGATTCCAAAAGTATGAGGTCCTGAGCGAGCAAAAGGTTATGTCCGCGTTCCTTTCCAGGGCAGACATTGCATCCCTGATCTTTCTTTTCACCGTATCCAGCACAGATCCAGCCAAGGACTTTATTCCCAAAATAAGCGGTAGCCATATATCTCCGGGCTTCTGAAACAGACATTTTCTCTCCAAACACTGGAATGCCCAAAGGGTTATTTTTCAAAGTTTGTGCTAAACTAGCAGGTCACCGTAATACCATCATAGATGAGCAATAAAAATAGAAACATCCTGAGGGCCTGTTGCTGCAAATATATGTTTTTTTAAAGGTTTGTCATCCATACTACAGTGAACAAACCCACTGAAGCCCAATAGATCCATTGTTCCTAGTAGTGAATGTTGCACACAGGAATTGTATAGAACTGAGCCTTAAAATAGCTTTCTCTTTAATAGTGCTGCTTTTGTAAGCAAAGCCAGTCAAATAGCTGCTTCTAATACTTAAAAAATATAATTAGTTAATCAATCTTTGGTTAAAAATATAGAGATCCTATTAAATCAAGATCACATACAAATCAAAATATTTACAATACCACATGGAATGAAGGTCATCATACAAACCAGAAATAGGATTTTAAGGTGTGTAACAGAGATTCACCATGCTGTTTATGTTTTCTACTCCTGCGTGTTGGAATAGCATCTACTTTCCTGAAGCAAAGTATTGTATTTCTCTAAACAGAAATGCTGGAGGTTTCACCACTCTTTTTAATGTATTCTGAACAGAATATCACCCTTCTCTCCCACCTACCTACAGTCCCTTAGTGTGTTTGGTGAGTTGCAAGTAAATAGGAGCCAGTTTAAAATTACTCAAGTGTTTGGCCAGTTAAACCAACCAGAAGTACACGAAAAATAAAGAATACTGCTTTTTCTTGCATCTACACAGTTATAAATCAAAATTGTTTATGAAACTCCATCCAGCTGTTCCACATCCATGGCTTACTTTGCTGCATATAACTTAGATATCCAGCATAAACTGACAGACTTATATGGAGCATATCTTGCATGCTCTGCACTTTCCAATTTGCAACTCATGAAGAAGATTTATTTGTAACACTTGTTTACTTCTAATACAAATTGGGCATAACATATTTTTGGTAATGGAGTAGAAAAAAAGACATAATTGCTTTCCCCACCACTTGGTTCAATAGTATTTTAATAGGATGTAAACACCATGCTTTCATTGTAGAATTTTGCTATTTTCCAACTGTTACTTTCTTTCAACTCTTATACTGTGTTTGCAAGTTGATGAAGTGGGTTGTAGAGCAGTCTCTTGACCAAGTCATCAAAGAAGTTTTGGGTACTGATGCAGCAGCCAATTCCTTCCCTTCGAGCCATTATTTACAACTCTAACAAAAGGTTTTGCAGCTCTCATTCTCTTTTTTATTTTTTTCTTTTTATTGAAAACTAGCAAAGAAAAGTATTGCAAAATATTTAAAAGAAAAGTCAGGAATAAATTTTTTAAAATTAAGTTACATATCCACAAAGACAGCACCAAAACCAATTATGCTATTCAATGTGATCTGTAAGACACTAAATTCTGACAATCTTGATTTGTCAAGTGAAACAGGGCAATTTGGCTCAAGTCCTTTGTCTCAATTTAGCTGTGCTGGCTTGATGACTGCAGCCTTGTGCTTAGAATTCATTGTGAGTAAACTGCCTTTTCAGAACCTGAAATTTCAAGGCTGAAGGACTGTTGTAATCCATCGTGTCTGTATCACTGTAATGCTAATATTTCCACCCTGAAAGTAGTTCACCTTGTAACATTGATTCATCAAAGGTCATAATTAATATTCCAAAAGGAATTTCCTGTTTGACTAGGAAAAGGTTCAATTTGATACTAGTTTTATGAACAGGATATTGGTCATTAACCATATGAAGTTGCATTTTATAAATTACCTTTTTGGTCATCTTACTGACACTTCACACAACCACCATTATTATTAAGCAATTATTAAAACTATTCATTAAAAAATTGGGGTGTGAAAATACTTTCAATCTTTTCTGTCATAACTGCTTTATCTGTAGCCTTAATGCACATGCTTCCTATATATCCACATCATTTTGAAATAGCTTAACTAAAATCTTTAGTCCTGTCTTTTGTTCCAGAGTATTTCATATTGTCTCCAATAACTAATACTGACACACTTGTCCATTGGTAATAAACTTTTTATTTGCTATAATAGAGGTAAAACCTCATCTTTACCCAAGGTACTTTAAATGATAAGGAAGCTAATTTCTTTTTTCTGTATGCGTTGCAGGTATTAATTCCATATTCCCAACAGAGTATCCATATTAACTAAGAAAGAAAAAACATCATGTGGAAGATACTTGGGGTTATGATCAGCTTCCATGTATATGCAAGAAACTGCATATCATCCTGCAGTGATTCAGTGATATGTTAGTCCTTCCAAGCTGGGCCTGGAATAAAACTGCCCTGAAAATCAAAGACTCTCTGAAAAGTTATTTAGTACAAGTTTACTAACAGCTCAGTAAAATTTCTTGTGATGCTGTTATTTTAATATTTCCTCCTATTTTCATTTTTATTTCTGTCTTTATAAACTCTCTTATGACCAACACAAAAGTAGCTTTCATAAAAAAAAGAAGCTGTTCCGTAAATCTTTTTTTCTCTTGTAGCTTCATGCAAAGCTAAATTGAAAGAAAAATATGCTGTCAAGCAAAGGAGTTTTAAAATTATGTAAAATATGAGCTTAAAGGTGAAGATAGAACTAGATTTTCCCCTACGTACCATTTTACATTATTCCAATTGATTTTCAATTCCCAGTTTATTGCCCCATCTCACAAAGTTTTTCTACAATTCTTCACATGTAGTTCTCATTTTATTCCTCTAAGTCCATATCATCAAGAATCTTTGTTAACTTGCTATGCATTCCCCTTTCCAAATAATTTGTGGATATGTTGAATTCCTTTCTGGACTAGAACTGGGACATATAAGAAAAAACACTGTTCCAGAAGCTTGACACAAGTACAGTACTTTTGCTATATAATTGGATTATGGAACAAAGGGTGTGAAGAGATTCAGAAGGCACTATGTCTAAAGCTGAGAGTCACAGGGAAGTACAAGACAAAGCCTCCTCTTTAACTTTTGGGAGAAGGGCCCACACCATCTTCTCCCTGCACTGGTCTTCACTCTTCCTGACTTCCACAATGACCAGCTCTGATTTCCAGTGGGAATAGGCTTTAGTGTTGCTTTCGAAGGGAGTTCTTTTACATCTTGAGGGATATGAAATGAACACGCTTAAAAGGTGTTTAGGAAGTTAAACCAGTTCTATTAAACTGGAGAGTGAATCATACCCCTCCATGACTCCTTTATTTTGTCCACTACAATGAAGTCGCTGCTTGACTGCCTCGTCCTACTCATTTGACAGCTGTCAAGTTGAATAAAAACTGCTGTTTATTGGACATGGTATTTTGGACACATTATCTTTCACCTGATATGCTGCTTGATTATACTGCTCCATTGCTGTCACTATATCATACTCTGTTATATTGAGTGCCCGTACATCTCAAAGATGTCTTCACTTTCCAGCTGAAACACCTTGTTTGTAGTTTAATTTCAAAACAGAAGCAGCAAAAAAAGGCCCTTTGTATACATAGCACTAAAGACAGAGATACAAATGTTCTGCATCAAATTTTATTTGTTACTATCCACCTTCTTCACAAAGGACAGTGAGAATAGTTCTGCCTCCCAGACAGTTCAAAACCTGTTTGTTGAAAGTCTGCAGTGCTGCTGAATTCAGGTCACACACATCTAGAGGCACTGAAATGCAGTGTTCTTTCTTTCATGCTAGCAGGGCAATTAACTCAGTCTATATGATCCCTAATCCTATTTTACTTTTGCTCTAGATACTGCATAGAATGTACAGTCTTGTTCATAGAGCCACAGAAAATTTCTTTTGGAAGGGATCTCTGGAGATCATGTGGACCACTCTGCTCAGAGCATAGACAGCTTTTAAGTTGCATATAACCTCAGTCCTTCATGATCAGGATGCCTGGGGTTTTTCTAGTCAAGATCTGAACATCTCTATGGTTAGATTCCCCAACGCCTCTGGAGTGCTTGCTACTAAAAGCTGGTTGTAGTGTTAAATTTTAAGTAATCCATATTCCCTTTTCTACTATTGTTCTTTTCTTTTACTCTATGCTGATCACATATTGATTAACTAAACCATGTGTAATACATGAGTAATATACATAGCTCTTCACTCAGTCTTATAGAATTACATATTTCTGATCAAAAGATTTTTAAGAATAACAGATTACCTTTAAAAAGCAACTCTTTTTCTTTAACCACATCATGAAGATGTAAAATATCTGGACTTCTTATTTTGCACTTGAACACTCTTTACAGCTAATAAGTTATGCTTCAGAATCAAATAGTAAAGCTTACTACTAGCCATATGTGCTTATCAGTAGTTCTTTATCCACTTTGAAATAAGCCTGGTTAACAGCAAACATGGTGCCACTTCTGCCATTACTAGCCAGGTATACCGTAGATGTTGCAGGGCTTAGCTTCTCAAGCAGCTTCTCAGACAAGTGGAGCCATTCAAAAGGTGATAAAGTAATGCAGAAACTCTTGGGAAGTACAGTTTATGTTGGGAGGTCTGCAGTGTAAACTTCAGTCGGCACCCACAAAATGCTCCTCCAAGGCATATAATCACAGTGCAAAATATCCATGGGGCAGTGTAGGTACTTTCCCTACATCCATTGCACCTCATTTCCTCTATAAAAAAATGGACAACTAACATAGATACTCTACTGCCTTAAGGAAATAAAAACTTTGCAGGTTAATGACTTGGGTCTCTGAACTCTCACACAAAGGTATTTGGCAAAAGACCATTATGCATAATTTCATGATAGTTTGGGGCTGTATCAGAAACAGAAAAATAATAAACTCTTCTAGTTCTCTTATCAGGGGAATTCTGAAGTCTTGTTCTGCCACTTACCATCTAGCTTCTTAAAATTATCCAGATTATAATACCTGCTTTGTTGGCAAGAATAGATGAAAATCAAATGTGCAAGATGAAAGTGCCTTTTGAAGGAGAATATAAAAAACTGAAGTGCACTTTTGAGGAGTGTGTATTTAGTTTACCTTTGAGCATCAAACTTCACATGAAAACAAACTGATGATCTTGACAAAGCCTTTATTTGTTCTCTTTTTATTTCTGAAAAATCTGCACTGAGAACTATGCTGTATGACATACTCATAAATTACTTACTATGTAAAAAAGATCACAGGCATTGGAGGTACTCAAAGATATAGCTGGTTGGAAAGAATGCCAGAATACTCCCAATACTAAACAGCACCAAAATAATAAAATAGATAAATTTCAGTATTAATAAATGAGGGTTAATATACAAAAGAAATATAACCCTGTCTTTACAGGTACATTTAGTATATATTTATTAGCTACTTACTAGTCTGAAAAAAAGATATGGGGCATTCTACAGAAAATTTCTGAAAATGGTAATTCAACATTCACAAGCAGTAAAAAAAAAAGAGAAAAAGTATAAAAATACTGGGAAAATGATATTCCTAAAATCCACCATATGTTCAAATCTTTAATAGTGAGTTGCACTCCAGTTATCCCATCTTTAAAAAACCTCAAATTAATAGAATTGGAAAATGTAGAAAAAGCAACAGTGATGATCAGTGTAAGAGAAATTTCCTATGGAAAAAACAATATATACTTTAACTGAATATATAACTTTTAACCAAAGAGAGATCATTAGTAGTGAAGAAAATATGAGTCCATAAAATCTTCAATAGTATAAAACAGGGAACAAGAAAAGGACTACTCATAGAGCTGAAGAGAGGCCATATTGGACAAGTCAGGTTAGTCCAGCTCAGCATCCTGACAGCAACAAAAAACTCAGGCTCCTGTAGAGAGGGTAAGACTGGGTTCAGCATGTACATCTCCTAGGAGGCCTCAGCCTGCAACCATTCCTACTTTGGTTACTCTCCACATAATCAGGATTTCCATGGATTTCTTTTCTATTTTCAATAGAGAGCTAGAGAGATTGAGAGTTGTGATTATTCAGCCTGGAGGAAAGAAGGCTCTGGGCTGACCATATTGTGGCATTTCAGTACCTGAAGGGAGCCTAGAAGAGAGCTGTAGAGGGACTTTTCACAAGGGTGTGAGTGATAGGAGAAGGGGCAATGGCTTCAAGCTGGAAGACAGTAGGTTTAAGTTAGACATTAGGAAGAAAATTTTTACTGTGAGGACGGTGAGGCACAGGAACGGGTTGTCCACACAAATTGTGGATGCCCCATTCCTGAAAGTGCTGAAGCCCCAGGCTGGATGGGGCTTTGAGCAACCTGGTCTAGTGGAATGTTTCCCTGCCTATGGCAGTTTGGGTGGATCTAGATGATCTTTAATCCCTTCCAATCCAAACCATTCTATGATTCTATGATTTCTTTCCAATCTCCCTTTAATTCCACATAAACTTTTAGCACCCACAACATTTAGGATCAAAGAATTGCACAGCTTATCCTTAACAATTTCATGAAAAGATTCTTTTCTATTTGTGTGGAACCAGTGCTCTGCTTTACTGCCTTGCTGTCTTGCATTAGAAATACAGCAAACACTCAACCTCTACAGAACCCTGACATGCTATTCATGTTTCTTAGACCTCCACCATATCATGATCAGGAATCTATTTACAGATTGAAGTAGAGCCTTATTTGGTTGATCCCACTACAAAACAAATTCCACATTTTTGATAATCCTTGGTGCCCTTCTCTGAGCCTTTTTAAATTCTACCGTATTGTCTGTAAAATGAGGGATCAAAAGTATATGTAATTGTAAAATTGCAGGTGCTTCACATATTAAACATATTCATATTAATATTATTTAATTTTAAGTTTTATTCTTTTCCCAATAATTTTTAACTTTTAGCTTGATTTCTTGACTGCTGATGATCACTGACATTTTAGCTGAACAATCCATCATAACTTGAAGAGCTGGCTCCTCTCCAGTAAGGGTCATTTCAGAGCCCATCATTTTAAATGTGAAGCTAGGACTATTTTTTCCTCTCTGCTGCATTTTACATTACTTCAAACAAAATTTCAACTCCCAGTTTATTGTCTCACCTCACAAGGTTTTTCTTCAGTTTTTCACTTGTGGTTCTCTTTTTTACTACTCTAAATTGGTCAATAACATCAGCAAACTTGATAACCTTTCTATGCATTCCCCTTTCCAGAACATTTCTGGATGAATCAAAAAAGGTATTCCTTGCAGGACAAGAACTGGGACATATCACAAAAATTACGGCTTCAGAAGCTTAGTACAAACAAAATATAATGCTTTTAATATATAATTAAATTGTGGAACTCATGGTAGCATGTAATTATGAGGATCAAAGATGTGAAAGGTTTAAAAAACAATTAAAATAAATTCAGGAAAGAGACCTCCATAACATATTAAGCACAATGACTTGACTGCAAACTGAGATTAAAAAAATTGCAAAATGTTGATCATCAGAAGCTACAAGGTACTAAGTGAAGGGTTACTTTATATTTCGATCATTTCTTTTACATTTCCTCTGAACATCAGCTACTGGTCAGTGTTGGAGACAATATACTGTGCCATCTGTATCCAGGGCAAATACAAACAACTGATCCACCATTTTTACTATTTTTTTAAAATTAGATACATATTTCAGATTGTTATCTATGTTTCAAAATTGTGCTATATTTTCACATTTTCAGAAGATACTGTATGACAAAATGTGCTACTATTGAAAGGTAACCAAGCCTAAATATTTATGAAGTAATAAATGGCTGGCCTTAAAAACTCAATGCCCATTATACAGGTTGAATATCCATCCCTCTTTAAATCTGTTAAATATTTTTGAATGAGTTCTTCCTTGCTTTTTGATCATTTCTGTTTGAAATTTCCTGAAAAATGTACCTCTTTAGTGACAAAAAGAAGATATGTTGATCTTCCAGCAGACGGAACAGCATAATGGTACATTTTGTTCTCATGATAGACAGTTTTGACTTTGAGAACAATTGACTGGGATTTGAAGAGCACACTACTCCATGGCAAATGTTTCAGAGGGACCTTTCACTACATATTAGCATCCCATAAGTTCTTCAAAATTAAAATCTCTTGTTTGGACTTCAGAAACTGTTTCCTGTAATGGGATTACAATTGAATAAATTGTATTTCTTACCAAAATCTCTACTCCCAATTATTCGCATGTGCAATCCATGGCTAAAGCTCTCCTCCAAACATGTTCCTCTGTTCCTATATATTAGCAATGATAAATATTTTCTGAATTCTTTATTCTGAATTCTTCAGTGCTTACACTGTAAAGGAACAGGCAGATTTTAACCAATAGATGCATTATTTTTCTTTTTTATTCTCCCTCACCTTCCTGATCTAACACAAAGTATTAGTTGTGGGTGTAAAATGTGAGCATAAAACACATTCAGTAACCTACCTCTTTGCATTAATTTCTTGTGAAACCACTGGAAAGATATTGTGGCTTACTGTGAATAAATTAACTTCTATATTTAAAGTTATGACTAAAAGAGGAATGATGCAAATGAGATTGGCAAAGTTGAAGCTACCCTAACTTCATTAAGCAGGAACACTGTTGATAGTATTCGAGGAACCTGTAGGTTATAATGATGAAGTACTCTAAATGGCTTATAATTAAAATCCAAATATTTTTCCCTGTGAAAACACAATTCAAAATAATCTGTCAATAATAAGACTTTGACCTCTTGTGCAGTATTAATAAGGTGAAAACAAATGAGTTTAAAATGTTTTATCCAGATCAATTTTAAACATAATGGCATCTTAGCCTAATAAAGTTATCTATATATGAATAAGATAGTCTAATTATAATGACACATATAAAACAATTTAGATCAAAATGCATATTATAATTTGTTAGTGTGCAAGACTGAAAGACTGCAAGACTGAAAAGTCTAAAAAAACCCAGTAACATGACACATTAAGGAACGGGAATGATGATAAAAATTGCTATGTATATATTCATATGAGTAATCCTTCACCTGTTAAAAACAAATACAAAAGAAATAAAAAGAAATAAAATCTATATTCATTTTTTATACATGAACAGTGTAAAACTGTTTATACAACATTAAAAAAAATACATGATTCTGTGGTTTTATTTCCTTAAAGCAATCTTTTCAACAGACAGACAGTAGGTTTTTATAAAAAAAAAATCATTGCCTTTTTTTCATTATCTTGAAAAAATAGCAGCCCTTTGTTCATGTGTTTCCACGTAGAAGATGCTCTCTGATATATACCATGAAATCACAGGTATATGTGTGTTATATAAACGTGTTAATTTATACACGTTTATTTTTTTACAAAAATCTTCTCCACAGACACAGAAAAACACTGGAAGGGAGGAAGAATTGCTGAAGTAGACAAAGACAGAGGTAAAATGTCTACTCATTGCCACTCAGTTCTGCTCATCTGTTGAGTGGGCTGGATGGGAGTATAGTTTCCAATGGGAGTGTAGTATCCCATGTATTACATGGGAGTCTATTTTCCCGTGATCCCAGGCATTCCTGGCACTGCTGCAAATTCCCAGAGCATTGTGCCTTTGCTCAGCAAGCCCCAGGAATCAGGCAGAGAGCACAGGTAGTCTGGCTGCTCCTCTCCACTCTTTCACAGCAGGCAGTGATTTGATATAGCTGAAGGTCGACACTAGAAATGAGACATCCTAGCAACTGGTAAATGGTTTCCACACTGACTGCCTGCTAAAACAACTCATAGACTACTTTGATTTAATAAGCAGTTCACTGTTAAATTCAGCAATTATTCTTTCTAATCTATTTTAATCTATTCAGGTGCTGCTAGTTTGAAAGAGACACAGAATTTCATTAATACTCATGGTATGAATAAGGATCAGTTAATTATTTAAAACAGAATCTCTCTTTTAAACGTTTTTCACATTTAGGTCTTAGGAAAAAAACATTGGTGGAAGAAATACAGGAAGAATTTAATGTCCTTTTTTCAAGAATATGAATCAGAAATTCACGTCAAATTAAAGCCTTGGGGTAAAATTCTTTAAGAACATGTAACATTTTCTTGGGGTTCATGCTGAACAACTGCAAAACAAGACAGTTTCTGCCTCTTGCTTAGCTCAGTCTTAAACCTGGTCAACTACCAACATGAGAAAGTCTGCAGGCATTTATTGTAGTTTCTTGTAAAATGATCATCACCGGTCTCACATAAAACATTGACTAATTACATATATGCTGGCTTTATACTTCTATGAAATTATCATAGTTTTTTGTATATCACAGCTATGTACATTTATACAATTTTATATGAGGCATTCTTATGTGTAAACACATTAAAAATGACACTTCAGTAGGTCTTTACAAAACTCCTACATTCAACTCTTATTTCAACTGTGGATAGAAATTAATAGACTCAACATGAGGAAAGAAAGCTGATTAAATATCTATGAAACGGCTCAGATGTCCTGTAAAACATCTATTAAATAGCTCAGATATTTTTTTAAACATCAACAAATTGGTAAAAGAGATCAATCCATAGGAAAGATAATTCCTATAGGAAGGCCTATTTCAAACTACTCAGCTGCCTAAAGAACTAAGAGGGAGGTAAGTAGTCAATTAAAAATTTCTAAAAAAATTTTGTAGAGAAGACAATTAATCATTTAACACATGAAATTTGGTAGTAAATAATACAGCTTTTACAGTATGTGTGTGTGTATGCGTGTGTACTTGCATATACACACACAAATCAAGAATGTACACTAACCCACATTTAAACAGCCTGGCATATTTTGTGATTAGGTGATTCTCTGAACTTGTGTAGACCATGAGATAAATTTCTCAAGAGAAGCAACAGAATATCAGTTACACTATGCTCATATTAAATTAAGTGGGACAAAACACTTATTAGGACTTTCAGTAGTTTGAAATGGCATCAGATTTAAGGATCATGAATGCATCTGTTTTGTAAAGACAAATAATCTAGAACACCATATGACATTAAAACCTAACCACTGCTTTCTTATAACATTGCCTCTGAAAGGGATCATTCTGGTAATAAGTAAATGTGCTCTACATTAAAATTAAAATTCATCCAAGTCAATATTGCTTTCGGTTCTTTGCTGTTCCTGCTGTGATACAGTGTTGTGCTACAATGTGCTGCCCAGTTAGTAGCAGCCTGCAGTCAAATAATAAAGAACTAGGGGCAATCTTATTTTCGCAGTGAGTTGATTTTAAACTAATGCATCTAACTCCATGATTTTTGGTTCACCTCCCAAATTACAGACACTGATGGGTTCATTATTGAACTAAATAGCACCTGAGAATGACTTGAAATATGCTGACCAGAACATTACACATCATATGAAAAATATATATGGGGACAAAAATCATGATCATAAAGAGTCTGAAAATTAGAGGAAAATTATTAATACAGTGTACAATGCTATAAAACATGAAATAAACTACCAAATTTAAAAAAAAAATAGTAAATAGGTTGACAATTTAAAAAAAAATGATGCACAGAGCAAACATTCATTATTGCTATATTATTCCTAATTTGGATAAGCTAGCAAGTGTGTGAATATTTTTCAACAGTCTCCAGAGACACAGATATCTCAGGCAGCCACAGACCAACAAATATAACTAGAGAAGTTGAGAATGCTTATTTGAGACAACAAAGTATCTGCTGAATTTAAGTGTTCTGACTTGCTACATATTTATTTATGACAGTCACACCTGACTGTTCTCCATTAAGCTTCGTTTACTTTTCCATCAATGTTGAAAAAGTCACAAGAGCAAGTGAAAATATTAAAATTCTCCTTCTCTTGCATAACAAGATACATACATAAGATAATAAGCTATATCTTAAATTTAAAACACAGTCACCCCTTTCTTTTTTATAGCACTCTTCCTCTGGAAGGAAGCAGCTGTTCTGGAAGAGGGAACGGAAAGGGGTTGCTCAGTGCAGCAGAGAGCATGGGAGGTTCCAGGGTTGAAGGAGTAAACAGTGATGCAGGATGGTCAGACAGGGACTTGAGGCAAAAGTCAGAATGAATGGAAATTTGACAATAAGAGCTACCCACAGGACTTCAGCAGGGAGTGGAAGGTATTCAGGGAGGCCCAGGGAAGAAGAAACACTTCAAAATAGTCTGATGTTTGGCTAAACTACCTAGGATGGTTCTCACAGATAAATGATTTTCAAGCGCATAGTGTTTTAGGAGGTTGGTGCTGAGAATACCAACTGTCTTCATCTTCCCCTCTTCATCTTCCCACATCAAACAAATAAATCAATTCCCAGGAGCTCCTTGAGGTCTGACTGGGGAAAGGCCCATGAATTCTGTAGCAAGTATACATGGTGACAGGATATACTACAGAACACTTGTTTTGAAGCTTAACTTTTTTTTTTAATCAGATAGAAAAGAATCAGTACAGTTACAGTTAAAATACAGTATTAATATATTATCTTTTTATATTATGTATTTTAATAAATATTCATAAATTTGCATTTTACACATTACTTCAAATTAATATGCTGATATTGCACAGCTGTTTTTCAGTGTGGCAGTACGTTTTTCACCACTGAATGTGAAAAATGGGTTCCAGATTAATGGTATGGGTAAATATCTTTTTCACATATCTAAAACTTTGTTAAATGTAAAACTTTTTGCAACAGGAAGTTACAGAAATCACAGACATAAATTCCTTAATAATGTCAAACTCATTACTAAGTAGTTTATAGTTACCTGTTAAGGTTCCTGATCCAAAAGTGTACTCCAGCTCTGCATGTTCCTAAATTTGAAAGTACTACAAAGAGAGGGGTTCTTGTAAAAGAAACATTGTGTAACTGCTTTGCTTTTGATAAGATTTTTTAAGCTATCTCTCTGATACCAGGTACAAGACCAGATACTGTGTGATGTATTTTGAGGACAGAAGCAGCAGCAGGATTTTGACAAACAGAGATGTTGGCAATTAGAAAGATGTGGGCAGAGGACTGCACTTGCGTTAGGAGTTGACAGAGGCAGGAAAAGAAGACTGAGCATTAGAAATTGAGCGATTTCATTGCAAATGGAATTATAAAATAATTTTAAATAAAATAATCAACATTTTGCTTAACATCTCTTTTCTCTGATGGTTCTTTTCTCTCTGTTGTTTCTGAAGTGATTTTATGTCCAGTAGCCGACTTTCTGAGATGCATCTCTGCTCTTAGCAGTACATCCTGCTCTTGCGATTATGGTCCGAGAGTGCTGATTCACTGCTGTTCTCTCAAACCAAATCATATTAAAAAGTATTACCTCTGAAATAAAGACTATTATACGAAGTCATCATGCCTCACAGTGCAGTTTAATTGCACAAAGGTAACTACCTATGTGTCCACCAAGTTGTGAGTACATTTTGTCCATAAGCAAGTAAACAGTCTGCTTATTCTCCATCTACCCTTCTCACCATTTTTTAGCAGAAAACACACTCATATCACAGCATTGAAGTGTATTATTAATCATACAGATCTGTATGACAAACATTAATAATAAAAATAATGACACAAACGAACAGCTGAGTAAGATATTCTGGTATCAAAAAAGGTTAGGTAGAATCTTGTTTGCTTTGATGTGTGCTAGTTAAAGTAAGAATTCCATTGGTAATAAATCTGCTAACCTAGCTGCAATTTGTGGCCTTTTTGTCTATTTTTAATTTCATGATTTGCTATTACTTCTACAGTTGTGTTCCAATTTTTCCATGTCACCATTATAATATTTTAGCTAAGAACAATCACTCACAGATCAAATAAGCAAACAAAGTCCTGTTGGAACATCTCAAGTCCACGTGACCAGCGTGACTTCACAGGAATTATTCTGTGTATGTAAAAGTTCTGCCTTGAGCTAAATGGCAGACGAAAGCTATGTTTAGGACATTTGTAGAAAATGAAATGCTTCCAAGTTTTGTCATTCCTATCCTTCTAAACACCCATTATTTACTCGAAGCTTATATTTCTCAGGTCCAGAATGTGAATGTTTTATTTCTGCTTGAGCAAATGCCTCACTTAAGAAGAACAACTGGAACAGCCTCTGTGGGAAACAGCCTACTGGAGTGAAACCTGGGCTCGTGCCATTTAGCCTTAGACATTTCATTTAGGAGCCTGAACTTAAATATTTCTTTTCTTGAGTCTTGCTAGCCAGGTTCTCAGCCTGAATCACCCTATTAGTTTTCTTTATACTTTCATTGACATGAAAGGAAATGCACACAAATAGACAAGTATTTAGCTATCAAATGTGGGATCTAAAGTTAGGCATTGCACACACTCCCCAGTTGTGACTGTATTATACAACATCAGAGATGATGTTATATAAATGGTATTTTCTTTGCATTTCATTCCATGTGCCTAAGAAATTGAAGACTAATAAATGGTCTCATTAATAAAAAGACTGAATTATAATTTATTTGGTTGACACAAACAAAGGTAATCTGCACACAAGAAATCACTATATTTCATAAAAAAGAAAAATTACATTTATTAGTAAAGTAAGTTAATTTTGTTTTATCTATATTCTTAGGGGCATTATTTAAAAATTATTTAAAAATGAGAGATGAAAATGAAAGATAATACATATATAAAAATGTCATTTTCATGTAATTATATATAGCACATTAAAGCAGCAAGACAATGTATAGTCACTTTAAAAGCGATAAAATCAGCCATGCTCATTGTTTCCTGTTGAGCATCTAGAATCTCACCCTTTTCCAACTGCAGTGTGTTGCAGCAGCTTCGTTTAATCACAGAGCCTTGAAGCAGCTCCCTTCTGCCAATCCTTGCAGCCGCATTGCTGCTTTCAGCTCCCCATCTAACAGACAAGTACATCTCAGTGTGCAAAAACTGCACCAAGGGAACACAGAAAGAAGAAAGAAAATCATTCCTTTAAAAGGCCTGGCAGAACATAAAGCATATAGCTAGAGATGTAGATATAGACTCAAACTCCTTCCAATTATATTTTTGTTGCTGCTGATTCTCGTAAAATATATATGCAGATATATTCTTAGCAAGTATTGAGCATAAGAGAGAGGGGAAAATGCAACCCCCAAAATGGTATTCTGCATTTAAATTGATGTCTGCAAAACAGGAGATCATGCTAAATTAAAAAAAAAAATCTCATTACCAGTAAGCCACCTGCTGAGATAGTGAGTCCTCTCAGAGAATACTGTTTCTTTTAATATTGAATTGCCTACTCTGGAGTGCAAAGGAGGGAGAGAAAAAAGGAGAGGAGGATCCTCGATTTCATTAGATTTTGAATTTCCCTCTGGAGATGCCTATCTATCTCCCTTGACAAGATCAGTCTTAGGGCCTCACTTGGCTTCCTTCAAAGGTATAAGCAGCACATTCAGGAGACTGAAAGCCTAAAGAAGATCCATGTAAGGCATGGAAGACTGTAAAAGAGCAGGTACCCACGTTGTTATGCTATTCATTCATAGGCTAAGAATTCTTATATTTACACTGTTCATACTGAGGGTAAAATAAAAAATATACACTTTCAGTAGAAAAATCTGGGTCAGATCCTGACTTCTTTTAAATTGCTGTAGCTCCATTATGAATATCATATTATTTAGGTTAAAAAATCATCTGAAGTTCCAACAATTAGTTGACAACAATAAGTTGCATTTCCAACATCCTAAGAACTGCATAGCAAGAAAATGGAAAATTCTACCATTATCTATCTTGAGAAGCAAGTGTAGTGAATGGAATTCTCCACAGTCTAAAATACAATATTATTTGCACAGACAAAAAAAAAAAATGCTGAGTGGCTGAAAAAGCCAGTGATCTGAACTGGTAAACTTTTACAACCAACTTACAAAAGCCTTCAGGAATTGCATGCAGTGTAGGACAGCACCATGTAAGACGTGTCACAATAGCACACACTGGTAATGTCATTATCACCTTCTAGTGATAACGCCATGAGTAGAATAAGAGGTAACTTATTAAATTGTTGATCTACACCAAAATAAAGATTTTTCTCGTGGGAATTTTTGACTAAGCACTAATAATGCAAGTGGAGAGGTTTTATGTGTATATACACTTCTCAAATGGGGTTTTGTATTGCATTGTTTCTGTGATGTCCTGCATGTAAAAATAAGCCAGTTTTCTAGAACAATACTGTAGAGTACCTCTTTTTTTGGATGAGCATCTTGGGTTTTTTTGCGTTTGAAAATGCAGTCTAAGTAACCTGATTTTATATGGAATTACCTAAATGTAGACAGGGAAAGTTTTACATGAAAACACACTACATAGTATCTTCTGCTTAATCTACACCTTTTTTGTAGCTGATGGGAATTCTGCCATTGAATTAGATTAAAACCATTAAGCTCTAATTAGATTAGATTCTACTGCAACGTAGAAAAAGTCCTATCTAAATGTGTTTTAGACACTTTTTTCTTTTTTAATTCAACCTATTATTTATGCTTTCAGAGGGTAAGCAAATGTTCAGGCTTTTGCAAAGGATGACCCCGAATGATGAGGAAAGGGGCACCATCTCTACATCCCAGTCACACAGCAGACAATCAAGCCCAAGGTAGCTTTCTACCAGCTGCCTCAAATACTGCTACCTTGGCAGTTGTGGAAGAACACAGCAAAACCCAGCTAAGACACTGAATAAATACCTGAGTTTAGAGCCACCCCAGAGCTCTGCACTTCCATAGCTACGCTGCTGCCACTACAAGAGCTACGAAGATGAGATGAAGTCATGCAGTAACTGCAATATGGACAAAATCAAAATAGGTCACACAGAATTAATGTTGCACTGTGGTAGTAAAAGAGAAACTTACAAAGAACTGAGCAAGAGACAGAAAATATGAGGGAACAATGTGGTTAAAACTTAGAAGCAGATGATACAGCACTCTAACTTTCATTATGATAGAGATTATTATTAATGATCTGCCAGGCCAAGAAAGCAATGAGGTAGCACAATATGAAGATGACAGAAAATAATGTAAATTAATCTGAACAAATAAAACATGAATTTCAGAGATACCCAGCGAAGTGTATCAAATCTTGTTTCTTTCTGCTAAGCCTGGAATGGAACTAATTTTTTAGCATTTTCAGGCGGTATTTTTACACATCTAGAAAATCAAAACATGAAGTGAAGAGAGGGGTGCACTGGGAAATTTTAAAAAAAAGCATAAAATCATAAAATTGCTGCCTTACACAAAAAAAAAAGTAATTCTGGGAGCAAAATTGGTGACTTTTGCCAATCACAACGAGATAACCTATGAATTCAATTTTCTACATTAGTAAAGCGAATATACTGTCACTTCCTGTACATTTGTACATATCAGCTTGTGTTATAATTTAATTCTTTAGGAATTTCAATATTAAATGAAAAATTATTTCCATCTATCACTTACTGCACAATCTTCATGCTTTTGTCTTTCAGAAATAATGAGCAGATTGTTAAAACCAGGTGTAATTCATTATTTTTTATATATGTCATTATTTTCCCTCCCTTTCATCTCCTTGCTGCATCCGTCTGCTTTCTGCAGTGGTGTGCTTAGGACATGCTAAATATGCTTAATTTATGTAAACAGTCAGTGACAGAGCTTGTCATGCATGAAAGTAAACACTGATGTATGTCTCTGCCTTAAAAAGACCTACAGATGGTTACACGTTGTACAGTGCTTGTGAAGGAGCCCTGATCGTTTACTTCTACCACAAAAGCAACTGCTACATTGGCGGCGACACTCGCAAGGACAGGGCAGATCAGTTGGGTTTTATATTGAAGGGCAAGACCAGTTTAATTTCACATTTCAAGGATTGAACGAAGTTTTAAAGCTAAACTATACAACATCAACTTCCATGATAGAATAAGAAGCTTGTGGAGAAGAGCCAAGGTGTAAGCGTGGCTTGCAATGGAAGACGACGCCTACCCACACGTGTGACAGCCACAGGCGGCTCCGTGCACGGGACACCAGTGCCCTCAGCTCGTACATGAAAGGAACCACACGGGCTCCGGCCTCTTCTCCCAGGCAACTGGCTGTATGAGGACATAGTGTTAAGCTGTGCCAGGGGACGTTTAGGCTGGACGTTAGGAAGAAAATCTTCACAGACTAGATAACAGAATGGACTGCCCAGGGAGGTGGTGGAGTCACCATCCCTGGAGATGTTAAAAGACTGGACGTGCCACTCGGTGCCACGGTCTAGTTGACAAGGTGATATTTGGTCACAGGTTGGACTCGATGATCTCAGAGGTCTTTTCCAACCTAACTGAGTCGCTGATTCTGTGATCACTCCGCGCCGCCCGCGCTGCCGGCGCTGTCCCCGCGCGCAGGGCGCAGCACGATTCCACGCGTGGAGCGAAGGAGCCGCCGGGCGAAGCGCAGCCCGCCGGGCAAGGCACGGACGACGCCGGGCACAGGGAGCCTGCGCTTGGCTGTGAGCGACGCCGAGGCCACCCGGCCGGGTTGGCCACGGTGCCAGCGCCGACCCTCGCCGGGCTCTGCCCCTCTGCCCGCGCCCTCCGCGGGTCCCGGCCCTGCGCCCTCCTCCGCACCGCGGACAGACCCCGCGCCCGCAGTAAGTGCGGGAGGGACCGCAGGGGGAAAGGGGGGGGATCCGGGCTCCGCACCCGCGAGGCGCGGGCGAGAACCGGCTGCCGGGCTGCCCCGCGCGGGGCTTTTCCTCCCGGGAAGGCGGCGGGATGG